>JAFMSR010000033.1:349998-743970 GCA_022818135.1 Saxidomus purpurata
TTTTGGGTTTATCTCAATTAAATGTCAAAAATCGCAGGAAAAGTCATTAGAAAGCATAGCAAAAATTACGTCATTTTAACGACGTCATCGTCGTATTGTTTCCGGCAATGATTACGCTCGGTATACATTTTGAGGTGAATCCGGGTAGAACATTTTGATAACTTTCACTGAGTGAACAGTGAGTTTATCGGGATATAATCCACCGTTATATTTTAATAAACCACCGAAAAACATATAATAAGCAGTCTTGTTTTACTTCACCGCCGATAAAAAACCGTCTTTTTCCAAATCTTCATGAGTTATGGTTTCAAAAGTTGTAAAGCAAATTTGACAAAAACATTAAATAGTCATAAACATTTCCAAAAGCTTGATTGAAGTTGCATTACTGATTTTTTAAGGGTTATTTTAGTTCTATTAGACATTTTATTTGTCTACAACATTCGTTCTTACTTTTAAAGTACTGTCGACATATCATGCCGAATAGCACTTATAACAAACCTTATAAAAGGTTTTATGCTTTTTGTTTCAAATGAATCATGATACATACATACCCGTACAGGAAATGAAATATATAACATTTGTTTTAGTTTTCATTTTGTTTTTGTCTTTGTAAATGTTACGGAAGTTTGTTTAAAAAACCTTTATGCATGACGTTCTCAATGACAATGACACTTTATCTTGTACATCTGTTGGCACGTGTATCAAAATAATAGCCACACGATATACTAAAGAAATAGAAGTTTGACTATAATACAAGGCCAACAATCACAGGAAAGTTTTATTTTGAACCGGGTTTTCAACTACATTTCAAATATCTAAACTCTGGTTTTTGTGGTTTAAGACAGGAATATATTTTGAAGTCTTCCGTATAAAAACCTATGTGAAGTCAAGTGACCCTTGGGTAGGGTCAATTTTAACCCGGGTATTATGATTTGAACAATCATGGTAGAGGTTCACAAGGAAATGCTAAATGTCAAACACCTAAGCTCCAGGCCTTGTGGTTTCAGATTAGAAGACTTTCTTTTTTTTCGAAGTCAATTTCCTAGTCAATGCTAGCAAAGGTCCACTAAGTAATCTTACATGTACATGCAAAGTATGTAAGCTCTAGGCCATGTGGTTTCAGAGAGATTTTTAAAGTTTTTTAAGATTTTCCAATGTAAGTCTACGTGAAATGAAGTGAAGGCCTCGGGCAGGTTCAATTTAGCCCTGGGTCAAGATTTGAACAGTCTTAGAGTTTTCCTAGCCAATGATACTTTCCAAATATATAAGCTTTGGGACTTGCTGTTTCAAAGAAATTGTTTTGGAAGTTTTTCCTGTATGAGCGTATGTTTAATTCAGTGACCCTCTTCCGGGGCTAATTTTGATTCAGGGGTCATGATTTGAACGGTCTTGGTAGAGATCAAACTGGCAATGCTACGTGCTACATATCTAAGCTCTATGTCTTTGTTTAAGTATTTCCTAAATAAGCCTTTGTAAAACCAAGTGACTCCCGGGCGAGTAAATATTGACTTTTTGTTGCCATAGCAACCAGAGTTCTACATAGAATGGCATTTTTGAGGACATTTGATAGAGATTTATGCATGGAAAATTCCTACCAAATTTATTTCATCAGCATTGACCAAGTGGTTTCTGAGGATATGTCGCTTGAAGCATTATGTTGACGGACGACAGACCAAAGGACGACGAACAATGGGCTATGGGAAAAGCTCTACCAGACACCTGGTGAGTTAAAATCATAATTTTGGTACAGCACCTATGAGAGTTTCAGTGATTTGTTTGGTAAAAGTTTTGATGAAACTTGTTTTAATGTGGACCCCGTAGACAACATTTTTATACTCAAATTCAGTTGTATTTCCGGTAAAATTATAGTTAATGGTGCTGTATTGAGTTGTAAAACTCAATTTTGATATTCACATTATCATTGTAAATTATATAGAACCTTAATACTTACGGTTTTCACATCTTTCGCCCATAAATCCTTGTTTACAACCTTCTTTGCATGTTCCATTTTTTCTGTCACATTGTGTCTTGCCGTGTAAACAGTTATCTCCACAGATGTACGTACAATTCTGACCATATCTACCAATCTCACAAGCTAAAATATAAATAAAACAGATAAACAATGATATAAGTCCGTTTTGTTATCGTATCAGTGGAACAACATTGTAAGGTAACATCTGACAAAAGCTAGTACATGTATACATTTTGGCTCATTTCTGCCATTTCGATATGTCGTGTTGGCACGTCTGAAAGCGCCAACAAGGCAGAACGTCAAATTCAGCGCGCGAATCCGACAAATAACATATTTGGGGGCGCCAACACTGTCGTTCTGGCATGTTGTCGTGTTGCAAGTAGGTAAGCACGCCAGAACGACACACAAGTGTGCCGATTCGACAAATACAGTAGTCGGAACGTAATAGTTGTCACACGAAGCGCACGATACACGCACGATGTACGGACGATATACGCACGTAACACGCACGTTGCACGTACGGTATAAGCGATCAGAACGATACACGATACTTACGATAAACTAAGATCCCACTACACAATATACGGACTACATTTTATTCGATAACACTTCGGGATTGGCATTTAACCGATTTTGTAAAACTTTCGTTGATTCGTTCTATTATTTTCACCCAGTCTATTAAAAAAGCTTGGAAACATCATAACCCGTCGATAATGTGTTTCGGTGCAGGCATACCCTGTTAACAGTAGTTTAGAAAATGCCGTAACAACAGAAGTTTCGATAGTAATGAAAAATTACATTCTTTCCGTCAGTGAAAAAGAATAACATTTCGGATATCAGGTGTATACTGTCTTCGACATGTCCCGGTAGTCATTTTCGCACGTACATTCATTAACGAATGAAATAATATAATGTGAAGTCAGCACTTTTTCATAGATGTACACGCTTGGTGAAACGATTCACGATTAAATACAACATCGAATCGTATACCGTATAGGCCTATTGTTCATCGGGAATCGTTTATCGTGTATAGCATATGATGCACGTTGTACGATGAGTGAAATTATATTATACACGATGTACGATTGACAAAATACACGACGAGCACACGCTCTTTGCACGCACGTTATACACACGATATATGCCAATTTTGACAACTTAACGTTCCGACTACTGTAAGGTACTTAGGGTGCCAAAACAACAAGTGTGAATGTGACGTGTTCGCATGTCCGCGGGGCGCCAAGACACCAGAACGACAAATTATTGGTTAAACGGCAAATATGTCATTTTTCGTATTGACACGCTATGCTTGTCGTTCTGAAATATTGGCCTGTTAGCGCGCCATTCAGATGCGTCAACACGCCAGATTGAAATGGCAGAAACAAACCATCAAGTATACGGACCTATCATTAATATTTAAACAAACAAACAAAAAAGCAAAAATAATATCAAACAGGGAATGCCACGTACCAAAAACGCAGCCTCCCCAAAACGAACCCCACAGCACCCAGAAGTGCACACCACCAACACACACACACACACACGCACACGCACACACACACGACACACACAATCATGTACACACACTAGCATACAAAGCAAACACACGAGGACAAAACGAACAATTAAAGGAACACAGTGGACTTGCAGCCGTGGGAAGCTCCCTATACCTTTTCAAGTTGTTGCATTCTATACACTAGTACCTGTTTAAGGGTATCGTGACACAGATTTCTGACATCTTTCGTCGAATTAATTTTATGACCTTTCATGAAATGTTATATTATGTTATATCACCTTTAACAATACAATAATGGTCATACATAGGTAACGGGTGTGATTTTGGTAGGTAAGCAAACACGTATTATCGTAGACATAATCATAGTTAGCCACCGTTCATTGTCTGAGTGGAACTTACCAATAGAAATAGACAGACTGTACTTGTAAGAAACGTATCTCATCAAAATAGTATATGGTCAAACAAAATATTTTAAGTGATCTTGACCTTGTTCCCCTCATCTTTTTTATTAAAACAATTTTAAAAAATCTAGTTTTTCACGATACAATGACTTTGACACACCTCCGAGAAAATAAATATTTTTATTGCTTAAAACAATAAAAGAATAAATGTAAATATTTTTAGTAACAGTGACCACCCTCTCAAAAAATTCTTGTTTTTGCTTAAAACAAGACAAAGTAATTATTAAATCTATTTTAGTAACAGTGACTTGACCTTGATCCTAGTGATCTGTAATGCAATCCTAAGCTTCCGCAAGCTACCTAGACACCAAGTTTCATGCAATTGATCACTAATAGCTCAAGTTATTGAGCGGAAAAACATTTATCTATTATTAGTAACAGTGACCCTGTCCCTAGTGACTTAAAATGCAATCCGAAGCTTCCTCTCACGGCAAACTACCTACATACTTAGTTTCATTGAAATGGATCACTTCTAACACATGCTTTTAAGCGGAAACCATTTTTTTAAACAATAACCTTGATCTTGACCCTAGTGACCCGAAATGCAATCTCAAGCTTTCTCTCCCCGCAAACTACCTACATACAACATTTCATTGTAATTGGTCACTCCGAACTAAAGTTATAGAGCAGAAACCATTCTACAATTCCTGGTCACCATGACCTTGACCTTTGATCTCTACTGACCAGAGAATCAATAAGAATCATCTGCTGGTCATGACTAACCTCCAAGTTTCAAGATCCTTGGCCAAAGTGTTCTCGAGTTATCGTTCGGAAACCGTTTTACTATTCCAGTTCACTGTGACTTTGACCTTTGACCTACTTACCTCAAAATCAGTAGGAATTCTCTACCGGTAATGAGCAACCTCCACGTAAAGTTTCTCACGTGTTCTTCAGTAATCGTCCGGACACCGTTATAGAATTCCGGGTCACTGTGACCTCAAAAGTTGAATTACTGACCTCAAAATCAACAGGGGTCATTTACTGGTCATGACAGCGTTCTCGAGATATCAACTGGACTCCGTAAACCTTTTTACTATTCTATGACCTTTGACATATACTGACCCAAAAAATAATAGTGGTCCTCTGCTAGTCATGACCAACCTCCACATCATATTTCAGGATCCTAAGCCCAAGTGTTTTTGAGCTATCAACCGGAAACCAGTTGCTAGGCGGACGGACGGACCGACCGACTGACATACCGATTGACCGACCGACCGACATCTGCAAACCAATATACTCCTCTTCTCCTTCTTACAGTTATTATGTAAGTAGGCATGAATTACTGACAGAAATCGCGATCCATGTAGGTAATAAGACGGTTCACCAGTTACCGAAAAAATGGTGGGCTTGTATGTTTCGTACTGAAGGTAATAGAGAGTTGCATTATTAAGAGTTTTTGAAAAAAGATGTTCTTTTTGGAAGGGTTATAAAGGCATCATTTTTTCGAAGAGTGTTAGATGTTTGCACACCAACATATCCTGGAAAGAGACCACTGAGATAACTTGGAACAATATTACCTTTTTATTTTGAAAATTAAAAAACATTTCTGGTATCTTCTTCTTACGTGAAAACATTACTCGAATACTTGTCGGTTGTATGGAATAATTGTACTTTATATGTAATTTTTTTAGAGGAAATACAAATTGAGGCAGCTATGCTAGTTACTGAGACTTCACGCTCTGTAAGCCTACAACATTTGTACCTAGAAATTGGCTGGTTAACACTTGCCGATAAAAGAAGAACTAACAATGTGTTAAATAAGACTTAGTTATACAATGAGTCAGCGGTTATATTGAATTATACATTAAATACGTGACCGTCTTTTTTATAAATAACTTTCTTTTTACACCTTTGACTACGCGGTTTTTCACAAGAAAATGTCTTCCTTCTCGATGCTTTTAACACAAAATAAAGAAACCACGTGGCAAATTAGTTCAAGCACCACATTACGATGACAATGCATTTCTTGCCTGGTCGCTCGCACACCTATCTTACACTTTACACATTTTTTTGGCTACATAAACATAGTATTTGGACCAAACTGACTGGGTATTGCAGTAAACAAAACTCCCTTTCATTTTAAAAAAGTGCTTGATACCTGTATCCATGGGAGTCATGCTAGGTGTTGATGAATAATCTCACTTTGTAAAGTTCTCGCTAATAAGTATAAATTTCAACTTTTGAAATGTATACTTTGACAGGAGATAAAACATCCTTGCCTAATTTGGTGAAATATTTGCAATTTTGTATTTGTATTCCCGTACTGACGGGAAGTGGTAATTAATTTCTATATCCCTTTCCTTCCATGAACCTCGGAATTATCATGCCATTATCATTAAATGAAAATCAAATGCTGAAATAAAACCTTTGTTTACAGTTCAATCGGCATCTGTACCAATATAACCAAGAAATGTTTTAAAATCCTGTATTCGTTCATTTTCAGAGTACTATTGTTTATTTTTACTTACGTGTACGACAATAGCCATCTGGTTTATATCCAGGTACACAACCTGCGAAACAAAATCCATCCGTATGGTTACAGTTCCTCTGGTTACACGTACTACATGTTTCATTACAGTTTTGACCGTATGACGAATGGTTGCATTCTGTGAAACAAGAATGAATATTAGATCAACAGAAACATGTTAGTAACATATGACAAATTAGACCCTAACATCCAATTCTTCTGGTTCTGTAGTAACTTTTCAATTAATAAATCTAACACTGCCGTTCGTACTTCAACAAAGGTACATACTAAATGTCTTAATTCCGTACTGGTATCCCACATGTTAACCGTTCGCTTAATCATCCGGACAATTTCGATTTGCAAGTAAGTAAACAGTTATACTTTGATCAAACGTGTAATGAAGATACCCAGATCATGTAGACGTTTTCTGAGTCTGTAACAGTGTAGTCAACTTTTCACTTGGGTAAACAACATTATTAAATTTGATATACATGTACCGCACTTGCCTCAAGTTTTGATTGCAGACGGCGATTGTCACGTGGGGGCTTAATATAACAATGCACATAATATTAACATTCCGTTTCAAAACTAGTTTCATTGAAATTTTAACAGTTTGGAATGGTGAAAGTCTTGCGAACTGTAAAGAAAACACTAAAATCTTAAAAAGTAGATAGGCTTCGTTAAAGTCATACTGAAAGCATCAAATAACACATTTAATACATTAAGACCTAAATCAATGCAAACATGAGGGACCTCGGTTCAGGATTAAGCGATAAATATTAATCAGTTGCTTTATCCGGGAATGCCACTTGTTTACTTTTAGCTGTACAGAGCATAATATGAGAAAATTGACCAGAAAGACACAATCTGATGAAATAACAGACTTTTTACACAAATAAACAATTTTTCGGAAAATTGAAAGGACGTTGAATATTTTTGGACGTTTAACTGGTTATTGTATTACTCAAATTGAACTAGAAAACATATTTAGTGACCTCCGAAAATTATACGAATGCGTACAGCCGAGACCGAAGTGTGAAAATTTCGTGTTTCTATCTGCAAATATTGGCAGAATTATTTAAAAAAGGTCCGTTTCTGTTCGATTAATTGAAAGAAACCAGTAGTGAACAACAAAAATGTTCAGGACAAAATTCAGTCGTCGTGCTTAAAACCCTTTGATCAAAGATACGGCAGTGACATGCTGCCAACAACGTTCTCTTACATGACCCTTTCTTGTTGCATTGATCCCCATTTTATGAATATAACCAACAGGAAAAATCGCAAAAGCTACTAAGTGAGGCACCCTTTATTGTTTGATACATGCCACTTTATATGCCCGAACAGATAGACTAGTGGACGGGGATCGTTTTTACATTTATTACATTACATCTTTGCAGCAACGGACGATTATATTTCTTTGCAGCAACGGACGATTATAACATTTAAGGACTGTATTCTTTGTCCCAAATGGTAATTGAAATCCAATCTCATTGCTGTGATTGGAGATTTAAAATGTGATTGGTGAATAAATTTCACAACTGTTAAAATGATAAGTAACGGAAATTTCATTACAATCCACTTGCCTCCATTTATTAGGAAATTTGCTTTGAGCTTACATTTTTTACATCTTTACATGCACTTATTATGCAATGTTTTTCATACAGATGTTAACGTAAGATCATAATGATACATTGTAAATGTTTATATATGTAGCCACAATGCTTCTTTGTAATTATTATATATTGGGGAGGGCCGTTTTATAATGTGGTAAGCACTTGTGGCTCAAACCATTTGCTATGTATATCATTGGCAATAAATTATGTTTAAACTATAACATTTTGAATGAAACCGTTTAATTGCCGATTTCATTGTTCAATCCATTTTTATACAGTTTTTTGCAAGAGTCGTTATAAAGACCTGCGCAAAACTTTTAATGAAAATATTATAATTCTCTTTGTATTGTTGTTTGTTTTACTCACGTGTACGACAAAAGCCATCTGGTTTATATCCAGGAAGACATCCTGAGAAACATGATCCATCCGTATGGCTACAGTTCATCTGGTTACACGTACTACAGGTTTTATAACAATTTTGACCGTATGACGGTGGGATACACTCTACGAAATAAAATTGATATATGAAGAAAGGACTTAGAATATCATAACACAGAAACCTGTCATTAATATATTAACTCGTAGAGAAAAATACACCTAGAGTAAGAATAAAGTCCTGTCTTTAACACAGTGGCATTCTATCCGTCCGATTTGTAAAATAATAATTATTCTAACAGTTTGTAATTCATCTGTAAAGAAAGATACGAAGCGTTGTAAATTTAGGAAATATATTTCACATTTGAGTGAATACGAACCGGTATATCACTCAAAAGTAAAATCTATTTCCATTCTAACACGTTAATTTCAACAAAAACATGTTCGAATGGGTATTATTTGATGCGCTTACACGAAGTCGCTGTCTTGAACTTGTAATATTCCATGCATTCCTTGCATTTCATGAAATTTTCGCTTTTGTTTTTACTCCTAAAAAAACGCTATTCGTCTTATTTTTGTTGTTGCTGATATTACTGGCGACACCAGAAGTGTACAAAATTTTACTACGATTTGTTTTACATCACGTGAATTCATTCACAACAATACAAATTCAAGCGTATTACCGCATGTACACTCGGAAAATTACGCGGGAGGGAATTTCAGCAGTCAAAAATAGTTCCGGACGCCAAGAGTGATATACTTGGTAGGTATATCACGCTCAAATCCTTCTTTGCCTATATAGGAAAAATTTGAAGTAGTGTTTGAAAATGCAGTAAACATCGTTTGTTGTACAAATCATTAAGAAAAATAGGAAGTCAAACATCAGCAATTATCACGCAGTATAAAACAGGGACAGTCAAAACGTCAGACAGTAACAAGTATTTGACACAGTCGGATCAATTAAAGTGTTTAGATTGTTTGTCAAAAATAAAATAAAAGTGTCAAACTAAACCTGCTTTGATTGTGTGGTTACATTACACTTCTGTGTCTTTTTATAGTTCTGTGTCGTTTAATACTTGTAGTTTGAATAATAACATATTATATCAATTAGGCTACAAATACAACAGTAATCCTATTGAATGTGTCGTGTCATGGAATACGTCCGGCATTGTTATTTAAAACCACACCGTAGTACCGAAGTGGTCGTAGCAGATGAAAAAGTTATAGATTGACACAGACATTTTAACTACACATTAACAAAGACGAAATGATAATATAAACCTATTTTACACGTACTCATTCGAATCAGATTCGAAACATGAAAAAGTAGGACAAAACTGAACAAAATTGAAAATCTCCTTGACATCCTAGACATAAGGGGCCAAGGTAATATGTTGTAGTTTCCTTTCAACATGTTTATTAAAATAGGGTAACAGAAGCTCAGCTCTGTCGAAAATAAAAACCAAGTATTGCACAACAACTGCATAACTTTATAGGGTATCTGCTTGGTAAATTTGAATACGGACTACTTTGTGTTACCATTAGTGTAACACGCATATGCTAATCATGGTCTGGCCGGAAAAAAAGTTTTAGGCACATGAGCCAATTTAATACTTTAACACATTTATAAAAGGACGTGTTTTATTTCTTGCATATTAATGAAGAGTTTTGACTATATGACCAATGCTCTTACAAAGTTTGAGACACGGAATTTAAGGCCTTATCGAGTTTATGAGCGGGAAGTAAAATGATGCAAACTCACTGTGATCCTAACCTACCACGAAGTGACCATAAAATCTATATTCTTTTATTTTCTGTATATGACCAATGTCCCTTCCTGGTTTGATACCCTGTGACCAAAGCCTTCTCATGGTAATAAACGGAGACTCAAAATCAACTGACCGACCAACAGACCAACCAGACAAAACCGACAGTTACAACACTGTAAAAACAGACGTTTCGTTTCTAAACACTTTTTGAAACACTTCTCCTGTTACACTTTTAAAACACGTTCAAAACGAAACGCGTCACGTGTTCACTTTTGAAACACACACTGTTTTCGATGAAACACTAGTGTTCCAACTTGGAACGTGTTCACGTGTTCCAAATGAAACATGTGACACGTTTCAAAGCAGAACACTTCCTCTGTTACACTTTTAAAACACGTGAACACGTAAAGTAAACACGGTAGGTGTTTCAAACTGCAACACGTGACATGTTTCAAAACTGAAGTGTGCTGTTTTACAACACATAAAAATCTATATAGATAAACATGTCACATGTTTCAATTATATCCCAGCATTGCCAATTTGGACTGATAACAAAGAAATGACAACTACTCCTAAAACAAAACATTTATTTATTAATGATATAAATTACTAGATCAGTTATCACAGACATACTAGCATCTTATTAATACAAATTGAACAAAACAAAGAACAATTACATTTAAATATGCTTTACTATAAAAACAAATAAAAAAGGAAATCAGTGGAAACGATGGATGCTCCCCGAGATAATTCAACCCCCCCCCCACGCCAAAGGGAATTATATTTAAAGTAGAACAAAAGTTCCCCTCAAGAGTTTTCAAGTTATGCTCTAAAAAAGGGAGACAATTCAACTAATTAAGAAAGTATAGTCATGGTTCTTGCACACTGCACCTCCTCTTTATGCCCTCTATCATTGTGTGAAATATCAACTACATCCCTTGAATAGTACTCAATGTATGTTCCAGACAGGCAGGCATAATAACAAGAGCTGTCAGTAGGACAGCGTGCTCAACTTTTTCAGTGCTTGCCAATAAAACAAAACTGGCAGTAAAAGGCAAAACAAGGTTCTGTAAAAAACAAGGGCCACAAGTAGCAAGATATTAAGACAAAGAGTCATCAAACATAATTGTTTGATATCCCTGAATACTGCAGCAAAGTTTTAAATTAATACTTAAAAGTGATTAATGGTATATAGTGCCAGTTGCACACAAGACTTTAACTAGGAATTTCTATGTACAACTCAAAAAACATTTTCACAGAGCTATCTTCTCTTGCTTACAGATAGGTGTCATGAAGGTACATTAGTTTTCCAACTTTCAAAGCAATATCTCAAATGGTTAAGTCAACTAGTGGACAAGAATGAAAATTAACCGAGTTTCTAAGTCGGTTAATGGGCTATAATTAAAATGAAATCCTTGACAGAGTTACATTCTCCTGTCTTCATTTGGGGATCATGATGGTATATAGTATTCCAACTTTCACAGTAAAATCTCAAACAGTTCAGTCAAAAAGTGGACTGGTACGAAAAACTTAACCGAGATTCTAAGTCAATAAAGAGCCTTAATTTTCAAAAGTTTATTGACAGAGTTACCTTCTCTTGCATACAGATGGGGGTAATGATGCAAACAGGTATTCCAAGTTTCGCAGCAATATCTCAAAGGGTTATAAATTCAAGTGGATTTTACCAATATTCATTGTATTTTCTAAGTCACAAAAGGGCCATAATTCTGACAAAAACCTTCAGAGTTATGTACTCTTGTCTGTGGATGGAAGTAATGACGGTAAACAAGTATGAGAAGTTTCAAAGCAATATCTGTAATGGTTTTGAAATAAAGTGGGATGGTACGAAAAACTTAACCGAGTTCAATGCACTTTCTAAGTAAAAAAAGGGCCATAATTCTGACAAAAACCCTTATAGTTATCTTCTCTTGTCTGTTGATGGAGGTTATGATGGTTAACAAGTATTGTAATTCGCAAAGCATTACCTCTAATGGTTTTGAAATAAAGTGGGGTGTTATGAAAAACTTAACCAAGGTGTAACACCAACGCCTCGGCGAGTAGGATAGCTCCCCTTTCCTTGAAAAAACGAGCTAAAAAAGGGAGACAAGCAAATTCAGTGAATTTATACCCCCCTCCCCCCAGTTACCTGAGTGATACAAAACCCATTTATTTATACATTTATGTAATTTCTTTGAAATTACAAGTTTAAGAGTTAATTACAAATTATCTGTAATAAGGAAGAAATCTAATCAAGCTTGCAATATAGGATTTGCACATCTCCATGCCTATTTTCTAATCTCACCGTTAACAGTTCGAAATATGTCAGCAAGATTTCTTTCAGCTATTATTTATACCTATCAAGTTTGTGGATGAAAATGGCATCAAATGGACGGAGAAATCACATTTCTCATATATTCAACAGTTCTAAATTTCCTTCAATTTAAAATCTGTAGACTTTAAATTTTACATTCCTACTATCCCATGATCATTTGTGAGTCAATATAACCTCATTTTTTAATCTCTGCAGTCATCAGTTTCAGAAACTGTATCATGAAACCATAAATGTCTTGTGTCCCTCATATTGTTGTTGAAAAACTGTCTGCTGCAAATAGAGCGAGTCCAAGTCTCTGAGGTAATACATCCCCAGCAGAACCAGCATGGCCTCTATTGTTTCTGCAGTATCCGGGAGAATGTACACACTGTCGCACACAATAGCCATGTTAACTATCTCCTCCTCATTGGTGATGGCAATCAACTTTGGTGCGGACTTGTGGGCTGAAGAAAGAAGTCATTCCACCTTATCACCTTCAAACTGAAAGATATGTCAATAAATAACAAGAGGTATCCTTCAGAAACCGTCTCGACTATAAGAATGCTTGACAAGAAAAAACTATGTCAGTAAATGAACAAGGATTCCAAACATTGCTATAACTGTGCCAATGTTGAATTGAAAATATTCAATAATTTCCAAGATATTTTCCTGGTATTTTTTAATAATTAAAGGGAAGATAATTAAGAAATTATTTAAGATACCCTTATGTAGGCAGTCTGATCTTCATCTACACTGGTCGAAATTGATTATTTAGCATTGTGGCTGTTCTAGGTAAGGATGCTTTGTGGGCATACTGAATACTTGATAGGACAAAATTAATATTTTGGGCTATTGGGCACCCTCTAGTTAGCAAATATGCTGCTTATCCAACATGTCCAAGTATAACGTACCTTAACTATCTGAACAATAGACTTTGTCTTCAAACCTGTCCTTGTCTATAGATTGTTTCTGAGTTCAAGGCTTTCAGCACTGCCAAATCTGTTTAATCCTGAAAGGCGAAGAAGAGCTGTGCATAATTTTATAATGAGTGGAATTTCTTTCATTTAGTTTTAATAATAATATACTGATTCATTTATTCTCAATTGCGAAACAAGTTCTTACAACTTATATTAATCGCTCTCGAGACTCATTCCAGATGGAATCAACCTCAAAGAGAGAGAGGCAATGTGGAATTATTTGTGTCTTGCCTAAGGTCATTAACGAAATGGCAATGGTAGGGATCAAACCCGGGGCCCTTCGATCCTGAGGCGAATGCGCTACCACTGCTGCTCCACATTTCTACAGCCTGTCAGCGCCAGGCCCAAAAGAAAGATGGCCATGCAAATGCCAATGCAATACAATATTTATTTAATGTCAGAAAAGGATTAAACATGCAACACAACACAAGCTATGTATAGCTTTTGACCGACAAAATGCAAGTTAGACCTGTCCATCGAATCTATGGTCTCAGTCTGTAAACAAAATCAATCTCAACTAGACACAACATCACAATGTTGTTACAGTATGTACTATACTGCTATTGTATGCTAGCGTGTAATTGATTTATTTTACACACTGATTGTCAAAATAAATTTATTCTAGAAGTTTACTGGTGTATAAACTGTCAGAAAGTGAACACATTCTCGGCTTCACAGTGACGTCATACTGACCAGTTCACCAATCTAATTATTAGATGGCATTCATTCCTTCATTCGGTAAAAGACTAAAAGGTGATAACTCACTCTTTAACGTAAGTTTGAATTTATTTCAAACAAAACAGTAAGGGTGTAACGATATACCGTTGAACGGTACATTGAATTAATTGGGACCCGGTACGGTTTACAATACAACGCATTGCTTGTACGGTACAGCACGGCGTATTCCCATTTTCTAATTCAAGGGAAGTAAAAATCAACAAATATGGTGTCAGCTGAATTGAAATCGCTACCGGCGTCGTACAAATAAAAACTATGCAATAATTTTGGACTGAAGACTGTCGAAAAGAACGGCGTTACAACAACAATTAAAGATTTAACAACCTGCCAACATTGTTTTGTTGATGTGTCATATAAATCTGGCAACACTTCCAATATGGCAAAGCACATAAAACGGCATCATCCTAACATTTTCGAGAAATCTGACTTTACTCGTCCAAGCAAAAAAGAAACGACAAGCTTCTCAACAACTTGTGCAACAGGACAATTCCGACTCCAGGATGTAACGCAAAGGAAGTTGCCCTTTTCGTTTTCACGGGCACTTGCAACAACGAAGGCCGTAGGTCATTTCATAGCAGCTGACATGCAGCCATTTAGTGTAGTTGAAACCCCAGGATTTAAGAATATGATAAAAGTTCTTGAGCCAAAATACGATGTGCCTTCAAGGGTAGAGTTGTAATAAATCGTTTACATGCATACTGTTTTTTCATCTTAAACTATGTATTGAGATACATATTGTATCATACACTTTGTACCGCATTACGTATCGAATGGCAAGGTGAGCGTATCGTTACACCCTTACAAAACAGAACGCTTAACTTCATAAACGTTTTCGAAATTCAATGCTATGATTATAAGCTAATTTCTTTCATGGATGTTTTACATTTAAAACTAAAAATGTAGAGACCAGCGAGCGATGAAAGCAGAGGATTCACCTTTCCCGAATATATTCACCTGTTTATGCTAAGGCAGTGGCTAGAGTTACGGTACCGTAACTCTAGCCTCCGAGTCTAGAGTTACGGAAGTTCCGTATCTCTAGCAAAACCCTATGAGGAAAGGCTAGAGTTACGGAAGGTAATAAAATCATCCATGTTGCTATAATATATGTCTGATAATGTAATATAAACTGTTACTTTTACCTGTAATCGCAAATAAACTGATGTGTCATTAATACGAGAGCTTCGAATAAGCCATTTTGGGGTAGACTTAAAATATTGCTAATATATTATGGAAATATCGTTGTTATCTTCATGTTGTAATTGAGCGTTCAGTTGTAGTTGGACAATTACAATTATCAAAGTTTTTGCAATGTATGATGTCTTATCAGCAACCGCATTTTATTACCTCCCTTTCTTATATTCTGAATTGAATTGTCGCATGATAATAAATTAAAGATTTATTCATATTTACTCATACTGTTTACATAATGCCAGAAACTTAAAAAACCAAAGTACATTTCCATTTATTCGCGATTACAGGTAAAATAATACAGTTAATATTACATTATTAGGCATACATTAAAGCAACATGGATGATTTTATTAACTTCCGTAACTCTAGCCTTTCCTCGTAGTCGTAGGGTTTTGCTAGAGATACGGAACTTCCGTAACTCTAGACTCGGAGGCTAGAGTTACGGTACCGTAACTCTAGCCACTGCCTTATGCAAATTAGGCGATTACATTCTGACAGTTCATCAATGAAGCGCAGAAAAATAAGATTCAATTCTTTAATAAATAAATAACGTTTGGGATAAAGGTCAAATTATTATTCATTATCCTACTTACATAGATTGCACACTTGTCTAAGCATGGGAACTTTTCCAAGATTGGCTGGCCACTTTGCACAGTTGCATGCAGTTGCTGTATCCACGGTCTCTTGTGGGGGGATGTGGCCTTCATCAACGCCTTCATGTGTGTGATGTTTGGCTCTTCCTTCTCAATTTCCACATTTTTTGAAACCAATCCTCTCTGCCACTGGCAAAACGGTGGGTGGGGAAATTCTATTTTCAACTAAACATGCAGTTCCTCTGTACAATATGTTTTCCCTATACAGTATCAGTGGATTCGAACTTTGAAGTATGATTTATTCAATCTCTTGCAACTGTTTTCTTCAATATTTGGGACAAAATAATAAAAATTGTTTTGTTTACACGTTCGGTTTTACCGCCAAAAGTCTCGTGTGAAAGAGATTATTTCACCAATAATATTTTTGGTCTTCTTTTGCTTTCTTTAAAGCAAACCAACCATTTTCTTTCATAAGTTAAATAGGACAACAATACAACATGAAAATATTGTTGATTTAGTGCATTGTAACAATTTCATGAAAACAATTAATAATTCAGGATTTAGAGATTAATAGGTGTTTTCGATTGACACGCTTTTAGTGTTCCAAATCGTTCGCCTTGAAAACACCCATGTTACAAAATGAAACAGCTCCGATTACTTTGAGGCTCTGGATTCGAATCTCCGGTGGAGATATCTTTAACTAAATCTTACAGCTGGATTACAGGCTGTATCACGTTTAAAAGTCATTTAACGCTAACATAGCGGAAACATAATATAAACGCCAGGCAAACACTAGCGTTTCATATTTAAACGCAAGCCGTTTCAATACCGCACACCCCCGTTTCAGTATACCAAACGAACACATTGTGTTTCAAAATTGCACACCATGAGAACACCACCGTTTAAAAAATGAACGCCCTTGAAACGCGTCACATGTTACCAGTTTTTACAGTGAAGGCAATATGCTCCAACTTCTTCTAAAACAGGAATATAAGGCAATATCTATACAAGGTTAACTTATCTTTTATGGAAATAGGATTAACTGACTGGTATCACTTGAGTATTAATACAACCATATTTATAAAAAATATGTGACAGGGTTTATTGTATGTGATCTTACCGTCACTTACTTACTTATTATAAGCTAAATTTTACCTGTTTTGCATTTGTCCTCATGCCATCCATCTAAACATTGTCGCCCGGGACAAACACCCGTTGCATTATCGCATGGAGGGGATTTACATTGACCGCAAGTTTCGCATTGTGGACCGTATGTGTTGTTGCCACACCCTTCTAGATATAAAATGAAGTAGAACTTCACACTTTTGACTGGACAATTATTTAAAAGAAATTTACCATTCATTTCTTTTTCTAAAATGTTTCAGTATTCATTTTCAAAATTGAGTTAAAGCCATTCAATTGGGAAAGCAGAATGCTTTAAAGTGAACTTTCACCTTGTAACCGTGTTTCAACGTAATAAGACCAATGTCAAAGATAGCATAAATTTTTTGATTAAAAAAGCAACGTTAGGGAAAAAAGTCTTCGAGCAAATAACGATCAGTTTCAGCGGTTAGTGATATCAGGTATCTTTCATCGTAATACAAGAACTACGTTTTTCATCCAAAATGCTAATGGGCTATTAAGAAAACAAAAACAAGAGTACTGACATAAAACATGCAATAGATTATTATACATGTAATTAAACTTGCATCGATAATTAGAGGTTATCAAACGACGGAATTGGACGGAAATAAAATATTGGCGACCTAGTGAGATATCGGCCCGAGGGCCTATTTCTAGACGGGTGCGTCAATATTTTCGGCATATCTACGCCGATTAATGACTATTTAATTTTATACCGACAACAAAACAAATTTTCTACAAGATTTGCAACAAAACACGAATATTTGACATGGAAACGTCGTTAGTAACAACATAAATACAATATAATGAACTTTGATAAACATCACAAGTTAGTCGTATATATTTTATTCCTTATTATGTCCCAATGCCAATGAGGAAAAGTCTTCCATTTTGTGGAATAACTTCTCTTAGTTATTTTAAATTATGCGGACATAAATTGACAATTATTGAAGGGAAACAATTGACATGTAATAAATTGAGAGAAACAATGAACAAAAGTGCAACTCAAGGATCATAACTGTTAGAGTTGCTACCTTACGTTACTTTTTCTTATGCATGCCATAATTTAAAATGTATTGAAGGACGCCAACTGTCATTTTATAAAAATACAGAGATATATGAGTGCGTCTCAATAGCTCAGTAGTTAGGACAGTCGCTTGCGGAATGGACCGTCCCAGGTTCAATAAAAAGTTCACTGCCTCTCTCTCGCGAGTGTTATGACATCTGGAATATGTTTTTGAGATCGATTAAACAAGCTCCATCTTAATCGAACCAAAATCTATTCGTATAAACACTATATAATGTATTGCTGCTTAAGTCCATTTGATTTTTGTTAATAGCAAATGAACCTAAAGAGTACATGTTGACCTTTAGCACTTTCAGCTTTCATCTAGAGATGATAAAACAGCTGTATTTGTAAAGGACTTGAATTATGAAAAATTGAAAAGCATCATTTTAAAAACGGACATGCTTAAATCATTCTATTCAATATGTATTTATAAATTTTGTATGCTTTGTCACATACAAACAGAGAAACAAAGTGCAGTTTTGTTCTGATAAAACTGACATTAGAAGACACAGTTACGAACATTTTTAAAAATTAATAACACTGTCGGTAAATTGAGTTAAATGGTTGAAAGAAGACATACGACGGACGCCAGATGATGAGCGATCTGAACAGGTATTCCTGGCTCAACATCAGAATGTGCTAGATAAACTTTCATTTCCGTTTCACTACACTAATTTCCTTAAGCACTCATAATCCATTAGCACAGTACTGCCCAGTGATTCTTGAACCTCTCTAAAGATAATCTTCCCTGACAACACCGTTGCAATACCAGGATGCAGTAGCCTTGCCTGCTGATGTAGTCTGCTTCAACTTCTTCAGTGGTCGTTATCCCTGTTGTTTCTACTGACATAGTTATCACACCTTTTTTCTGACTTATTAATTTACCAATAGCGCGTAACTCATCAAACATTTTGATATTTTTCATAGTTGAAGGATTCATTCTTTGGCGTGCAAGTGTGATAGTTGCTAAGCGCCATTTGTGGTGATAATAAGGGATTACTTTATCTATTTTATTCTGAAATTGGTACCACGGTTTGTCAGTGTTTTGACCTAGAGGCCTGGCGTTTGATCGTACATAATGCAGTTTCAAACTTGATTTCGATTTGATGTAGAAAAACGTTCTTACTAATATTGATTCGGTAGAAAATGTGAAAACTAGGTTGGTTAACTCTTCTATACATTGCCCTTATGACTAAGGCCCTATGTTAACTAGGTTTAAACTTTATCTAGATGTCATCACGGAATTTCATTCTAATCAGTTAATTGCCTCTAAGGTGATTAAATTGTTTTCAATATTTACTTTCGTGACGTAGATTTTTATTGTGATTTAAAATAAGCTGCTTTTACAGTATTGCTGAAATTTCACGGAATACTAAGATTGCTATAGTCTTGAGAAACCAAATAACTGCAATGAATTTTATACACTCTTTTTCATTGTATAAAGTATTTTATACAATCACCTGTGATGTTTAAAGGTCGCAGAACCTAAATCCTGTCCATTTTAGAGTACCAAGCTCATAGAAATATGTAGTTTGGTTAAAAGCACTACAATCACAAAGCGATATGAAGGCTACTATTTGAATGATTTCACATGAAGAGAATTTAGCACTTGAATAATGAGGGCATAATGTCGTTATCTGGCAACGTCCGTATCACCTAAAGATAACAATATACATTTTTGCGCAAAAGATACATACTTGTATTACAATGTGCTCCAGTCCACCCTGCCATGCACACTCCCCGAGGACAATATCCCGTATCTTTGCTGCAGGGTGGATTACTGCAGTGACCACAGTCTTCACATATATCTCCGTAAGTTCCCTGATCACAATCTTGAAACACATTACAAACATTAGATAAATATCGCCAAAAAAAGTTATATATTAAAAAAAATATCAATCATGAAGCACTGGCTTATCAAATATATTGATTTTTTTGTTTGAGTTTAATTATGTTTTCAACATATATTGTTTTCCTTTGTTTGGGGTGTAACACATGAAACTTTGAATTCTTGTAACTTTGGTATCCAATGTTCCACGTTTAGGATTTCGATTTGCAAATATACTTGATGATAAATCTTCCCTCGTAAGTATTCTATTATCTTCTAACTGGATTTTATAGTGCCTTTACCACTTTTTAAAACATCAGGTATTGAAGGGATGAAAAAAGGGCACAATTCAGTTGAAATTTCAATAACTTTACTTCTGACAAAAGCTTCAAAAAGGCGGATGATTCACTCACTTTGATTTTCTTATAACGGGACAACCCAAGGGTGCCAGCGAGTAGAAGTAGGCAGCATCATCAAAATGTATCTGAGCTCTTACTACAATCATCACCCGCTCATAGATGTAAGATTTCTACCTGGTTCAGAGACTTGGTTCAAAAGCGATATTATTTAAATTAGCTTTTTATATCCTATAGTATCACGGTAGCACTGTACAATTACATGTTTAACATCCCAAATGTAGAAATTTGAACGAATACGTTACTATTACTGCAAAATGCAGCATATCTTGACTATAACAGTATGTATAAATACCTCTAACGAAGATTTTGATTTCACAAACCACTAGATACCACTCATGGTTTGCTGATTGATCCGGGTGTCTTAATGTTACATACTGACTTAGTACACCGCCAGGAAACGTCACATTTACACCGCTTTTGTTTGCTGAACAGTACTTTCCTGAAGCTATATTTTGTGTGCCATTGGCATATATCTGCAAGCCTCCTAGCAATCGATTGTCTGTAAAGAAAGAAGAGTGATTTATTTCCTATATATCACAATTATAAATGCAGTAGCAAACGGAATAAGAAAAGTCATACAAAACGGAGATGCATGGTATCGGTGTCGGTCTACATCCGCCTCCGAAATAAAATTTGTTAAAAATTAAATGACCAACAATAAATCAATTTTGTATGCTTCAATAGTTCCAAAGGAACAATAATTTGTGGCCGTATGTTATAAACACAAAGGGTTTTTATTTGGTAGACCTAATTCTAGTTACCCACCCTTCTTGGCATTGCCACATTACAACAATGTAATATTTCTGTCCCAAACTATTTGCGTGTGTGCATAACTTTCCCTCTACATGAACTGCAAAGTGAAAGTGCGACATATTCTTGACAGAAATGGTACAATGATTGTTTATAATGAAAACGTTTCTAAACCAAGTTACTTTTACTTATTTGAAAAGTAGATCTATATAAAAAGGAAATTATGTTAGACTGTATTCAAACACTCCCAGAGTCACGGATAATTCCTGCTCTTGATATGTACGTCTCGAGCTGGCGTACATAATCTATACTGTTGAGCACATCGTTTAAATAATCGGATACAACTCTAAACCAAGTACAGTTTTACGACACTTGTTGATTTTCATTTTAAGAACGAATACGCTGTAAAAAAGAACTGCTTAATTCAATAATCATGCCTCAGCTAGTGACAGTATTCATACCAGATAGGGTATTTTTATACTAAAACAGCAATTATATACGGTTTTTATTTACATTCAGACAATAAATCGTATTCTGATGATCAGGATTACTTTATTCCTCTCAAACAAGAGAATTAGCCATTCGCTTGTAACATATTTAAGCTTATCATAAAATGCTGCACTGACGTAAAACAAACATTCCGATCCCGATTTTTATAATACCCCACCTTTATATCAAAATGAAGCAAACTGCTAAATGTTCAAACTCTGAGTCTTTGTCGCTTTAACGAATATTTTATTCGATAAGAGTTATACCGTACTAACTCGGTCCTAACATATTCTTATCACTATAATTGTTCCAACACGGGTTACTCAGTCTCATTTAAATGTAAACATGGTTACAATTATCGTGTCTACGTTAACCATGCCTTCACGAAATACACTGTTCATCAACCGATAAGCTAGAGTGTCCTGTACTGCCAATTCTCATGCTGATTGTTGGTCAAATGTTGCCCCTAGAGTGTTTACAATGTTTAACTTTGATTTGCCACGGTGACCTAATTTTTGACTCGATATAACTAAACCCTTTTCAAAGTCGATCTAGACTGCATCAAGACAACGTTTCACGAAGATCAAATTTAACATGCAGCCTCTCTTGCATACATAGTGCTTCTCTTTGATTTGCGCTGGTGACCTAATTTTTAATCCGATTGACCCATATTAAATTCGACCTAGAACTAATTAAGACACTAATTCACAAAATTTCACAAAGATTCAATGACAAATGCAGCCTCTTGTGCATACATAAGCTTTTGTTATGATCTGACCGGGTCATCTAGAGATGACCTATATTCGAACTTGACCTAGATCTATGTGAACGAAGCACTACTATGTCCCGTCCTTGTCGTAAACTGAGTTTAGAATTGAAAAGCTACTTATCGACGACGCATTGTGAAAGGTATACCTGTTTGTAAATCTACGAAAAAGTCACACTCCAAAATTTAAATAACGTTTCGATCGGTGCTCCTTTTTCGTAAGAAATAAAATTTCTCAATGATACCTGCCCATAGTGTTTTGACGCCATTTTTGTTTTGATGACGCACACCAAAATGAATAAGACCCAATATTCCTAAAATCTTGTTGAAGGTCTCTCTCAAAATCGTAAATGCTAATAGAAGATAAATGTAGATTTGATCAAAGTTAATTTCATTTACGGTAAAATCTAAGCTGATCATTTGAATTGTAAAGAACCGCATACTGCCTCCCACTGAAGTCAATCACTTACTTTTAAAAATAGTCTCTTTAAAACAGAGAATAGTTTAAATATGCGCCGTGTGATCTGAATTCTAATTCCTGCACGCGATCTCCGGGTAGCCATTCTTTTATTGACACACTAGTAACATTGTAGTGTTTCAAGAGCAAACCACGAAAACAAGACCCATAACTTGATCAAATCTTTCTGATCCTATGTAACGTAACTGTGCACGTTCAAATTGAACCCTTTCGCATACCTTTGAATCACACGTTTATAAATGGTGTTTTCTTTACAAAGATCTAAATGGCGACCGCATGATATTTGACAACCTCTTATGGTCTGTATATATAGCGAAACTGCTGACGTCTCTACACTAAAGATTTAAGAAACCGTAGCTTCTATAGCTATGTACATATATTCTACGTAAGTAAACAAATATTCACTTGCTACTTTCTTACCCAATGCCAAAACTTAGGTCAGGGGGTCGCATTTCCCGTTTAAGGCGAAGTTACATAATTATTTTGTAAAACCAAAATATGATGTTGTGTTCTTTACTCCTCTTTTCCATACTAAAACAGCGTAATTGCTTAAACTCATAGTCGGTTAACTGGTTCCTAGGAATAACATAATGATATAATTCCAGTAACTAGCGCTAAATATGAAAGTTCTGGCAATGCGAATAACTATTTATGGCAAATGAAAGCTTTTCATCACCTGCACTTATCTGTATTTCAGACATTTCCCACAAAATGGAAAATTGACTCTTTGGGTGAAGAGAAACATTATGATGAGTAAGATGTCTTTAAGGGTAAGGATGTAATGGCTGCCATACAATTTAAGTCAAACTTGGTTGTTGTGATAACATTTTCTATGTGACACGTCGCAACTCCTCACCCTACTCTCAGCATTTAGAACTTAAATCAGCCCTATTTTATTACGTGGTCGGTCTAATTTACGTATCAACCGCAATGTGCCAAAGTTCTACTGCAACTCCACCACCCATATGTACCATAGATAGAGACCGTTATAGGGGTGTTGGGTGAAACATTTTTTGTTCTTCTATATATATATCTTACCTCCGGAGTCCTCATAACGTGTTATTTCTGATTGTGGTGATTTGTTTACTTCCGAAATATCGCGAGCTTTGTGACGCTATACACCGGGCACTTTTTAAAAAAACGTGTATTGAAGAGCGCTAACATCAAAGACAAAACAATAAAAATGAGGCCAAAATAGGTAAAACAGAGGCCATACGATGTTATCATGATGAAAAATTGTTTATTTCACTATTTTAAAATTCAACTGCTATCAAATCAGCCAATTACACCAAACGAAAAACGGCATTTGCAAATTTAACAGATGTCATATTACAACAGTCACCAACTAAAATTTTGCTAATTCACAAAGTTACGATTTTTTACAATGCAGCAGGCATTGAATGTAAATATTCATTTAAGTGGGACTGTACATTAAAGGGTAAATAGTTTTGTAATTGAGATATTTGTGATTTATAATTTATATCGTTTTTGATGATTTCACAAACATTTCAAGAGTGAAGGCGTTTGCTCGAGCCAATAAAACTGCTTCCGACCATTTAAAAACACATAATATACTGTCGCATAGGTCAAAATCACTAAACGAATAAACCTATTCTCACGTACAATGCCTTAAAATGCGCTCATTGTTGATCGTTCGATTTTTGCGACCGTATGTACGTTATTAAACGCCGCAAATATAAATGACGTTACCAATCAGAGTCAACGTTACAACGTCAATGCGTTGAAAATTTCCTGTTTGTGGCTTCTTTGGATTTACTTGGAAATACTTCTTCTGGATGTCCTTTTTTTGGGCCTAGATATTATTATAATTTGTTTTATCATAAACAGAACGATTCATAACCATTTCTATTATATTAGTCTTCAAAAAGTTAAAAAAAAAATAAATGAAAGGGTATAGTGCGAACAAAACGTTTCCTTCCTGTATGTTTTTATACAATATTCAATGTAGCATGGGGGAGTAATTGGGGTGGGGGCATGCGTACTTACTGTCTGGTTGAGGAGGTGGTTGTTAGTATTGCTAAATGCATATGAATAACTCTGGTGTATTATTTGTGTTTCAGACAAGTACATTGAAGTTACTTTTTATATAGTTACAATTTAGTAAGATTGCTGTATCATTCCCATAAGGCTCCAAATTTAGTTTTGCACTGTTTTGTAGCGATATATCTTTCTATATGATAACAACTAATGATTTGCTTTTTAAATACGTTTATTGATGGCGCTTGATTTCTTATTTGGTTAAAATACAAATAATGCTTAGCTTGCAGAAGCAGCCAATTAATAATTGTATCCAAGTTATAATTACAAAAAAAACCCACCAGAAACACTCCATTCAGCTATGTTGATATTTCATTTATTCTGTACATGAGTTGATAACTAAGTCCAAAATTGTTGACTGACTTCAGAATTCAAAAATAGATGCAGATGCTTCTTGTGCATTTTATCAGAAGGAACATGTGTCTTCTGCAATTAAATTCATTTTCTTTAACAAATAATCTGTGCCCCAAATCCTATGATTTATTCTATACTGAAACCAAAGAAGTTTTGAGTCTTTTGTGAATTTGAAAACTTTATCATAAATAGATTCATTAAGAATATTTGGGTCTTGCATTCTATTCAATTCATCCTTCCATTTTTTAAATGACTTTTGGAACTTGCCGTTTTTGAAATCTTGTAAATCGATTTACATCCTTTTTCATCCTTATAAATAACAGCAACACTTAAAGGTATGGGTAGATTGTAACTTTTCTGGGGTAAGTCCTTAATGTATTATGTTGAGCTTTTCTTCTGATGGGCTTGGTAATCCTAAAATCAAGAGGTAAAGCTTTGCAAGAGCAAACTTTTGATTACAATTAGTTTTCCAATGGGTGTTACAATGTATCACTCTTTTTGACCAACATGAAAATCATTTCTTTATTTCTTTAATTTTGGTGACATAATTGATATTGATTGACTATCTCTGACAGATTTGTTTAAAATTTTACACCAAGAACTATAAAAACTTTGTTATCCCATGAAAGATCATATTCTGGACAGAGTATTACCTGGCCCAAACCAAATTACATGATAGTTTTATCAGTATTGATATAAAAGCCGGAGATTCTACAATAAAAGTCACTTTTTGTTTTGGCCAAGATTAGTTTAAACATTTTTATTCGTCAATTTACAAAGAATCGAGTTAACATTATACATACATCAAGTAAGGACGCGTGGATAAAACCGAAAGCTTAAAGCTTATTTAACGTTCTCTCATCCGCACAAAAATTCACGGTGTTCGATGTTATGGCATTTCTCTTACACAATTAATGACGAATTGGCTGAGGAAAATGGGCAAAAAAGAACGTTGTACTAAAGGCGATTGCAAAATTAGTGTGAGTATGTGAATAATAGTACAGTAATGTAGAAGGAGAACTATGAAAGAGTTATTAGCTGAAATAATAAGAGCGATACATTATTAGATGGTTGTGTCTTCTGTCGAGTACCTTGCACATCTAATGGCTATATTCAGAGACGTTCCTCGACTCAAACTCAAGCATATAATTACCCTTAATCGGCTAACGGTCACCACTATTCCTCCGCTGAGGAGCGATTGGTATTCAGAATCGAAAGGAACGGTCGAGTAATTTCGGGAAACGACAGATTTTTCAAGGAGAGCTGCCGGCTCCTTGAGCTTCACTCAACTGTCATTCTGAATACCATTCGAATAAGAAGTGGACGAGTTACAGCAAATAAACGAAATTGAAGATATTCGTATACCAAGGATAGTTTTAAGGGACAGAGGCAATCCTTTGGAGGATTACAGTGAAGTGACATTTTTTGAAAAATTTCAATTTTCGAAAGGGTGTGTTTATTTCGTATTTCGACGGACTTCCTGTCCCACCACTTCTCCAATTTCTGGCAACCCTCAGATTCTATGCCACGGGCTATTTCCAGGATGTTGTAGGGGAATTGCTCAATATATCCCAGCCAACTATGAGCAAATTATAAGACACGTATCTGTTACTATAGCTGGCCAGCAGTCCAGATTCATCGTGTTTCCAAGACGACAGCAACGGACAGTTGAGCAGAGGAAATTCCAGGAAATAGGAGCCATTCCTGGAGTAGTTGGTGCAGTTGACTGCACGCACATTGAGATACGTTCTCCAGGTATAAGACATTGGTCTTGTTTTCTGATAAAATGGTAGGTGTATTAAGCTGTTTAATACAATTTTCAATGTTATATAAGTACGGAAGAGTACATTCATATATTATAAACATTATCTGTTGTATGGCTATGGCTTGTGTCGCTCTATCATAGACACGGACGATATTTGAAATAGTAAGAACAGGATTACGTAGAGTATATGTTAGAGTTGCAGAGTCGATCTGAATCGTCCATTAACCATTTTAAAATCTCAGGATCACTTTAAAATTAATTATATATTCACATAAATTTATTGATAGGATAATGATAAAACCATGTTGTATTCACTCTTAAACAATATTGACATATGCCTTTCTTTTGTATTCAAGTTGTTTGTTCAAGAGAAAGAGCTGCCATAAAGCCTCTTATTTTTTTTTTTGCAATATCACTTAAACAAATACTGCGTTATGTTTCTTATATGTATGTAATGATTTAAAAGGCAATTTCTGTCAGTAAGACATTTTTCTGGACAAAATGAGAGCTACTTGTAAATGTGATCCAGGGACGTTAAAGTAGTTGGGTTGTCATGAATGATGTAAAGTAAAAGATGTTATATACAAATATATATATTAACTATTCCTTCATTTAAAACATAGGTGGAGACAACGCTGAACTTTACCGGAACAGGCATTGGAATTTCTCTATCAATGTTCAGGCAGTCAGTGACTCGAGCTTGAAGTTTACAAACATCGTTGTAAGATGGCCAGGGTCTGTACATGACAGTCGCATTTTCCTCAACAGTCGCCTTTGTGCCCAGTTTGAAAATGGTTTTCACGAAGGTATACACAAAATTATATAAAACATACATTTGTAAAGTATTTTATGCTTGATATTTACATGCAAGTACTTCTCATGCATATCAATCAACTGAGTGTATCAGGAGATCAGCAGGCAAGCGAGGACAGGGTAGGGATCTGCCCTTATATGATAAAGGGATACAGTACATGGTTTGAATACATGCAAATGATAAACAAAGCTTCAACATCCCTGAATAAATAAAAAATATGTATATACAATAGATCTGCAGTCATAGAGATGTTATTCATAACTTATTAAAATCAAAAATATAGTTGTATAACTTGTCATTTTAGCCTAGCATGCATCAGTATAGGTAGTTTTAATGCAATACCACCATTGATTAATTACAGTTAATAATTGAAAACTTGTAAGTACAATAGGGCAATTACTATACAGTAAAACATGAGTATAACGAACCCCTTCGGACCACATAAGTTGTAATATCAATATAGCATTTTGATACTTAATAAAGAAGTAAAAAACATCGGGTCCATAAAACCTGTTCGTTATATGCAGAATTTCGCTATATCCGGAGTTGTTATATACGGAGTTTACTGACTTGTCATTGTGATCAAATTTGTGTCAATGAACATGTTGAGTTGGTTTAAACAGAGTAGGACAAGTAATAACTGAGTTTGTGTAAGATTGGACGGAGACGTGACATTCTTATGCGTCATTCCTATATAGCCCCCACTTTACTACTCAGTATAATTAACCCCATATTTGAGGTACCGTGATGTAGGCATACATCAAGCGTCAGGCTCAAAACACTGAGACTATTGGTTCCCGGCAGCAGCGACCTTTATTAACCCGTCCCTAGACGTGAGTGGTCAGAACTCCAGGAAGCAGTGACAGAGAGTACTTAATATAAGTTGCAGTATTTGTTTTACAATACACATAAGAAACTAAACTAGCAAACACAATTTTTATATCATTTTAGGTATACTTCTTGGTGATTCGGGATACGGAATCAAGCCGTATCTTATTACGCCATTCTTGAATCCCCAAATTGCACCTCAAAGGCGTTTCAACTACGGTCACTGCCGAATGCGGAACACAGTTGAACGTTTATGTTTGGTGTATGGAAAAATCAATTTCCGTGTCTATCGAAGGATTCAACAATGAGGTTGAAGAAGGATACAGCAATGATTGTGATTGTTGCGACAGCAGTGCTGCACAACTTGGCACTGACTTTCAACGCCGATGACTTGTTTGACACCGATGACGTCATTAACAACGAAGATCCAAATGCAGCAGAGGTCGGTTTCCAGATGGCTGTCAACAGACTTGGACTTGCAGTGAGAAATCAGATTGTTGAACGTTATTTCAACAATTAGCATATAGTTTGCAGGCTGTTTACGTTAATGTACATTTGTAGGCCTACTTGGTATTGTTTTCATAGAGATAAAATCATATTTGTTTATGTCTGATAATAGAAAATGAACGAACAAAGAATTAACACAAAAAATCAGTATTATCTTATTTAATATCTCCATTTTACACATACAAATGCACTTGCAACTTATTATTTACCAAACTGTCAATGCTGAACTTTTTTCTCACAGACACTGGAGTTGGTGTTTGCGATGACCTAGACTTGAATGCGATAGGGTCCGACTCCTCTAACTTCGCTATTTTCAGCAGTAAATACTTCATTTTAAGTTCGTGTTTGCCTTCCGCCATATCCCGTTTCCACTCGATCAGCTTCATTCTTGCCTTACGTTCAAGTTCCTGTCTGTCTAAAACCTAAAATATCATAAATGTGTTAGCAAACCTTACCGACTTTCGTTTAAGCTGAGGTAAATAACCACGCAATTAAGATTTGCTGTTTTATCTATAAGGCTTTATAAATATCCAGGCACAAAATTAAACACAGTACTAAATCCAATCGGGTCTGTACACACGGCATATGCATTCAACTTGGAAAGACATACTTTCAGATTTACAGACCTGTGTAGTTTAACGAAGCATCAACTATATTAGTATATATTTGTTTCACTATTCAACTGCATTGTCATAACCATACCACAAATTAAATGTTCTTGCCTTTTGCTGGGCTGTTGAAAGTCTGACACTGTCGGAACCGAAACCGGAACCTGAAACCGTGTTGCTTGATGAGCCTGACGTAGTGGCCGTCTTCGTGATATCAGTTTCTTCATCTGTAGTTATCATGAAAATAAGGATCAAATTTACGTTTTAGGAGAGATTGTCCCATAACAGAGGCTTTAATTTTAGTAATTGTATTTGCTGAACGCCAGCACCAGCGTACGGATTACGTAAACTTGGTGTTTAATTTCTTTAACGGTTTGCCAGTTATATGATTAAATTACACGATTTTTAGGAAACAATGTTAAGTATATTGAGCATAGCTATACAGTATAAACCAGGTTCTTCGAAATTGATTTCATTTTAATGTGTCTCGAGAGCAACTAGTCTTAATAAGTCGAGATTAGGTAGTTGGTATTGTTTAAGAAACATACTCATGGTACAGTTAATAATTAAAGTACTAGTCCATGAATGTACACGCTACAGAGAGGACAGGAAACAGTGCTATATAACACCATGTAGAAGATACAGACCGGAAACGAAATTGTGGACAGACAGACGGACGAACTGATGTAACATTACAAATTATAGGCCCCGAACTGGTCATATGATCTGCTGGGGACTAATGAATTAGTACGAATCTAGCCGAAAATTTGTTTTCGAATGAAGCTTGTGTAAATTATAACGCCAAAATGTACTTACCAATACTTTCCACGTCGTCTGGACCAGCATTTTCATCAAACGGGTTTCTCATTGGATCAATCTGCGCAAAACCATGGCCTGAATCTGTCGCTCATTGTCATTAGCAGTGTCAGTTACCACCCCCTGATTTTTTGTTCAGTGTTTAACTTTGAACGTGTTACATATGAAAACAAGCCAAGAGAAAAATATCTGATATTTAAAATGAAATGACAGATGCTCGGATGATCTATGTGTGTTATTTGCAGACGATTACTGTTTAAGGTTTAATTATTCATTGATATTTACCTTTGAAATTACATGATGTTTATAGGTAATGTTGACATAAAAATAAAATCACTGACATATTAAGAAACATAAATTTACCTGTTAACAGTCGTTCACGTCTCTTTACGGCAGTTTTGTTTTGTGCCCTGGTTTTCATGTTGTCCAATAACTTTTTTAGTTGTTAGTAGTATAGGGGCCTCTTTGGCGCCACGACTGCGCATGCGCGAGAATGACGTCACCGCAGGTGCGCAGCGGCCATGTTGAATGACATTAATGATTAAATCTAATTTTAAATATGACAAGTTTAGACACGTTGTGAGATAGACGCCTTACAGTTAAGCGTCTGTTGAGTTAAAGAAGTATGTTTAACAATACCCTAGTTATATGTCAAAATGAATCCCTTTACTTCCTACTTTTATTAAACTGTTTTCACGCACCACATTAATTTCTTTTATAATTGTTACTTTAATGCTACAGCTTTTAAAACTGTGTTTGCCCTTTCGAAGATAAAGCAAAAACTTTAGAACATCCCAGAGCATTGCATTTATAACTTGAATCATTTTTTTATTTTCAAATAACAGAGTATAAACACTTTTAAATCTTTAACAAGAGGGAACAAGATATTACAAGCCCATACACGAATTTAACCTTTTATGGTCCACCGCGATTTCAATATTGTTTGACTTAAGATCCTATTAAGATAGTGTAAAAGTGTCCACTGCGATGTAAGAGATCGTATTTAAGATAGTGTTAAAAGATGACATTAGTACTATGCGGGCGTATTAAACTCGGTAAAACTTAACGACTTTTAGAGAAAGGTATTATAGAGCACCATATTTGTTTTTATATATTTATGTCATTTATACAGTTATATACAAGTATGAAACATGAAACTGCGCAAGATGTTATCAACCTTTTAGTGAAGTATATAACATTTTATTTGATATGAGAGTTAAATGAAATACAAATGTAGGAGTATTTAAACCTTGAAATCAGTATTTTGTTCCTAGTGCAACCGTTTACACTTTTTGAGATATGGCCAACGGACCATTAAGTACAGTTGAGTCCAGAATAGATGACCCTGGGTGAACAAAAGACATTAAACTTGTTTAAAATTGAATAGGAAAATAGACTGGTTTAAACCTGCTGAATCTGGTATTGCTATTTTAGGCGACCACGCAAAAACAAGAATATTTGACCGATTGAAACGTAGAATGTTTAACCGATAAGAATGTTAAGGCAATTGACCAATTAAATTTCGTTTTGAAAACGAGGCTTTATGGGGAATATAAACGATGGAGCGCTGTTCAACTTAATTATTCTGACTTTAAAACTTGAACCAGCAACATGGAAAATATTACAGCAACGTTCGATATGATGGTGAAAACTTTCACCGACGCGGAAGACTTGATAAATTTTGCGATCACATGGGGAATTCAAGATTCCCAAAGGGTGCGGTTCCGTTTATTTCAATTGAGGAACCCACAATACGGTAATGACTTTGTTGACGAAGAGATGAATAACATACTTCAACATATGGGAGAGCCAATTGACCAGAACACAAACGATATGGAGTTGGCCTTGGAATACGTAAGAGAACAGGAAGAAGTTGAAGAGTGTATTAAAGCGTTACTATTTGACGAAGAAATGGACATTATTACACAAATTTGCGAGGAGGATGGTAAATGGAGTTCTCAGTCACCAGTCATGAATGGGGGTGGATATGAATCCCAACAGGGTCCGTCCCACGAACCGCACTATCAGGGACTCCAATATACCATTAGAAAAAAATCAGAGAAATCTTATGCAAAAAATGCGGCGGTGGACCGGACGTATAAAGTAAAAGTGGATGAACAATATAAAGGTCAAAAACTGCAAGATGTGAGAAAGGGGCTCCATCAGATGTTTGACGAGGTGTTGGACCAAGCCCGAGGCGATTTGGCGGGGAACGATTTAGGTCGGATAGTTATACACCACGAAGGCCTTAACAATCCGATTATCGTTCCCCTACAACCCTGGGACCAGCTTAATCCAGATGTGGTGATGGAGACCGTTGAAAAAGTTCTTAACAGCAACGACGATTTAGCGATGGACGAAAGTTTTGACATTTCGATCGGATCTATAGATCTACCAAAAGGAGGAACTAGACGTAGAATTACTAAACTAAAAGGAAAAAACAATTCGTTACAATTGAAAACCTCCATAGTCACCATCGAAAATGAAGACCAGTTGTGTATGGCGAGGGCGATTCGGGTCAGTTGGGCGAAATTAAACAGATGTACCCCGAGAAGAATGGAAAGAAATAACCAAGAAAGGACAAAAGAAAAGTAATTTACAACTCATTTTAGAAAACAAGAGGGTTCCAGAAAGCTACTACAAACATTTAAGGAACAAAAAGAGAGAAGAACAGCAACAACTAGCGGTAGCCATTAGTCAGTTAGCCGGAGTGCCCCTGGATCGTCCAGCCAGCGTGAGCGATTAAGAGGCGTTTGAAGAAGTTCTTGGTATACGCGTGATGGTGGTCAGCGCCAAACTGGGCAACAAATTTGTGACCAGTCCTAGTACAGGCGAACGTCCATGCATCTACATTTATTTGGTAGATGAGGACCACTTTCACGCCATTACCAGCATCACCGGTTTTTTCAACGCTAGATACTTTTGCGACCAATGCCTCCGACATTACAACAACAGAGAAAGACACCAGTGCAAGACCCATTGTATGATTTGTAAAAGCGACAGATGTTCAAAAACCGATACATCGTTAGACTGCCAAAATTGTAATATGACTTGTAGATCACCAGATTGTTTTGAACGTCATGTAATGAAACCCGTTCACAGAAAAGGAAAAGATAAAGGAAAAGTAAGCGGGTTGTCGCAGTGCGAGAAATGGTGGAAATGCCCAACGTGTTATAAAGTCGTCAATAGAGAAAAAAGACAAAAAGAATATCACCAATGCGGAGAATATTAGTGCTCCTCCTGTCAGACTTTTGTATTCGACGATCATTTATGCTACCTAAGAGCGACGCCCGCTGAAGAAGACGTCATACCTAAATTTATCTTTTTTGATTTCGAATGCACCCAAGACCAAACGTTAGAATGCCAAGAGGGATACGCCGTCTGCAAGAAATTAAATTTTAGGGACTGTCAACCAGAAAAAGATTGCAAAGCCTGCTCCAGATGTCGTCATTGTAAAACGTCGTGGTGCGGAAAAGCCACTCACCGACCGAATTTTGTTGTGGCTCACTCGGTTTGTCCAGAATGTATCGATCAACCCGTAAAGTCTGAATCCGTGTGTTGGAAATGCGGGACGCGGTGTGAAGAATGCGATAATGCGGAATTATGGGACGACGAAGACGCAGGACCGTGCCCCGGAAAATGCGGATTTAAGGAAGTTATATTTGAGGGAGAAGATACGCAGGACCGGTTTGGCGAGTGGTTACTTTCGGATCAACATCAGTATTTTAAAGCCGTGGCTCACAACATGAAAGGGTACGACGGTTATTTTTTACTTAAATATCTTATTGACCAATCAATGCGGCCAGACAAGATCATCTACAGCGGCTCAAAGATGATGTACATGACCATAGAGAAAGATTTGCACATTAAAGTGATTGACAGTCTCAACTTTTTACTGATGAAATTGTCGGCGTTACCCAAAGCTTTTGGACTACAAGAATTAAAGAAAAGCTGGTTCCCTCATTTTTTAACACCAGAGAGAACCAGCAATACGTAGGAACTCACCCAGAACCGAAATTGTACGGAGCGGATTTTATGTCTTCCAATGAAAGAAAAGAGTTTCTCGAGTGGCATCAGACCAAAACAGATGAACAATTTAACTTTAGGACAGAAATGCTGGAGTACTGTAGAAGCGACGTTGACATTTTAAGACAAGCCTGTTTAAAATTTCGTCATTTATTAATGTCAGCGACCGGAAAAAGAGAGAAAATTGTTAACAACAAAGGAAAAAAGGAAAAAGTATGGGCGGGCGCTGTAGATCCTTTCGACTCCGTAACTATAGCGTCCGTATGTATGAATGTTTACAGAACAAAATATTTAAAAGAAGAATGGAGAGTAAAGTTTGAAAATGACGAAGAATGGACTCCCGCGAGAGTAACTGAAGGCAAGTTAACCATATTACACGAAAACGAATGGATCAAAGAAAAGGAGCTTAGAGACAAGAAAATCAGACAGAGAGAATTCGTTCGAACCCCCGTCGCTAAAATTTCTCCCGGTGGTTACAGAGATCAATATAGCAAAGTGTCCATACAGTGGTTAGAATGGATGGCCAAGCAAGAGCAAGTTCACATTCAACACGCTCTAAATGTAGGTGAAAAGAGTCTACACGGAACCCGTTACAAATTAGATGGTTACTGAGCAGAGACTAATACAGCCTACGAATTTCACGGATGTGTGTTTCACGGATGCCCCTGATTTTCGGAAGATCGAGAAGGCACGTTTCATCCCTTGACAGAACAATCGATGAACGAACTTTATGCATTAACAATGAAAAAGAAACATCACATTGAGAGCCAGGGTATGAAGTACGTTTGTATATGGGAACATCAATTTCAAGAACAAATAGACAAAAACGCTGAAATGAAAAGCTTTGTGGATAGTTTAGATTTGGCAGATAGATTAGACCCTCGAGACAGTGTTTTTGGAGGTCGAACCAACGCCAGTCAACTCCACTATAAAGTTCAAGAAGACGAAAAAGTCAAGTACGTCGATTTTACAAGCTTGTACCCGTGGGTTAACAAATATTGCGAGTACCCCGTGGGTCATCCGGACATTATTACCAAAGATTTTCGAGACCTTAATCAGTATTTGGCATTGCTGAAGTGAAGATTTTACCGCCAAGAGGACTTTACCATCCGGTCCTTCCCTACAGATCTAATGGAAAACTTAAATTCCCGCTATGTAAAATCTGCGCAGACATACAAAATCAAAATTCTTGTACATGTTTAGATGAAGATAGGGCATTAATTGGCACCTGGTGTACCCCTGAACTACAGACAGCTATACGTTTAGGCTACAAGATTATCAAGATATACGAAGTGTACCACTGGGAGGAAACCACAAAATAGTAGCATCGCCACCAGAGAAGGGGGTCTGTTTGCCAAATACATTAACACATTTTTGAAGTTTAAACAAGAGGCAAGCGGTCCCCCTGATTGGATAAAAAACAACGAAGATTTACACAAATATATTCAGCAATATTTCGAAAAAGAAGGCGTTTTATTAGATTCGGGGAACATTGTGAAGAACCCCGGATTAAGGGCGTTGGCCAAATTATGCCTAAACAGCTTTTGGGGCAAGTTTGGTCAGCGACTTAATATGCGTCAGACGAATTTCTTTCATGACACGGAGGCCAATGAGTTCTTTCAAATGTTCTCCGATCCGATGAAGCAGTCACAAAACTTTCACATTATCTTCGACGAAATACTACAAATGGAATGGACCTACAAAAATCAATGCCAACCCGAAGACAATAAAACGAACATTTATCTCGCCACATTTACCACATTCTGGGCCAGACTTAGACTCTACAGTGTGTTGGAGCAGTTAGACAGAAGAGTGCTGTATTATGACACAGACAGTGTGATATATGTGAGTAGGAATGGGGAATATGATCCGCCCCTTGGAGATTATCTCGGAGAGTTAACGGATGAGCTCGGAGGAGGAGAACATATTGTAGAGTATGTGTCTGGAGGACCAAAAAATTACGCTTACAAAACAAACAATAACAAAGAAACGTGCAAAATGAGAGGATTCACTCTGAATTTCACAAAAAGTCAATTAATTAATTTTGAAAGTGTTAAATCCATAGTGACTGATCCTAAAAGTTGTACAAATATTGTTGTGACAAACCCGAGTAAAATATAGAGACAAACGAAAGAGAAAATTAGTTAATAGGAAAGAACAAAAGTCATATCAGATGGTGTATACTAAACGTAGAAGGTTAGACAACTTTGACACTGTACCATATGGATATTAGATGTAGTTAAAAAGAAAAAAGAATGTTTCAGTTTTTGTACTCTAACATGTAATTTCCCATAGGGCCTATTTCAGTTTTTGTCATTAGCGTTTCGGTTTTTGTCATTAGCGTTTCGGTTTTTGTCATTAGCGTTTCAGTTTTTGTCATTAACGTTTCAGTTTTTGTCATTAGCGTTTCAGTTTTTGCACTTTAACATGTAATTTCCCATAGGGTCCTTTTCAGCTTTTGTCACTTGCGTTTTAGTTTTTGTCATTGACGTTTAAGCTTTTGTCATTAGCGTTTCAGTTTTTGTCATTAACGTTTCAGTTTTTGTCAATTGTGTTTCAAGTTTTGTTAACAATACTTTACAAACTCATTTTGTTTTGTTTATGTCGTTTTAAAGAAATGTATAACTTTGTCATTACTGTTGTTTAATATCATGAATAAAAATATGTAAGAACAAGCTGTTTTCTTAATTGTATTATTCCAATTTGTATGTAAGAACATGAATCCTACCGAGTCTCACGAACCGGAAAAGGAAACCTTTATACGTTTTCCTAATTCTAATGAAGACGAAAACAGATCCACTAGTGAACGTTGGCATTTATTAGGAACTCGCGTTCCGCAACAAGAAATCACATATTGTTGCCAGATTTTCATTGTGTATGTGATTATTATCACCTCCATTGTAAACCTATCCCTTCAAAACGGTACTAGCGAATTGTGGGTGAGTCTACTTAGCAGTTGGATCGGGTACTCCTTGCCAAGTCCTAAACTAAAGAAATAATGGAATCATCTCTACCTTTTGAACCTTGTTCCAGTATATGTATCAGTGGTCAAACTGGAAGTGAAAAAACGCGATGGGTGTATCAGTTTTTGAAACATTTAAAGGACATGTATTCGAGAGATCCACTTTCGCACGTATTATACTGTTACGGTATACATAAAGACCTGTTTGACGACATGGAGAGGCCTATTCCAAACTTTTATAGTAAACAAGGACTGCCAACCGGTGAAGAAGTAGATGACTTTACCCGTGACAAGAGGCATAAGTGGATTATTATTGACGATCTCATGCATGAAGTAATGCAAAACAAAGATATGGAATTGCTTTTTACGCAAGGTTGTCACCATAGGAGGGTATCTGTCATGCTAATCACCCAAAACTTATATCCTGGAGGTAAACACGCCAGAACTATTGCTCTAAATACATGGTATATGCTGCTTATGAAAAATTTAAGAGATGTGTCGCAGGTAGGAAATTTAGGACGTTAACTCTACCCTGGTAAATCAAACGGTTTCATGAAAGCCTATCAACATGCGTCAAGCACAAAACACGGCTATTTTTTGGTGGATATGAGCCCCACGCCGAGGACAAATATCGTCTGAGGACCCATATTTTCCAAGGAGAAGACCCTATCGTATACAAATTAACGTAAGAAGGTGAGAGTTAAACGTGTAAGAGTAGTCATGGCCGAACTGATCAAACAGCAACGTCACTTCTTAAATTTATTAGTGTGCACTACAGCGGTGCAAAGGAAAGCATTATTGAGCACGATTACTACAAATCAACTAAGAGTTCTCTCTAAAATTGCCTACAATATTCTCAGGTTTAAAATACGTCTGACACCTTCTGAAAAAGCTCATCTTAAACGTCAAAGACAGTTTATTCATCTTTTGGGAAACAGACAAATTGGATATACAAAAAAGAAAGAAGCCATCCAATGCAAACTACGAACGGTCTATAGTTTGGTGAAAATTGCTACCTTCTATTTCGAAACCGTGTTACACTAATGGAGAAGTATATTTTGGTTCCCTACGAAAAATATCTGCGAATGCAGCAGTTCAAGTATACAGGACTTGGAGAAACGAAGGATATCGAGCCCATTCCTTCTAAAGTGGCTAGAGTCTCATTATCTCCACCTGGGGAACGTGTGATCACGAAAAAACTAAAAAGACTCATGCGGTGGCACCAAACAAAACGAATATAGACTGGATCTCATTTTAAAACAAAAACAATTGTTGTTTTTATATCTGTTTTATTGTTATACATATACATACAAAATAAACAAATATAGATATATTCTATGGTTTGTTTTTATTTACAATTCTGTCAATATATTTATCATTCCATTTTCTGTTATACACATTAAAAGGTGTGACAAGATCCTTCATGCTCATTCCTGTACATCTAGTCGTGACGTAATACGCACAATATAGTCCACACGTATCTGATTTAGAGTCTTGAATAGGATCGCGAAGCATCCAGTATTTGTTTGTGAATATGGTTTCAAAGTCCGCATTGTAGTCGTTGGGCGTTTTCCCTAGAGAATCAAAAAAATCATAAGGTCCTTGTATCGGAAAGTAAAACGTCACCCAGTGCTTTCCTGGTCCATCACTTGTATCCGTGTTAGATATAACAAACTGTCCCTTTTGAACTTTAATTTGATCAGAGGCGCGTACTGTTACTGGGTACCCCACGAGTAAACGTTTCAATTCCAAATTATTCATTTGAAATAGACGCCTCTGGCACTGTTGATATTGAGTATTTCTGGGAAGGTGGCGTACATAATCAAGGTTACACTCTCTGGTAAAGCCTCGGCAAACTTGAGTTCTAGTCGACAATGCCCCTTCCTTTTAGTGTTAAACGAGTGGTAAGGATCTACATCAAGGACGTATAAACAGTATCCCTCCTTATAATCTTCTTTTGAAATGTTAATGTCATTCCTAAACAGAGTTAATGTTCTGTAACACTCCGTGTATTGATCCGCCGAATAATTTGGTTGCATCGGTTGTGAAGGTAAGGATTGTCCATCGACGTAAAGGCCTATAGAATTACAGTTGTAATGCTTAAAGTTGAATGGGTTCTGTGTGTAATCACCATTAAATGCCGCACTAGGAACGAGACCTACTATCAGTTTGCATGGTACGAGTCCTTGAAATATATCGTCTGCGCTGTAACTAAACTGACCCGAAGCAATGGACGTTGTCTTGATCTCTGTGCGTAAGTAAGGGTAAATGGCAGGCGTGTCTTGAATGAACTTATCATGCGCTACCAGTACGCCGCTATTCAGTCGTTGAACGCAAAGTCTAAAATGAGCATCCACTATTTTCACACGATAGTTAGGAGACGTGCTGTCAGTGATAAGTGTAAAGGCGTCGCGGCTTGGATGTAGTTTAATGCCTACAGCAACTCCATTGATGAGTAACTTGGGTTGTTGAAACAAATCAATATGTAACGGTCCTTCCATGTCCACAATTTTACTACCTTTAGTTAATTCGGACCTTATATACAACCCGGTATTATTCCCTGTTTTAACATCATTGGTACCAACGTTTCCAGTATCTTTAATATAAAGTTGACTTGTTAATAGACTCGTTTGCGTTCCTTCGTTTGACTGCAAAATTGTGTCTATATAAGCTTTGTAGGGGTAATTGATTCCCGTATGCGATAAAGGGGTTTGCTGTAAAGATACATCCACCTGACTGAAAGCGGTGTGAAATAGTAAATTGATTGGTCCCACTGTTTTGCTAGCGTCCACCGCGCTTCCATCACCATTAACAATTTGCAATTTTAAGTTCAGCACGCTCCTTTTCAGATCCAAATACGCCGAAGACTGGCCGGGTATGTTAAATTCGAGTGCCGATGAGGTAGTTACTTGATTAACTGGACGGTAAACGATCCATTCTCTCGATTGTAATAACAAATCTGCTTGGGGTGAAACGAACAAAGACAACTCTTCTTTATGATAATTGTCCATATTTCTTTAGAATTGAAATTCAGGATTGACCTATTTTCTTTGTTTATTATACGCTACTGGTGACGTATTCTTACGTTTTATCACGTTTCCACTAGCCTTCTTACGCATTTCTCCATCTTCTTCCTTCTTACGTTTTATCTCCGGCAATTTCAGTCGCTTGTGCTACGGGAGATACCAGTTGTACTGTGGGCTGTTGTTTTATTTCGGCCATTTTTCTCAGATGAGCGCCACTACCTACAAAGTAATGGCCCTTATAATCAGGGTGTACATACCCGTCCCTCATGTCTTTTAAATGTCGATACCACTTTTCAGGGTCAGGGACATGCGGTACCCATTTTTGCTGTTTATTATCGTAAACCTCTATGGAGCCCATACCTTTTGAAATGCAACACGCAGTGAAGATCGTTTGATTTAAATTCAACAGGGTATAAATCTTCGTCTTTAAGATAGAGTCTCACAGAATTAAAGTAATTCACAGTCACTGGCAGGTACACAGGTCGACTATATTCCATCGATTTAAGTTTTTTGTATCGCGTGTCAATTTCTATGTTTCTTAGTACGGGTAACAAAGTGTCTCTAACGTAAGACTCTTGCACCAAATCGCAGCATAGATACAGTCTTTTACTTCTGGGCGTAAAATCGCAGGTAAGAGAAATTTCAGTCGCAGCACAGGTCCAACGGTCCTCTAACGTGTACGACTTGGGAAACTGAATGTAAAAGTCCGTTGGATTGTTGTTCTTACGCATGATTTGCGAGTCCTTACTGCTAAGATAGAGGTAAAAGTCGGTCATGTTTTCATTTGCATTCGTCTGCTTTTTGTCTTCTTACGCTTCTCTGACAGTTCTGACTTCGTCCAAAATAGTGTCGAAAAGACGAGGAACTCTTAATAATATGGGTATAAGTGAGTGATGGCGTCTTAACGATGCCTACCTTCTACACAATGACACGTTTCCAGAAGCCAGGGACCGAAGCAAAAGACGTCTCCTTTCCAGTAGCTGAAAATATCTTCTCGCGGGATTGATAGTTCCATTGACCACTCTTTTAGCCACTTCAGCTATAGCATGCATCTGACTCGATGTCATATTGATGATCATGTTTCTTCTGACTGTTACATTCGCGTCTTTTAACTGAATAAGATAGTTAAGGTTACGGTACACGTCAGACTGATTCATAATGGTTCATTGACTGTGTTACTCTCTTTCATTCTTACGTTTGTACAGTTCTAGTTCAGTGAGCACAGGGTAAACAACGTCATCAATTTGTGTCTCCGTTTTATCGCCCGTGATCACTACTTTACCTGTATGAAAACAGCAAACGTTCACTCCCTCACTTTTGAAGTTAAGGGCGGGAAACAATTCCGGTTCATATATAACGGTTCTGTCTTTAGCTAGCAAACGTATGTCAAGGCTCGAACTTAGGGCGTGGCTAGCAGACACTGTCACAATTTTAACGTCTTTTAAATGAACCGGAAACCCAAGTTTTTGAAGTCGTCTGGCATACCGTCTTAGTCGCTGACGTCCTTCTCTAAAACTGGAAGCTCGACCATTAGAGCACACGACCCCGTTTTTAAACACTAAGAAGTTGCCAAGAATACGTCTGTGCTGCCATATAAGTCCAGGAAAACTAGCAGGATCGTACCGAGCGTTCGGTATGCGGTAGCATAACTCTCTTAAGTCAATAGGGCAGCACAAATTGGCGCTGCATACAACGTTGGTGATCATCATAGTGTTAACTCTCCGGCAGTTCACTCGCAAATGAAATAAAACGCTAAACTCATTCATATATGTATATATCTCCCTCAAAATTACGTGGCTATGAGTATTGCGTCACGTCTCTTTCGGAAATCAAGCTGGCATACTTTTTTGGCCAGTGTAACCACTGAACCAGAACTTCGCGCTTTTTTATTACGTACGCGCTTTTTTAATATTTTTTCGATGTGATATTCGGTCGTATCATTTACATTGATCTCTTGTATTTCTTGTTCGTAAAATGTACCCTCTATATTTTTGTCATCCCAATCCACAAGCGTGTATACAGGAAGTCCTTGTCTTTTAAAACGCGTTTTAATTTTAAAATTTTCGCCCGTCCACTTTTGAGAGTATTCTCGATCAAATACGTTTTTCACATGGGACACGCGTACTGTTTGACCAATTTTAAACTTGTATTTTCTTTGTACGGCTTTAGTTTGAATTCCTTTGGTCCTTAATAAGTATTGTTTAAGTCTACTCTCTCCTTCGTTTTCTTTGGTAATGTTGATGGGTGTTTCACCTAAACTTCGATGAACCGTGTGGTTGTAGCTGAGCACCACTTTCTGAATAACATCTATATAGCGTTGTGTTCTGTTCTTTAAAATGTATCTAAATAGTTTGTGTTTTAACGTTTTAATGAATCTCTCGGCGTAACTGGCCTTGGTCTCTGTGTTGAGGGCGTAAAACTGGTGTACGTTAAGACCCTTTAAATACGCATTCACTTTTTTGCTCCTAAACTCCATTCCTCGATATGTGTGCACCGTGGTCGTCTTTCGGGACCCTGCTAATATACGTTTAAGAGCCTCCACTACATCGACACCCTTTTTACTTTTTACTGGTTGGGCGTGGGCAAAACGGGAAAAAATATCAATACACACTAAAACGTACTTGTTCCCGTCGTTTTGTGAGGCCAACTCTACCATATCCATCAAGTCTATATCCCACTGGCTGTTTACACCATCTACGATCACTCTGAAACGTTTAAAACGGCGTCTAGCCCCTCTCGTTAAGGAAAAGGACTCTTGGTCTTGTAACCATTTTCTTATACAGTATCTTCCAATTTTATATTTACCCTCGGCCTTAACGTACTGATATAGCTTTTCAGGACGGATAATTGGGTTCAAAATAAACAGACGTCAAATATTGTTTCCAATTAGACATGTTTTTATTAATACTGTTAAATATATATAATACATTCTTACAAAAAATACATATATCTATATATTTACAATTATAGTAAAGTAGAGTATAATGGGTTATTTTCTCTAATGTACATGTCTAAAACTTCAACAAGTCTATCAGCACCTTCCGTAGCTTCTCGTCTTAATTGTCTACATCTCAACCACCACTCCAAGTCATTCAGCATTAACACCGTTACAAATACAAGCCCTAACATGTTCAACGTCTCACAAACAGATTACTTCCAGTGACGCTATTTGTTTTGACCAATGTTCATATGTTTGTAAACGGTCTTCGTAAAATATCATTTCTGATTTGGAAAAAAAGTTTGGTTGAATCGCTCTGTGAGAAAATATCCATGTTAATCGTTGTCTGCTGTATCTCAAACTGATATGTTGCACAAATTGTTTCACTTATATACAACTCCAGTGACGTGTCGTTATTTTAGAACTCTTACACCATTGCTTGCTATTTTTAAACAATGACGATCTATTTTAAAACAAATGTATATTTTTAGAACATGGTTTAATTGTTCTTAGTAGTAGTTTCCGCAATCATTTGGGTTACACAATGCACACTGTAGCGCTCCTAACTGATTCATATGATCGCTCTGTAGGTAGCAGGGAACCACGGCGTCCAATTCCGGCAAAGTCGTTCCAATTTCTGACACAACTTGCTTTAGGCTGGCATATTCCACGGGTCTTAAACACATACCCTTCTGTGTGGGTACTTCCTCTTCTTCAGGTTTCCAGTATTGACGGATGTCCACACACACGCTGTTTACACCAACATTACAGTAAACGTTCCCTCCAAGGTGACTTCCATAGGAATGTTTATAATAATAATAATAATAATAATAATAATAATAACTTTATTTTACGAAGGTTACATAAAAGGTACATTATGAATCATAATCATTCAAAACATAACTTATTTTCATATGGCCTTCAGAACAAGAAAAGAAAAGAGAAAAGGAAACATAACATACATACATTTAAACCACACATACACCACAAATCATACACACTAAATTAATTATACTAATATTAATAACATATTAGATACGTTTATATAATAAACATCATACTCGCTACGACAGACACTCAAATGCAAATAATATTATGAATTATATAATTAATCTAATGTCATTACTTAGATACTAAAATAACCAGTGAAAAGTTGTAGATGTAAGTAATTTCTACATTTTGTTATAAAGATAATTTTTGTAATTTCGTTTAAAAGACTGTATTTTTAATAATCTCAATTCCATTAGAATATCATTCCATACTTTAAAACTATAATAGGAAAATGAGTCTTTGTATAAATTAGTCCTAGGTTTTGTTTGTAGTATAAGATCTTTGCGAGATGTAGAACGCAGACTATATGAATCATTTTGGCAAAACGCTATTAACTCTGACATGTATATTGGAGCCATATTGTTAAAAATCTTATAAACTAGCAGCGCAGTGTGGTATTTGCACCTGTCCGAAAAAGACAACCAATGCAATTCCTTTAGTAAATCTGAAGAATGGGATTTAACAGGTTGATTTAAAATAAGTTTTGCTATGCGTTTTTGCAATTTATTTAATTTTTGTACATATTTTGTATTGCCTTTTCCCCAAATGGTACAACAATAGTCGAATATTGGAAGAATGTAACCGTTGTAAAACATTAACTTCATCTCATCCGATATATAATATATAATGTTTTTTAATAATGCGATTTTGGAGTTTATTTTTTTGCAAACATAATCAATATGGTTATGCCAATTCAGAACATTGTCCACATACACACCTAATATTTTTTGAGTTGTAACGTTTTCTAGTATGCAGTCGTTGATTGTTAAATGAAGGTTACCTGTGTGTTTTAGTTTATAATTTGAACCAATGACCATGCATTTTGTTTTTAAGGGATGTAAAGACATGTTGTTTATTATGCACCATTTATTGATTAAATCAAGATTCATTTGCAGTTTAGTTTGAATTTCTGATATCTGGAAATCAGACTCATACAACGTTGAGTCATCTGCATACAGATCTATATTTAGATCTTGACAACTTAATGTTATATCATTGATGTATATATATATATTATCTTGTAAGGCTTTGTCCACGTACTCTAACTGTCCTACTAATTTTTTCCATCTCATTAGGGTTAAACTTATAACCTTTTTCGTTGGTTTTTCGTCTTTCCATTCTCTGATATCAACTCTCATTTCTCCTTTCCACTCATTCACCTGCACGTAACGATCATTTCCGAGGCTAAATTTACATCTGAAGTTTGCCATGTTTCTTGAGTGAGTTTTTATACTCTTATAACAACTGTGACTGTTACACTGTCTTTTTTTAGATAAAAACAAAAATAATATCAAACAGGGAATGCCACGTACCAAAAACGCAGCCTCCCCAAAACGAGCCCCACAGCACCCAGAAGTGCACACCACCAACACACACACACACACGTACACACACACACACACACACAACACACACACACACACACACAATCATGTACACACACAAACATACACTACCAACAAACACAAGCATACAAAGCAAACACACGAGGACAAAACGAACATTTAACGGAACACAGTGGGGCACCGCCTTGGAACGGTCAGTGGCAAAAACACCACTGGGGAGCTTAAACCGGTTTATGGTGCGCACCCAACCTCACTCTTACCCCCACCATGTTCCAAAGTCACAGGACAGTGTAAATAAAAGTAATCCCTGCTAGGTGAATCTCTAACACACGCAATGGAAACAAAAGGCATAGTATGTAAAACACAAAAATGCTCGTGTATAAATATATAAAAAGCAAACCTTGAGAACCAAAAAACGTATGTACTCAATGCATTTGCAGAAGGCAGAGCACCAAGAGAAACACCCTTAAGGGCCCGACGAAACAGGCCAGAGGACAGAAATCAAAACAGTTTCGTCCCAGTGGGATTTAAAAACTGCCCATCACAGAGTCCTCCCCCTCTTCCGTCAGACACAATCAAAGAGGGAAGCATAGCGTCCAACTGTAAACGGGTTGAACACCAAACATGCGGTGTGTCTCAAAACAGTTGGGTCGTAACCTCTTTTAACAAAACGTTTTATAATTTTAGCAAATACAGTTGGAAAATTGCCATGACCCAAAATCTTACGAAGTTTGTAAACCACATCCCCATAAAAATCGGGTTTTGAAATACCTTCTCGCAGAAGAGTCTTTAGATTACTATTGAATTTCAAAACCAAATCAGAATTACGATAGTAAAATTTAGCAAAATATTTACGCAATTTGTAATAACGGTAGCCCTGTTGAAGAAGTTTATTTGTAATATATTGATTACGTTCATTGAAATCCTCAACATGACTACACGCTCTGGCAAACCGAATTAACTGAGAAATGTATACCCCATAAGATGTAGCATGAGGTACATCCCCATCCAAATGGGGGAAATTTACAATATTAAAATTAAAATCATCCCGTATTCTCATTGGTCCAAACATACTTAGGTTTGATTAGTTGGCTAATAATAGTTCTTTTAGTCAATTGGTTGCTATTTTTAGTACTATTGTCATAACCTATTAAAAGAAACGCAAGTCCAAACATGTTTTGTACCTGTGTCCATTAGGTAATGGGGTAGGCGGTTATCACAAATTTAACATTATTTTTGATTTTGTGTAAATTACCTTTATCTTTTTTCGACTTGGCTGGTCCGTGTATCCTAACAATCCGATGTCATATATAAATATTTTTGTTAAATGAAAACGTTTTCCGTATCGTTTTAAATCATCCGGTTTATCCAAACACTTTTCGATAGCGTTATACATAACGTGTTTGTCATAAAAGACAGAAGTATTCAAATTGTACACATTTAAGTGTTTTTCTACTGCATGGGTAGAAAGATTAAACTTGGGTGCCATATTCAAGCTCAACAACAAATAATGTTTAATGGGATCTATTGGGCTGGTTAAGTACATTTGTTAACCAATCAAAGTGTAGCATTTTTAAACCAATCAAAATAGGACATTAATACGAGTTTAAATAGGCGTAAATCTACGGATGAGGGATTTTCCCCTCAATGTTGAAGGTTACCGAGTGTGACTAACTAGGTTTTAAATAGAAATTTTAAAACATTAGTGGCTTTATCACCACTTCAAATAAACGTAGGGATAAAGCTCGTCAACTCATTTCGTTTGACATCAAACCTGCCTATATTCGGACTAATGGTAAGTCGGAAATCAGAATTTTAATGCATGAGTGATTTAACTTCCGGTTTAAAAACATATAACTTCCAATTCACATGCTACTCGTAACAAGCTTTCATTTGATACCAAGATCATTAAAATCGGTTCATAAATAAGGAAGATATAATATTTTCAAAATTTAAGTCGTCAATTTCAAACTTAGCGCCAAATAGTGACGTCACAAATATCTTTTAACGCCACTATCTTCGTCAAACCCACCATAGACCTGTAAAGTAGGAATTTTCTGAATCTGCTCGACGAAATCTTTCCAAAGGTACCTATTTAAAATGCTAATGGTAGTTTAAAAACAGTTTTAAAATCGCTGTTACGTCATAACTCGAAAACGGCTAAAAATTAAAACGAGAATAATGGGGTGTAAATAAAACGTTTTTGCCATATCTGTTCATGGCCCTATCTCAAGAAGTTTGAGCGTAAACGGTGTCACTAGGAGTAGCATACTAATTTCAAGGTTTAAATGTTGTTAAATGTTGTTATTTTATTTAATGCTTATATAAAATCAAATGTTACATACTTCATTGTTAAGTTGATAAAATTTTGTGCATTTTGATGTATTTTACTTGCATATAGCAGTTAACATGGGAAAATATTTCAAAAACACATCAATATTATTTTAACATGTGTTCAAAATACATGTATATCCATGTTCAACAGACTATAAAAACCAATTTAGATAATGATCTTTTATCTGAAAAGGTCCCTAACTTTACCCTTTTCACTTAAAAACGTAAATGAATTCAGCAGAGGGTAATTAGGAAATTTTCCAAATGATTAAGTACATGTATTTCGGCCCTTTTTTGTACATTTTACTCTGTCCATGTGGTTATAGACATTCACATTAAATTCTTCACAGTATACACAACTTTAAACTTCAATATCTCTAAAACGGTACAAGATAGACCTATTAAACATAGTATTTTAAAATCAGGAAAAAAATATATGTCCGATGGTACCCACGCTAAGGCGATAAATTTTAATTGAAAAACAATCCGATAAAAGGCAATAACTTAAAAACGGTTGTACTGTAAAGCACTTTAAAGGGATTAACTTTTGGCAGCTCAGTAAGGTATTGTTAAACGTCCTGTACTATGTAAACGCACGCCATATGACTATATTTTCTCATCGTGTTTAAACACGTTAAAAATAAATTCGAGCATTTATGACTAGTTCTTTTATCATCAGAGGCATTTAGTTTTGGACACCATAAAAGGTTTTTACCAGTTCTATCTGTTTATGGTCATATCTCAAAAAGTGTAAACGGTTGCACTAGGAACAAAATACTGATTTCAAGGTTTAAATGCTGCTACATTTGTATTTCATTTAACTCTCATAAAAAATTAAATGTTATATACTTCACTGAAAGATTAATAAAATCTTGCGCATTTTCATGTTTCATACGTGTATGTAACTGCATAAATGACATAAATATATAAAAACAGATATTGTGCCTATACCTTTCTCTAAAAGTCGTTAAGTTTTACCGAGTTTAATACGCCCGCATAGTACTAATGTCATCTTTTAACACTATCTTAAATACGATCTCAAGTCAACCAATATACATTTGTATAAATCGCAGTGGACACTTTTACACTATCTTAATAGGATCTTATTAATTTAATTTAATTGAACAATTTAAAATGTATGTTGCAATGTACATTTATAAATTAGTTAAACATGAACCTCCTCTTTCCAATGATAATAATTTTCCTATGCATTTCGCATGTAAAATCACATGCGTATGATCTTATATGTTTATTTGCCATTCTTGAAGGCTACATTTATACAATTTCCCATATGTAAAGAAGCTACAATTATAAACCGGTCGCACATATTCAAACATTTGCGATCATGTGTTGAGAAGATATGACTTAAACTTAAATCTAGTAAGTTAACAAAATGGAGTGACATGAAAAGAAAATATGTACATAAACAGCGGTACTGTACATACACTTTAGACAGCCATAGTTTGGTTAACAGAAAACAGTTGAATCTTTAAAAGAGATTCTTATAATCTGTTTTGTTTAACTCTAATTGCTCGTTAATGCACCAAGCAAAAGACACATTCGCACACGCACCAAAGCACGCACGTACGCACACATTACATACATACAATAAATCTGTGATAGAAATGATCTATTCTGCAATAAAGTTTGTGACTGATTTGAATAAAACGGAAATGATTACTTAATTTGTTAATGAACTTTTCAATACCAACGTCAATCATCGTGCAAAAATGACTTTCTAAGTAAGGATTTTAACTTCAAGACAGTTTGCCATGTGATCCTAAACAACAAACATGTTAAAATTTACCTCGAGGATCATCTGATCTTCCAGCAACACTGATATGAAATATTGTGTGTGGTTTTAAGAGATCAATCGTCAGCCAAGGGTTTGCATCATTTGCTGAATGACTACAGCAGTTGCATTCATTCGCATCTAGGCGTGTGCTTCCATCAACACTTTTGTTTGCTAACATTCCGTCAAAAACGGAGGACATCGTGGCAGGCTTTCCAAGTGCAATATTCGCCACTGAATAGATAAGGCAGAGATGTAGAATAACTAAAGATCAACTAAAATGAATAGCAATGAAGTTGATGATCGATGTTGGTTTTTACTTTAACACGATATCAACGAATTGTGTTTAAACGTCATATTAATTAAAATGTATAAGAACATGTTTACGAAAAAGAAGAGAATAAAATGACCTAATACCGACCAGCTGAGTATCATTGCTCATCACACCAACGTCACAAAGTCCAATCACACCAGAAAAATATCCAAATATGAACTAATACATTGCTATCTACCAAAGTTTGTTCAAAATATAAAAAAATAGATCAGTGAAATTGACCGTATTTTTTTAAATCACTTAAAGAAACAGGGTCAATCCTCCCCAATGAAATATTTGTTACAGTTTTCTCTGCATAGTCTAATAAAACATGTGACTTCCAGGGCGTGGTCAGATTGAACCCAATGGGCATGATTTAAACAAACTTAGTTGAAGCCCACTACGTACTACTACATACAAAATATTTAAGATCTTGGCTTTGCGGTTTTTGGACAAGAATATCTTTCAAAAATTTCAATATTCACATGCATGTAACTGTCGACGACGTAAGGATGACAGACGATGGGCGGACGGACAACATACATTTGTCTTTTAAAATTATACGAACATAATACTTATGTAGCATCTAGTCATTAATATACTATCTCATATTAACCAACTGAAATCTACTTTAAAAAAGCAATATCATTGCAAAGCTTACTTAACTTTTCACAAATACATCTGTGTGAATAGTTACAGTCAGCCTTTAATCCATACGTCGTATGAGAGAACCTATTTCACTGGGTGTTTAGTTGATCTACTTCTATTTACTTTGACAAATAATTTTAAGACCGTCTGTGCTTCCAGTTTTGCAAGGAAATACAACATCAGTGTTAGCAATTAACATATAAAAAAGAAACATTTTATCAGTAGTTTGAGCGCAGTATCCCTACATGTTTGTATTCAGAGACCTATTCAGATCCTCCGTATTGGCCCTCTCTTTTAAACCAATCAGAATACTTGAATTCCATATTGGCCCTGCTTTCTCGTATTGGCCCTGCTTTTCTCATATTGGCTCAGTTATGCCTTGTATTAGCTCTACCTGTTTCATATCATGTCCGCAATTGATCTAATACAGTGTGTAATATTGTAAAGTTTAATAATAATGTATAGATCTGTAAAAATATAAATGAATATCTATTAATTTCAACATTATATCTTATTTTAACTAAAAGTTTAACATCGTCATACTATTTAAAAGATATTTAGACACAAAAAAGACCGCTGTGCACGCAGTTTTATTTCAGTTAACATGGACCATATGACTTTTGTATTTAGGTCCGTGCAGTTTATTATTACGCCTGTATATTAAAACTATTAATCGTTGCAGAGATTATTAATTGTTTTAAATCATATACCCATTTAGAGAAAAAAAGGAGACATTAAAAAGGTTTCAGTAAAATATATTTAAAACTGTTACCGTACCATTTTATGAAAGAAAATAACCGTCGAGTAGATGTGTCTTTCGTTTACTTTTTTCATTAATCATTCTAAATAATAACTTTAAATATATTTGAATGATTAAAAGAATAATATATTAATAAACATCAGTAAATGGATTTTTAGCAATTTCGTTAAAGTGTTTTATAAAACAAATATAAATGATAGATCAATATATCAGTACATATCGCTTATGCAGTGGCGTGTAACTGCCCCCTCAGTTGCTAATACATTCATTGATGTCGCGCATGCGCAGAGGTCTGTGAAAAACCAGTATTAAGTAGGGTAGAAAAAGATCTAACTAATACAGGGAATAGCAATAGCAATTTATTCGTACAAGAATTCTTTATCCACTAATTACAATACAGCAATGATTAATAAAAGAAAAAAGAATAAATGACAGGATGAAAACATGTTTGACTAGCTTCTCCCTGGATTTGTGCATAATCATTTCAAATACAGTACATGTTATAGTGAATAGAATAATAAATTCACGAATACAATATTGATAAAACTGTGTTCCTTTCACTCTAAAATAATGCTCAAGTATATCATTCTTTCGGTTTATGTATCTCTCTCACGGAAAGGCTTTGTCAGAAAGCGTTTCTTTATTTATTTTTTTGCAATGCCATCGAAAAAGAATATTGCTTTATTTATAGCATGTACGTAAGAATATACAAAGTTACATTAGGTTTGTCTAGGAAACAAAATGTATAAATACTATAATTGATCATCCAAAGTGATCATTCGAATTAATTAGAAAATTTGAACTCACTTTTTACAAAAACTTCGACTTCACACAACACCAGTGGTCCAGATTGCTTTCCTGTGTTGCTGGTATCCGTTTCTTCTCTGTACGTGTCCGGGAGGTCCAGTTTAACAAATTGGAAAAGACCAGTCAAGTTCTCATTGATGACTATACGACCATTATTATAGTCTGTATTTATGTATACAATATTCTGCCGGTTGAAAGTTTCATTGTTTGATAGGTAAAGTCGAAATCCATGGAGTTGATCTATAGAAGAAAATAAAAATAGCCACAATGACATACAAATGTAAAGAGCTGCGAATCATTTTTGTATAAACATCTAAATAATGTAATTTTTAGTGATCAGTTGTATAGTAATTGAGTGGTCCCCGGCCGTAACATCCGGGGACCTGTGTAATTAACCCGGTCATGCGGCGCACTTCGGCCACGAGATTCAACCAGACAGCATTGATTTCCATTGATATATTGATATTATTATTATTATCGCCTGTTACTATTTTATATTGTTTATATTGTTTATATGAGTTGATGAATAACTACATTTATGCACAGGGGGTCTGTAACAATACATATAGCTTCCATTTTCAACATACCTGGTGTGTTTTGCTTTTAAGGGGGTTGCAGTTAGATCCTTTAATTGCATCTTAAGTTTGTACTCTGCTTCAAACAATATCAAAAATTCAAGAAAATTTATTGTTTAGTTTCTACAAAAATTAACTTTAAATTTAGCAGTTTCTACGTGAAAGTTTTATAAAAAATTTCTTTTGAGCTAAATTCCTTTTCAAACATTATGTACATTTAAAGACCAAATCAAAAACAATAGAAGTTTAAAAGAAAAAAAAACAGAAAAAAAGGAAGTTTCACTAGGGTTTGACCCTGCGACCTATGCATTACAACGAGACAAAAGATATACTGCATGCATCATATTCAGTGCACCACGGCGGAATTACCAAAATTTTAATGTAAAGTTATATATAAAACAACTCTTTAATTCAAATTTTCGGCAATATTGCCTTTTTCAAGAAATTTGTCTACACTTTTTAAATTCACATGTTGATCATATTCATGACAAGCTTAGAAATGAAAAAAACAACAAAACGTCAGGAAATGACGTCACGTCCTAATGACGTCATATACACTAAGCGTCCAAATGACGTTTCCCGTACTTTCAGGTAAGAGTCCAATCACATGAAGAATACACTTAAAAACTAGAATTCAGTTGAAATTAAATTAAATTATTGCCGAAAATTTGAATTAAAGAGTTGTTTTAAATAGAAAAACAGTTATAATTATTATTGATTTCGGTTTAATTTCAACTGAATTCTAGTTTTTAAGTGTATTCTTCATGTGATTGGACTCTTACCTGAAAGTACGGGAAACGTCATTTGGACGCTTAGTGTATATGACGTCATTAGGACGTGACGTCATTTCCTGACGTTTTGTTGTTTTTTTCATTTCTAAGCTTGTCATGAATATGATCAACATGTGAATTTAAAAAGTGTAGACAAATTTCTTGAAAAAGGCAATATTGCCGAAAATTTGAATTAAAGAGTTGTTTTAAATAGAAAAACAGTTATAATTATTATTCCCTGAGGAATATTGAAAGTATTTATTGTAAAGTTATATAAGTTAAAGGACTAGCTAGTAATACATGCTGGGTTATGAATTGAAACAGGAAATCTTATTAGAGATTTGATACTTCCAGGAGAATCAAATTGCACAGTACAAAATGTTAATTCAGTATTATTTTTCATACTTAAACGATACTTTGGACTTTTTTGTTTCTCTTCATCTTTTATCAGATTTAAAACATTGTTAATTCTAAAGGTAAGCACGAGTGTTGAAGACATGCATGGTTAATTAATCCTTACCTTACAATAAATTATTTAATAGTAATCATGTAAGTATACAGGCTTGTTAGTTAGTATAAAGAAAACAAGTTACTAGTACTGTATGTCGAGAATTTGGCAAATACTCAAACAAGTTGTAAGCTGGTAAGTATATTCCGTACAGACACAGATTTGTTAGTAACTGTTAGTATACACAAAATAGGTTACAGATCCAATTCGATATTCGTAACTGTTTCAAATGTGATCGACTTTATTTATCTTCATAGTAACATTTCAAAGCAGAAAACTATTACTAAAATATTGTAGCATACATTTAACCTGTCACATTGGTACAGTTCGATTTCTAGGTCATACGTGTTTTTGTACTTTTAAAATAGACTGCTCCAGTGCCCAGGTAAGTCGGGTCAATCAATTTTAATGTATATAAGTAGTTTTGGTACGAGGGAATCGAGCAACGCTGGCCGCGTGGTTAAAACCGAGATGTTAGAGCGTATAGCATTGTATGTTTTACTTAAAGTTGCTGGTTCGAGCCCTAGTACAACTATATATATTTGTTTTTATCGGATTGAGTTCAATGAATTTATATCCTCTTCTTCTCATAATTCTTTGTTAGCTCACATGTACTCAGAGGAGATGAAATGTATACCATGTATTATTAATTTTACACAATACACACAACCGCTAAGGACACAATACAAATATAGCTGTTGTCAAAGGTGTTGGGAAAAAATATAGAAAACGCATATTATTTTATCAAATATAAACGTAGGTCGACAGGGCATGCCTTGAGGCTGGTCCGGGTTGGGCGTTGGAGTAGTGTCCCCTCTGGTTGGGAAAATCTAAAATTTTGTCAATGGTTAACTCTCAAGCAGTTTACGCCTATTACCATCACAATTTTGGACTTTGGTAATTTTCTCGTTCTAAAGATTTACTGTAGAAAAGAAGTTGCCAGAAAGAGAAATGGAACGAAAAGAGGAAAATAGTCATCACCTTTTTCTTGCTGAAGTCAATGCCTTTTCATTTAGTCATATTCTATCAGCAAAAGAAATTTCGGTGTAAATTATTCTGTACTATGGTACCGATGGCAAAATACAACCACTGAAATTTCCATCTCCTTTTTTTATAGGAAAAGTGAACGATACATCACAACTAACCTAACTTTTGCAAAGGATGACCTTCAGATCAAAAAATGTCACGCGAATGCTGGTATTTCTAGCTTGAATTCATTCTATTGCTTTAACGAAGAAGCACCAACAAGTTAAATAAACCAGAAATTGTAACTCAAATAACGTTTATTGTGCCGTGTTTTGTATCAACGTCATGTGTTGTCCCTAAAGAGACAATAAACACGAATAAAATAAAATGTTATAAAAATTAATATCTTTAACAAAGATATAATACATATTTTGTAAGAGTTACGATTGTTACAAGAAAACAGAAATTATAAAAACAAAAATTGAAAAAAATAAATATGCTCAGTCCGAAGATTGAACCACGATATACAAACGTAAGAAGCCAGCACCTTTACCACTGTACCAGTGCAACTTTGGTTGTGAAATAGTGACGGATCTATTGATATACTAAATATATTGATCTTTATATACAATAATCCATCACTCCCTAATACATAAAATAAATGGAATGACCCATGTTTATAAACACATTGTTTACGAAATCGAACAGTACCCGTTACAAATACATTCGTGCGCGAAATCCACAACAATCAACCATAGTATAAACATGAAACGCACACAAATACTACCCGGTTAGGATAATTTTGCAATGACGCAACAGAAGAGTCTACTTTTATCGGGTAAACACGTTATCTTCAATTCAATTCAATTCAATTCAATATACTTTATTTAACGACGGTTACACAATAAACAATTTCAACATCATTTATCTCACTTGCGGCCGTCAACATTATGATTAAAGAAAACATTTACACACAATCAAGCATTCTTAACACATTTAAACAATGGTATATACACTGTATATATATTTAAAAAGAAGAATTAAAGATGACGAACGCTGTGAGCGAGTTGCCTGTATTACTTCATATAACCATTCTTTTTATAATCATGGTTGTTTTCCAAGAAGATAGTTTCTGTAGTGTTTGCGAAACGTGTATAATTTATCACAGGTACGGATTTGACCCGGGATTTCATTCCAGACAACCATAGCAGAATATTGGAAACTGTATTTTGTATAACGCGATTTAATTAATGGATGAGGAATATCGTTTTTGTTTTGGAACGAAGATTATAATTTGCAGTTGCAAATGTATCGTTAATAAGTAGGTTTGATAAATACACAGGGGCTAAATTATGAAAAACTTTGTAAATTAAAACACCCATATGGTATTTACAACGTTCTAAGAACGGCAACCAATTAAGTTCTTGATATAGAGGCGCTGACGGGTGACCGAACTCCTTGTCTAGGATCATTCTAGCTGATCTTTTCTGAAAGTTAATAATTTTGTTTAAGAAGCTTATATTGGATTTAAACCAAACGATTGATCCATAATCAAATTTGGGTAAAATATAGCTATTGTAGAACAATACTCGCATTTTTTTATTTAGAAATGGTTTTATTCTTCGAAATAGTGATAATTTACAATTTAGGTTAGAATATACCTTATTAATTTGATGTTCCCATGTAAGTGTTTTATCAACATGTACGCCCAGGACTTTATGATTTGTAACGCAAGCAATATTGTTGCCGTTAATATTTATATTTAATGTTGGATATTTCTTCGTATTGTGAACGGATCCTAGTAACATACAAGTAGACTTTTTGGGATTAAGGGACATTTGATTGTGTCTACACCAACATTCTACATTATTTAGATCAGTTTGTAATCTTTGTTCAATGTATTGAGGGGAATAATGGCTATTATATACAGTTGTATCGTCTGCATACATATCAACTCCTGAATGTTCCAATTTTAGTGGTAAGTCGTTAATGTAAATTAAAAATAATAATGGCCCAAGTATCGAGCCTTGTGGTACCCCTGAAATAACTGTTTGAAGATTCGAAGACTTATCGCCCTCCATTACAATTTGTTTTCTGTTGGAGAAATAAGATCTAAACCAAATTATTGCGGAATCCGAAAAGTGGCATAGTTTGAGTTTTTGAAGTAGCAGTTCATGATTTACTGTATCAAATGCTTTTCTTAAGTCGAGGTACAAAGCGCCGACCATTTTGCCGCTATCAATTTCCCTTGACCACTGGTCTATTAACCTTACAAGAGCGGTCTGGCAAGAATGGTTCTTTCTGAAACCAGATTGTGTATTATGTATAATGTTTGTATATTGAAAGAATCGATGTAATTCATTTGCCATATGCTTTTCAAAGACCTTTGAAATAGTTGGCAAAATCGAGATCGGTCTATAATTATTAGCATCTTCCTTAGCATTGCTTTTATGCAATGGAATAACACGCGCTAGTTTGAGTTCATCGGGGAAAAATCCCTGTTCGTATACTGTTATTTATAATTGATGCTATGGGTATGGCCAACACATCACTACATGCTTTTAGTATTCTTGGGCCAATGCCATCAAGACCAGTAGACTTCTTTGTGTTAAGCAAGTCTAATATATTTTTAACTTCTAGTGGGGTTATGTAATTTGCATTGAATTCTTTATTCTTTAGTAAATTGTCATAATATGATTTTAAACTGTTAATATATTCTTCGCTGGGTCCTGAATAATTTTGATTTTGTAGTGCTATGTTAATAAAATGGCTATTTAAATTGTTTAAGATCGAGGATTTTTCATTGACAGTATTTCCATTAAATACCATTTCATCCGGCAGCATGTTAGACTTCGGTTTGTCCGATGCCAATATTTTGACATGTTTCCATAAATAGGAAGGTTCCTTATTTTCTTGCACAGCCTTATTGAAGAAGTCTTTCTTGGTGTTTTTAATTAGTATATTTGTTTTATTTCTCCAATGTTTATATTCATTGAAGTTTTTATTTTTTAAATGATAATCTCGTTGTTTTATGGAGTCTTTGATCTCATCTGTTATCCACTCAGGCTGAGTTACATGCTTAACGCGGCTTGTTTTTATTGGTGCATGTATATTCATAAGTGCATTGAATATACTATAGAACAATGACAGTGCCATTTCGGGATCATCTATTAATTCAATACCTTCAATACCATTTGATAACAAATCACGTTTAAAATTGTCTTCATCGAAACGTTTAAAACATCTGTATTTAATAACATTATGAATGCCTTGTTTATTCACTTTTATTTTACTAGTGCGTCTTATCATGCAGACGGGTTTGTGATCGCTTATTCCAATATCTAGAACGCTGACGTTTACTGCGTATGCCGGAAAAGTGGCATATATATGGTCAATTAATTTATCTTATTACAAGGGAGAACACTAGGCGTAATTATTGTCAATATATATTATATTGAACATTATATACAGTCGCTGTCACTATAGTGCAGTAAGTAACGACTCCGGTTCCTGATTATTTTGGTAGCGTCGAACAGGAGTTCATATAGGGACATGTACATTCAATTTAAAAAAAAAAATTCAGTAAGATAGTTTTTTTTATTAATTTAATTTTAATTTTTAAATTTTTAATTTATTTCTTCTTTTTTGTTTCATTGATATGTTTACTTCTAGAATCATTTTAATTCATGTTTTTGGCCTGGGGACTAAGTTAGCATACCACATTTCAAACACTGCATACAATTTAACTGTGCTATGTGCGAATAACAACTGTAAACATGCGCTTTGGGAAAGTAGTGCAAGACAGACCAGATCAATCTTTTGTTTGAATGTCGCATACGATAAGAACATATTACAAATAAAAACAGTACATACAACTTCAAACGATTGCAGAAAGGTCTATAGCTTACGGGCTACATTACAATTTTGTTTTTGGTTTAGAAATTACTGCGCTGTTAGCTGATTACGGAAGATAATCATATGCATATCACGGAAAAGTACGGCTATTTACGGAAATTTACGGAAACGTACGGAATTCGATATAAGAGTTTGTAGTTTGATTTTCAAATTTCTGATGCTATTTTATTGACAACTTTCTTATTTATAAACGATTACATATATATTTACCTAAAAATAAATTTCTTTAAAAAAAAGATACAATTTACGTACAGTCCCGAGTGAACGGTTTCACCGATTACAACTACTAGGTAACCAAGAATCATTTTTAGCTTTCTCTGTTATAAACATTGTACAGTACTGTATATATATTTCATTGTTGGTATTGCTTTGTTTATTTCTGTTTCAAGGTCTTGTCCTTGGTACACAATAATTTTCGATCCACATCATCAGATATCGCTTGAAGTTGAACAAAGCGCAGATTGAATTATTTTTATTGTTCTCTCAAACAATTGATATTGTTCACCATGTGATTATGTTTTCATTTAACGTACGTTTTATAATAAAACAAACTTTCCTGCCACCCATATATTTGTGAATCATTCATTCTGTGTCATATACTAAATTTCGCCCTATGCACATTTCGACCCGCGCTTTAGGTAAGGTTCAGCGTAAATCACGAAGGTCAAAAGTTGTTTTTAGGGGAGTTATTCTATAGCCCCCAGGCCTTCAGCGCTCACAGCGCTTTGATTACTTATGTTGTTGATTCTAGCCATTTTTTTAACATTTCTCATTGTACTTAGAACAAATTTAACAATGAAATGAAGATCAACTCATCAAACAGCAACAGTTCATAGGAACAATGTATATACCTTCACTACTTGTTTAAGAATTGTCTTGGACAAATCATCGTGATTTTGGTAATACTAATTTAATGTACATATTCCATTACACGAGATGCCAGTAAGCACGAAACGCTCGTGCTTGAAATTGTTATAGAATCTTTCAAAGTGTTAAGCATTTAACTTTCATTTACTGTTTATTGTTTGTCTAAAAAGATTGAAAAAAAACAACATATATCTACACAATTAAAATTTTACCTGAAGTAATACTGAAATAATTCAAAAAAATATTAAGCTTCAATGAGGATCGAACCAGTCCTTAAAATCTTTATTTGTAGACACCCAACGCCCTACCCACTGCGCCAACACACCGCTATATCGAATGTTCCTGTATTTTAAAGTCTATAATTCTTTTCTATATACATGCTCTACCTGTTTAAGCAATGCTTGTAAACGTTTGTGTACACATATATCTGTTACGTCACTGTCACATTATCCAAACTAGATTATAGCGAGATTTACATATACTGTATGTTTATTCATAAGTTGATACTATTGTGCGACAATATTTACCTGTTTGCATAATTTTATTCTTATTGTTTAACTGAATGTTTACAAAAGAGGCGAAATTTGAAATATTTGTGTTCTTTAGGACTTTGTAATTTTTGTTTATATTACCACATACAGTTTGAATAAAGTATGATTACACTACCTTTTAAAGTATGAAGCCCTGGACAGTAATAAAATGCTATTTGCAAAGTATAGCAACTTTCTCTTTAAGCCTCGGATGTTTTATCAAGTATCAGTAGGAACTGATAGGAGGAAGTTTACGATATCCCAAACAAAAAATATTAACGTAAGAATTAAAGTTTGTTGTTCATTTTGCCTTTAAAACACATCATTTATTTGCCTCACTTACCCAAATTACATTTCAAAAACTGATCACATTCACATGAGTATCATTTGCAAAGTGAAATATATAAGAATTAAGATATGCAACTTCATATCGTATGAAATTGACCTTATTTTAACAATTCATTTTAAATCTCTATCTTGCATATTTTAGAGCTCGGTACCACTGCCAGTTTATGATATACAAAATTCACCCGACACAGTAATTAACAAGTGAATAAGACCTCTATGACATCATAGTGTAACATGTATCTTTATTCATTTTTGTGGCTAGACTATAAGGAGGGCTATAACAATCAGTTTTGCGGCAATTTGGTTAAAGTTTTGCATGGAAGGTACTACCGTGGCCATATCTCAGTTACCACTTATGGGATTGATTAGAAACTTCCTTGATGTTTTCAAGGGTGTCAGATAGTCGAGTTAATTAAATCTTATATTTTTTTAATCACATTATGGCCCTTGTTTGATGTAGAAAGTTTGCATGCAAGGTACTATTATCCAAATAATTATCTTATTGACCACTCATCAGATTTATTTAAATCTTCAGTATAGTCTTTAGGGGTATCAAATAATCACCTTATTTAACTACTGACTGAGTTTATTACAAATTATGGACATTGTTGAACTTAAAAAGTTTGGTAAATATTTTGCATGCAAGCTAAATTGTGTTCAAGTGTCATGTGAAAGCTACTCGTCTCCAGTGGCAAGTAGATTACTATTGACTGCATGAGTTACAAATTAAAACCCTTGTTGAAATTAGAAATTTTGGTTGAAGGTTTGCATGCAAGTAACTATAACTCACTTATTTCAGTAATCAATCACGCTATTGATTTGAAACATCATTATTGTCATCAGGGGTAACTGACATTCAAGTGAGGTGACTCTTGTACAATTCAATTCGAATCTAAGCTCTTGTTCGACTCAGAAAAAAATGGTTGAAGTTTTGTATGCAAGGTGCTATCATGCATACATATTAGTAAGCCATTTATGTGATTTATACGAGACTTCTATAAAGACTTCAGGGTAATCAAACAAGCAGGTTAGATAACTCCTGACTGGTTTACTAAAAATTATGGCCCTTGTGGCAGTAAGAAACTTTTGTTAAAGCTAGCAAGTGAAGGAACTATCATGCGCATACTTCAGAAATCACTTGATATGTGAATTATTTGAAACTTACCAATAGTGTTCAGGCGTATCAAACAATTAAGTTTGATAATTCCGGACTTAATTTACTATTAAGTATGGTCCTTGTTGAATTTAGAAACTAAGGTTAATGTTTTGCGTGCAAGATACTAGTACCACCATGCACATACTACAGTAACCACCTATCGGAGTTATTGAAACTTAGCAATAGTAATCGGGGGGGGTATGGAACAATTAAGTTACTACAGATAACTTTTGATGATTTCATGATTACAATTTTCTACTTTATACTTTGAGAGCCAACATAATTTCACTTTGCTATTTACAGATAAATGTTTTGTGCTATTGACAAGCACTGAGAATGGTCGAACATGCTTTCTTACGGACAGCTTTTCTTAATATTTTGCGGACCTTGAGGCAAACAAAACTTTATAGCAATGTTTAATGGTAGAATGTTTTGGCCATATTCATTTGCTTGATAGATCAGTCAACTATAGGTCATACAGAAATACTGCACTATAACTAATAAAGAAAAATAATAAAGCTATCACATCTCCATGTGCCACCTTGACAAGTTATTCTACCTATTTGTTAGCTGCTCAAACTCATTCGGACACAGTATTTATATAATGCTGGACGGGCTTAAAAAGCTATCGAACCCTGTAACTGTTTGAAATGAATGTCGCATGAGTGTTTATAATATAGGTACCAGAAATCAAGGACAATTGTAAAATATTATCTAGCTATTGTTTTCCGTTTTACGTTTAAAGTGGAAAAACTAAATTATCTTTTCTCTGAAATAATATATTAAAATACTTGGAGAAAAATTTCCACTCAGTGTTTGCTCTTTTGACAGTTCTAAAAGTACCATTACAAAGTCTCGAAGTACAGAAAGTGTGAAGGAATCACATCAATACTAAAATTTTGAACAAGAACCTTCTACATCCTGAATGAAATATTTAGCTTAAGGTACGCCATTCTGGCATAATCATAAATACTACGTTTGAAAAAGTTGTGATTTTATTGTTATATTGCTCAATTAATTTGAAAATATTTTGATAAAATAAATGCAACTCTGACTTACTAGTATAAGGTTGACCAGTCTGTATAGTTGAATATATTGATTACCCATATAAATAAACCAAAGTAACTAAAGTGCATACACACTCATCAATTTTTCTTAGTATGGTACGCTCATGGAAATGGATAAAAATTTTATAATATTCATTGTCCTTATACTCGGTATAAAGTCGATGTGATGAATGGCAATTGCATTGTCTCATAGAGTTCTCAATGAGAAATTCACAAAATGGTTAATTATGATATTTTCTAAAAGTTCAGTTTTTGTTGCCAAAACTATTTCTGATATCATTTTCTGATAGTTACATTATATCCTGCTGTGATCAAATATCCTCCGATCACTAAATTCATTGACAGAGCTAATCTTTTTAGCCTTACAGGAATGCATTTGTCGAACAAACTTCGCTATAAATTGGTTCCGTACAATGCTGTTTTTTTACAAAGTGAGGTTTTAACATCACAAACTGACCATGAGTGATTAATGAGAAGTATCAAAAACCCATTCTTGAAGACGGGTACGGCAAACCTACAAACGAGTTGGAAAAAAAAACACATCAAGGTACTCACCCAGTTGAAATGTAGTTGAGCATTAGAATCAGTCAAGATTCTCAAAATTCTTTTTTTTTCATTTTTCAGGGACATCTTCTTAAGGATTTGAATAATAAAACAGATGTCTGCTAATTTTATATGTGTGAATCATAAGTTATGTATTACACCCAGATTGATGACAGTCTATTAATTTAAACGTTTTGTGACTTTCGAGTGATGAAGTCACTCAGGTTAGGGTGATTACAGCGTTGCGGACCATTACGTTTGGTACCTATCTTTATAACCATATTGTTTTATTCTGCTGTCTATGATTATTTTTATGTTTATGTCATTTGTAACATATCATGCCAAGCTATGCACCTTGGCATTTACAAGTTTATGGATGCTACCATATGGCAATGCCCGAGACTCAAATATAAATCCCCGGGAATACTTGAAACTTTCTTCCCATTTCTGATTATGAGGATGACCTAAGGTCTGTAGCATACTTCATATAAGGAAAAAATAATGCAATTTATGATGTCACCAACTGAAATATGTATTTTTTCTCGTAAATAACATTAAAATAATGTTGCTAAAACGTGTACTGTTTTATAAGTAACAAATTTACACCCTTAGTCTCAAGAGAATACGAGAAAACAGGATATATACATACCAATCTTTGATTTTATGTTTATGAAAATATTCACAAAAACGTCTTTAAAATTAAATAGACTACACTATTTCTTTGTAGTGTATTCTTGCTTCAAATTTTATCAATATTTTACCTGTAAGATTATTACAGTTTTATTGACAATATTAGTAGTAATGTAATTTATACTTGTTATAATACAGTATTATTATGAATGAACAAGGATGTATAGATTTAGTTTGTTTCATGTGTAACTATTACTTGTTATCAAAATTTCGTTTTTACAAAACTAGCTTTATTAAAACAGGACGTAATGGCTAAATGAAATCATTGATTTTACTTTAAACAGTCACGGAACGTCTTATTGGTAATGCAAGTTACATACTGTGTTATATAATGTTTATCAAACAAACAATTCCACAGAAGATTTCACATCAAAGGAGTCATTTTTCCAGTTAGTGATGCAACTAAAATTTTTAGCCATTCTACTTAGTCAACATTCAGAATTTAAGTAACGTATTGTATTTGAAAAAAAACTGTAACGTAAATTTCATGCCTTTTCTGTATCATGCTAGACTTAATTTATGTATCCAACATATACTAATCCATACTTTAAACTTAATAGCGAGTAACACATTATTTTATGAAGCCATTCTCACTATTGATATCTATAATAGCATCATAAACATCGCTATTTATGGTAACGTACACGTACATAAAATCCTCTAAACGTAAATCTATGGTTTACCTATGTATACTTTCTATCAAAAGGATTTTGTATTAGAGTCGTTTGATAACTTATAGTCATTTTAGTCAACTATCAGATGATTCTGTCAAAAGAATGCATAAAATTGATCATGAGAATGAAATATTTGAAGAAATTATCAATATATCTTACTCGTAACGTAAAATACATGGATATAAAAAGAAAAATATCTGTCAAAATTGCGTTAAACATAATTTCTAATATATAACTTCAACATTAAATATGATTTTATAAGTAAATTAGCGCTAGTGATATTTTTTAGAAATATGTAATACACAGATGTCTATTTTTAGGATATCTTACTTATTTTGGCGGCCATCTTGGATTTCCGCCATTTTAAGGACTTTCGCCGGCCTAAATTTTTCTACATACACTTGTTTCCATACAGTCAGACACTCGTCTGTTCAAAAATAACATCAAACCTTGGGGAGGAAACCAAGTAGAGTAAAGTAAAATTTTGGGTCGTGGGTCCCGGACTATAGTATGAAGTACATGATGATATTTGTAATTGATATTGGATCATCATTATTATGTACATGTTGACATTTTAATATATATAAACAGAGTGACTGTTAATATACCTGTTTTTTTGCATACTTTTGCATTTGTGTGTTTGAGATCTGAGATCATGCGTGTGTGTGAGAGAAGATTGATTCATTGGGAGAGAGAGAGACAGAGAGAGAGAGAGAGAGAGAGAGAGAGAGAGAGAGAGAGAGAGAGAGAGAGAGAGAGAGATTTTAAATTATAGTTTTGTTTTTGTTGTTGTTGTTTTTTATTATTATTTTGAAGGCCATATGGAAAAAAAATAAAAATATATTTTGATCTACTTTGTAATTCTTTATATGTCTTATATGTTACCTTCATAAAATAAAGTTTAAATTATTATTATTATTATTATTATTATTATTATTATTCTAATCTTCGCCAATATCTTCGGTTACATTCGGGTGTGTTTTCTTTGTTTCAATTGATGATCGTATCAAACACAGAGACAGTGGCGTAGTAGTATGATGCCTGACTTGTATGCAAGGTTCTATGGGTTCGAATCCGGCAAAGATAATTTTAATTTTTAAAAGTTACATGTATTTATAAAAGTATAATTATTTTCATTTAATTTGTGACAATGTTTCTCGCATCGTTTCTGCTATTTTTATATTCTTTGATTTCTGGTTTTTTATATTTTCTTTAATTGTTGGTTTACTTTGTTTTGTTTTGTGTTTTTATTTTTTATGTATTAATACCTACTATTGCAATTCATGGCATTTCAGGGATGATTAAATAAAATTACATCGTCCGCTGTTTTGATGATTTGCTCGTCGACATTTTCAGTTCTATGTACATGTACAAATGTATGCAGGACGACGATGAAAGAATGCTCAAATAGTCATTAAAAATATTAAAACCCTGTGCTGAACAAAGACAATAATGTATACATTTAATGCAACGAAACGATTAAAAAAATCAAAATTTCAAGGAAGACTCAAATTTACATACACTGGATTGGTAGTAAAATGCCTGATCCACTACACCATAGCGGAATGCGATATCTGGTGCAATACGAAATTGATATTTTATATTAATCGCTTGTTATATTTTCATCCGAAGATTACCGACCACATAAGAAATATTCATGAGTGCCAGTTCAATGTTGTCGCATAATACTGTTAAACAAAAACTAGGTTTAAGGTATTTTGTTGCTCAAAATTTAAGTTTATTTTTCACTTTGTAATGTGACTCAAACTGTAATAGGTAACTGTTCGCTTTTATTAGCAGGATGTTTTTTTTTTTTTCGTTTTTTTCTTTTAAGCAGGCGGGCACTACATAACTTGCAAGTACTTCATCTGGTTATATATTGTGTGTGTTACATAATTTAAAGCAAAAACATAGTGTGTATACTTCTTACAGATGACTCATTTAATAGACAAACATTGTAACTACAACAGATGTCAGTGAGGGTTTAAATGCTTCTTTAATAATCATACTTTAAGGGGTGCTACAAATTTTATTAATAACGACTTGAGTCCCAGTTTATAAGTACTGAGCAATATTTAAGCGGAAAGTTACTTATCGTACATTGTAAGACAGAATGTACAATACAATTCCTACCTCTGTCCTCACAAAATCGTTTGCAGTCAAATTGTTTGTAAACAAATCAACGCACATTTCTCGTTATTTAAAAGTGCACCCAACCAATTAGTTAACTTTGGTTACCTGTCAGTTTATTGCTGTAAACCAGTCTGAACATCAAAATGAATGTGAAACAAAAAATAGACTGTCAGTCACTGTACAGTGATACTTCCATTCAAAAACAAACTGAAGTGTGATTGTAAATTTGAAATTTTTAAAAATCGAATCATAGTAATGTAATTGATCCACATTACTCGATACCGGTTTGACCGATATCGGTTTTTATACTGGCCGAACAATAAAAAAATTTCACTACGTTTTAAACGTTTACATACGCATATAAAATAATTTGACGTTAACATGGACAAAACATAGAAATATCAACTTTCTGATAATTTTAAAGCTACACAATGAAAAGTGGTTTTTACCCACCCTTCATCGTACCTTCCTAGGCGATTTTCATTCATTTCATAACATTTTGGTCAAAAGAACTAAACACTACTTCACCTACATGTTACATTTTCCAACCCCGTATTAAATATAGCGGGCCGCTCCTGCGACACGCAATAATTATAATAATGTGAAGAATCCAAACGCCAGAAACGAATAACTGTAGATGCTGACAGAATGTGATATTATATAAATATCATATGGCAGCATGTGTGTCATTAATAATAATAATAATAATAATGATAATAATAATGTCTTTATTTTCAGAAGGTAAAACTCATAATGCAAATACATTAAAAGCAAAATGTACATTACATATTTACAATGAGGCCATCTATATATAACAAAGTAACAATATTAATCATACAATAGCATAACCGACTTAATATCGGCAATGAAATAAAGAGCAAACACCTGTGTTTTATATTGTACTCATTAAAGATAGTTTGTAGTGATATTTAAAAGCATTTAAAGACACTGAGTTTCTGGTGGTTTCTGGTATTGAATTCCATGTCTGCATGGAAACGATTTTAAATGTTGTTTAAGGTATTCTGTTTTTGGTCTTGCGTGTGTTAAGTTTCTCTTTGAGTTGGATCGTAAACTGTATATTTTATAATCAGAAACAGTAATAAATTGGCATATGTATTCAGGTGCAATTCCGTTAAGAGCTTTGTATGTCATTACAGCAATATGAAATTTGTGTCGATCTTCTACTGTTAGCCATTTTAATTCTTTAAACATAGCGATTGAAGGTGTAGAATACGGTTTTGATAAAATCCACGTAGCAATACTTTTTTGAAAAACGGTGAGTTTTGAAAAAAGTTGCTTGGCGCCGTTACTCCACGTAATTGACCCATAATCAAAAATAGGAAGAATGTATGCCTTATAAAACATCTGTTTCATTTCTTGTGTAAGATATTTGGATACACATTGAATAGTGACGTATGTATGTGTATAAAGGAGGCAATCACGTCATGATTTAGCTAAAATATTGAAGCAGTTATTTGCCCTTATATGACATCCAAAATATCACTGCGGTCACATGACCTGATAGTCAATTTTCGCTTGGTCACGTGTCAAAAAGGTTGAAAATGTTTCTGATAGTCAACATATCTCTTTTTCGGGTAATGTGATTTTACCATTGTAGACAAAAGTGAGGTATAATAATATAGATCATTGGAGGATGTTAGAAGAAGAGTCATAATCGTATTGAAAGGAAAAATGTATCTAGTTGGCATTAAGCCTGTGTTGAACAATAGAAAATCGAAGCTAGGTGGTAGAGTTCAGATGTACCATTCTATTTTAGAAAAGGGAGCTTTTCTAGTCAACAACTTTATGACCCCTAATTTTTGTTTTGGAGGGGGGTGGTATTTGAAGAATTTCAAGAGACATATCACACAAAAATTAATATTTCACAATACAACAATATAATAATTTTATATGCACTGAGATCAATTTTAGATGGCCTTAACATTGTGCATCAGACTACAGAGGAAAAAAAACACATTACAACAAAAAAACAAAAATAATATCAAACAGGGAATGCCACATACCAAAAACGCAGCCTCCCCAAAACGAGCCCCATAGCACCCAGAAGTGCACACCACCAACACACACACACACACACACACACACAATCATGCACACACACACACACACACACACACACACACACACACTACCAACACACACTAGCATACAAAGCAAACACACGAGGACAAAACGAACAATTAAAGGAACACAGTGGGGCACCGCCTTGGAACGGTCAGTGGCAAAAACACCACTGGGGAGCTTAAACCGGTTTATGGTGCGCACCCAACCTCACTCTTACCCCCACCATGTTCCAAAGTCACAGGACAGTGTAAATAAAAGTAATCCCTGCTAGGTGAATCTCTAACACACGCAATGGAAACAAAAGGCATGGTATGTAAAACACAAAAATGCTCGTGTATGAATATATAAAAAGCAAACCTTGAGAACCAAAAAACGTATGTACTCAATGCCTTTGCAGAAGGCAGAGCACCAAGAGAAACACCCTTAAGGGCCCGACGAAACAGGCCAGAGGACAGAAATCAAAACCCTTACCTATCGAGATTATAAGCTCGGATGGAAAAGGATGCAAACCACTTGATGATTTTGTAAATAATAAAACAATATCAACCGGTGTTTCAACAGAAGTGGAAGCAAGAGTTAAAATTTAGAAATTTCAAATGAAGAGGTAATATATATATACATTTAATTGTGTATATAAAGTTACAGCGTTTTCAGTTTACGACAAACATCTATTACAGAAAATGGGTATGGTTGACAGTCATTTACAAGTATGTTGTTTCTGTAATCAACAGGTAGAAACTTGAAAACATTTAATTTCGGAACGTAATGTTTTATGTTATTTCTTGTGCAGTGCTCAGTCCATGTTGAGAAATATAGTAGAGTTTTCTGATGCTAAGACTTTTGTCGGGTAATTCTAATTAGTAGTATAGGGGCCTCTTTGGCGTCACGAACTGTGCATGAGCGGCGGCCATTTTTAATGACGTCACAACGCGGCGGCCATGTTGAACGACGTCACAGCGCGGCGGCCATGTTGAATGACATCACCGCATGTGTGTGGCGGCCATTTTGAATTTATTTTTAGAATAACGTTTATTTTTAAAATGACATTAGAGTTTTATTTTTAGAATTACCTTATGTACTATGTTAGAAAATAGTTCCCGCAAGTATACAGAGCTGACTTGTATACTCGATCTAGGGCGAGATCGCGGACATTGAAGGTCAGGTGGGGAGAATAGGTGTTGTATAAAACAAACTATACAGTGAATGCTCGGACCCGTTTTTACAATGACTTCATAAGCTATATTTAGATAAGGTCATGAGTGCATCAAACGTGATCAAACATGTTAATGTTAATCCCCTTAAAGTAGACACAAGGTTAGCGTTTGTTTATTTAAGAGCGGATACATTGACAATGGCCTATTGAAATGTCAATGTTAATCCCCATTAAAGTGACCACAGACACTAGCCAATACTTCTTTTCGTTGTGGATACTAGGGATTAAAAAATGTCATGGTAACGGATCGAAATTGTTAAATTTTGACGATGTTTTAGAGAAATAGCGTTATACAGGCAAAACTTATAGAAACGAGTATTTTGCGTTATAAAACTTTTGTAGGCCTTAAAAATACTGTTTGAAGTCAAGATAGGTTCTGGAAAGTCTATTTTGACCATTTTAAGAAATCTCGAAGTAGTTTTTAGAAGAAAAAGAAGACTAAGTATTGACAAAACGGTGTTTCCCTTTTCGTGTCACAGTTTCTATTTATTAATTTTAAAGATATTAATGTCGTGCGATATAATTCATAAAAAGCTTTCATTTGCGTCCCCATTCTCGTTTCAATTTTTAGCCGTTCTCGAGTTATGACGTAACAGCGATTTTTAAACTTTTTTCCAAACTCCCTTTTAAGCATATACCTTTGGAAAGATCTCATCGAGCAGATTCAGAAAATGTCTACTTTTACAGGTCTTTGATGGTTTTTGACGAAGATATCGGCGTTAAAAGATATTTGTGACGTCACCTTTTGGCGCTAAATTTGAATTTGACGACTTACATTTTGAAAATACTAAATCTTCTTTATTTATGAACCGATTTTAATGATCTTGGTATCAAATGAAAGCTCTGAAAGTGTACTTTTTACAATGACACAAAAAGTTGTGTTTGGTATCAAACGTTTTAAAGATTATTATTGACTTATCGTCTCAAAAAGAACGTGAGGTTACTCATGCGTGAAATACGTAAAAAAATATGCATACCCGATTATCTTGCTATCCAAAATGGTAATGAACGAATACCTGATTGAAGTAACGATATAAAAGAGTAAAATCAACATTTTGATTGATTGATCAGTTTTAAAGGTTTGATAAGCTCACAGTCCTACATTTTGATAAGAGTATGTTTTTGACTTTGCACAACAATAGTTGGCTAAGGAAGGAGACCCCGCCTCCTTCTCTTTTGCCGTCGCCGCCGCTGCCGCCTTTTCTGCGACAAGTTTTGGTTAGAAAGCGTAAGAATGACAAACATATGTAAGAACCTATCAGTATCTTTTTATTATAACAAGGTTGTTTGCATTTCGAAAACAAATGAAACAGTGTCTTATTTGTCAACAGTCATTCTCTAGGCGTGACGTTATGCTGAGACATCAACGTAATTTACATGGGAGCGACAAAGACAATGGGAGCTCTTTACCATCTTTGCAAATATCGGATACTTTGAGGGAGATAACGTTTCAACATCCGTTGTGTATGGCTGTTTCAGGACCTAGTGGTAGTGGAAAAACTGAATGGACCAGAAAACTGCATTTGTCAAATCTCGTACATCCATTACCTCAACGTATCATATGGTGTTTTGGGCAATGGCAACCTCTGTACGATGAACTTCAGCAAAGAATACCCGGGATCGATTTTGTGCACGGTATCCCTGATCACTTAAACAGTTCAGAGTACATAAACGTCAGTAAAAGGAACCTTTTGGTCTGTGACGATTTGATGACCGAAGCAAAATGCGACCAAAGAATTGCCGATCTATTTACCAAGGGTAGTCACCACAGAAATATATCTATCGTATATCTCACTCAAACTTTGTTTCCTCAAGGAAAGGCCTGCAGAGATATCGCTTTGAATACGCAGTATCTGGTGTTGTTTAATAATCCTGTTGACAGACAACAAGTAGCAACATTGGCATGACGCATTTACCCCTCCACCAGGAACATTTTTATGAAACGGTTTGAACAAGCGACATCATGTCCACATGGTTATTTAGTGATAGACCTGAAATCAAGCACACCGGAACAAGACCGTTTGCGCGATAACATTTTTGACGGAAACAATCCAAAAAAGAGAAAACTTCCAGAGAGTGAATTTAAACTAGAAAACTACTTTAGTGGCAAAGAAAACTTGTCTGACAGGAATGAAATAAAGGATAATGATGGTTATGATAGTGATAATGATGATGATGATGGTGATGATGATGATGGTATGAATTAAATGAATGAAAGTAATAACAATATCTTTCTAGCGAATAGACCTTTGTTCACAGAACCTCCAGGTAAACGTATAAAAGAGGACCTCAAAGAAGAGCGCTCACGCAGTGACACATGGGATAAGCGTTTTCAGGAACCTCTTAGACATTCACATATGGAGCAGTTTAAAGATAAAGTAAACATATTTATAGATAAAGAACACACTTTTAAAAAAGCTTATCATCGCACTGCTAATGAAGAATAGCCTCAATTAAGAAAGAAACTGAGACAAAATTACTCCCAATTTTTAATTGATTTTTACGAGTTGCGATCCTACACAGAAACAGATTCTTCAGTAGGCTATAAAAATAAGACGTCAACACGACATGAGTGTCACAGAATCTATTCGATAAGCCGTTAAACTTAGAAAAGACCTGTTTAATAAATTATGGCCAAATCATGAAAACACGGAAGAGTATCCAACAGCGGATAACAATGAAGGTAATAACGATCAAGAATCGGATGGTGAATAAACATGGTAAGAATCGACGTTCTTTAACTTTCAAAACGCAAATATGGGTGCTGTGGGGCTCGTTTTGGGGAGGCTGCGTTTTTGGTACGTGGCGTTCCCTGTTTGATATTATTTTTGTTTTTGTTGTTTCCATAGAAGTGTACGATTATAATCAGCAAAAATGGGTACCGTATGTACCGGACTCGGAGAAATGGTATCAACATCAGTAGGATATAAAATAAGAGTTACAGCGCAGTTTTGAATCTGTGGTAACGTCTTTCCTCCCTTTGTTCGGGAAGCCGCAGTCACACAAGTCCAAATCCGCACCTGTAACTCTTACTTTATATACTACTCTCTTCGTATAAACTTAATCCACACCTATCATTTTATATACTAATATCAATATTATAACAAAATCCATATATCAAAATTATTCATATCCATTCAATTTATATTCTTTCATGTACGTTTGAAAAGGTGTTGTATAAGTTTTCTCCTTTTGTATTTTCATTAGTTCAGTGAAAGCATTTGATATAACTTTAGTTTCTTCAACACCCTCTACACTTTCAATACGTACTTGGCTTAGAATTTGTTTTATTTTATGATGATGAACTTTCAAAATACTTTTCTTTTCTGATATTTTCAATTTATTTAACAAAACTGTAACAGCTGGTGGAACAGCCCTAACAAACGTAACAAATATTGGTATAGCTGGAACCAATGCTAACACAGCAGAACAACCAATTAGACTGGAGGTCACTTGTAAAGCGGTCCTTTAATTGTTCGTTTTGTCCTCGTGTGTTTGCTTTGTATGCTAGTGTGTGTTGGTAGTGTATATGTGTGTGTGTACATGATTGTGTGTGTCGTGTGTGTGTGCGTGTGCGTGTGTGTGTGTGTGTTGGTGGTGTGCACTTCTGGGTGCTGTGGGGTTCGTTTTGGGGAGGCTGCGTTTTTGGTACGTGGCATTCCCTGTTTGATATTATTTTTGTTTTTTTTACTCTTCCGCAGAGTTTATCACTTTTTCTGTAAGCTGCCCCGAGTTTTTTTAAATGAATTATCAATTCATCTACAGTCTTGATTGTTTTATTCATTATATATTTAGTCTATATTATATCTGAAAATTTTACCCAACTGTTAAACTCATTTGAATAACCTTTCCATTTCACTAATGCTTGTTGTTTTTTATAGTCACGTTTTATCATTTTCTCAATTCGAAATATTTCTTGCTTGGCTTTACTTAGTTCTTGTTCATAAAATGTACCTTTGATTTCCTCTTGATTGAGATCTTTTATTCTATATGTAATTGGATTGGTATTAAGAATTTCGCGAATAACAAATATTTCTTCCGTCCAGTTTGGTGTATATCCTTTTTCAAAATGACGTTTAAGCTTACTGATTCTTACTGATTCTTACTTTATCCCCAATTTTGTACTTTGGTTTAGCGGATGACTTACCCAAAGGGCCGTACAAATTAAAATAAACTTTGCCTTTATTTTCTCACATGTTTGCTTCATTTGGTGTCATTTTTTATGCTGTTATGCTTTGTGTTATTATATTTATTAACCATATCTGGTAACTTGTCCAGATAAGTGTTTGTATTATTTGCGGTGAAATATTTCCACATGATTTGTTTTAATGTTCTGTTAAATCGCTCTACCACTACAGCTTTACCAAAGTTAAAAGTGTGATAAATGTTTATTTTATTATCCTCAAGAAATTTCTTAAATGTCTTGTTGAAGAATTCCGTGCCCTCATCTACCCATAAGTTATTTGGATGCCTTTGTCCAACAACCCCTGCAAACGCTTCTGTTACTGACTTTCCTGTTTTATCTTTTAGAGGTATAACCCAAGCATATTTACTAAATACATCAATTATTGTTAATAAATACTTTACACCTTATTATACCTAGCAAAAGCTTGCATATCAACTAAATCAGCTGACCACGTATCATTGATATCTGTAACAATAACCCGACGTGTTTTAAATTTACGTTTAATTAGCTTATGTAATTCTTCTGCTAATTTGTCAGTCCACTTTATTTCGGAGGCCTTCTTTTTAACCTCCCTTACGGTCGGGGACTTAGTCCCCTTTTCCCGTTTTTTGATTGTCCGAGCCTCCCTTGCGGTCGGGGACTTTGTCCAAGCCCCAATTTATATTTTGTGGCTATTGTCGGTTTAACAATTAGATGTTTCGCGATTTTTTTCACCAAATGTTTTTGATTTGGTGTTTTTTAAATTTGCTAACATGTTTTTATCACAATCACTCTTACTCATACCACTATCATAGCAATAATCATGGTCCATACATACTGCATCTAATTCATTTACAGGTGCTTCATTATCTAAAGGGTTTCCCGGACCACAATATTTATAACCTGGTAAGGTTAATCCTTTTTGGGGTAAAAGGGGTAACATAGCTTTATTTATGTCGAGGGCTTTGCCTGAGATCCTGAGGCCTAGATTACCCCCAGATTTAACAAACATTGCTTTTGTAATACCACAAGATGCACAAGTAGCCTTTATCATGTGTTTATTATTCTTTGTTATAACACGTTTTGGGTTGATATCTTTTGTATATTTTCGTTCTTTAACACAGTAAATCATTTCTTATATCATGTATAAATATTTTCATCAAAGTTTTTTTGTAACAACTTGGAAGCTACCCGGCTGGAATTATTACTACCCAAATCCAAACCTATTCTGATTTCTGCAGTGTTCTTGACAGTGTATGTTCCTCGACCAGTCATTTTTCTGAGTACGATACTATTTTATTAGGTGACTTTAACACTGATGTATCTACAATTGTAAAGTCAAACACACTTGTTTCAGCATTTATTTCTTTTATTGACATGTTTAATTTTAGTCAATTGATACAGGACTCTACAAGAATTTGTGATACAACATCAACTACTATAGATCTTATTTTAGTGTCCGATCCTGTCAAAATTTCTCAATCTGGTGTTATTCATACGTCTTTCAGTGATCATTGTATGATTTTTTGTACACGAAAGGTACATAAGACTTTTGTTGGTAGTCATAACAATATTACAACACGTTCCATGAAAAACTACAGTAAAGAAAACTTTCAAGCTAACTTATTAGCAACAGATTGGACTCCAGTAATTTTATGTGATAATTCTTCTGAAGCCTGGGAACTTTTTAAGAGTATACTTATGTCAGCTGTAGATAATATTTCTGAATTCAATTAATATGACAGACAAAGCTTTTAATCAATATAAAAGTAATAAAAGTGATGAAACTTTTATAAATTTTAAATCTCTTCGCAATAATACTCAATATCTCATTAATACAGCCAAGAATATTTTTTTCTCTGAATCTCTTGAAGAGAACAGAAATGATTCTAAGTCACTATGGAGAATTCTTAAGAATCTTGGCTTACCATCTCAGAAAGTTATGTCTTCTTCTAATGCAAATTTATGTCTTAATATTGATGGTGATATATGTTTTAATAACGAGTCTATTGCTGAATCTTTTAACACTTTTTATACAAATGATGCCTCTGTGCTTGTTGAAAAACTACCGGCTAGGTTAAATAAGTATGGTAAATCATTTGTTACCTATTTTTATGCAAGGCTAGGTGTATCTCCAAACAGTTTTTCATTTTCACTAGTTACTGAAAATCAGGTACTTAAGTACTTAGCACAGCTCAGTGCTAACAAAGCTACTGGATTAGACGGTATCCCTTCACGTTTTGTGAGAGATGGAGCTTCAAGTATTGCTCAGCCTCTTACACATGTAATTAACTTGTCTCTTATACAGGGTGTGGTTCCAGATGAGCTCAAGTCTGCTAGAGTTATTCCTAATTTTAAGAAAAATGATAAAACCGCTGTTGGCAATTATCGCCCGGTTTCTATCTTGAGCATTGTTTCCAAGATTCTTGAGAGGGTTGTTTATGACCAGGTAGAGTCCTATTTTAAATCAAATAAGTCGTTCTATAAATTTCAATCAGGTTTCCGACATGGGTTTTCTACAGACACGTGTCTTATTCATTTGACAGACTATATAAGAATGCAAATGGATAAAGGTAATTTTATTGGAATGGTTCTGATAGATCTCCAAAAGGCATTTGATACTGTATACCACTCAAATCTTCTTATGAAATTAAGTGTGGCTGGTCTTGGTGATGATATTTTGAGATGGTTTCGATCATATCTTTCTGATAGAAGGCAGCTTGTTGATGTTTCAGGTACACATTCATCTGCCGCTCGGATTACATGTGGTGTTCCACAAGGGTCAATTCTTGGTCCTCTTTTGTTTTTAATATATGTTAATGACATGTCAGCTGTAGTAAAAAATAAGTTGTTATTATTTGCAGATGACTCAGGAATTCTGGTTTCAGGTAAATGTATGGCTGATGTTGAACATGCCCTGGAAGAAGATTTGCATCTTGTTAGTCAGTGGCTGGTGGATAATAAGTTATCACTACATTTAGGCAAGACTGAGTCAATCTTATTTGGGTCTAAACATAGACTAAGGTCAAATTCATCCCTTAATATTAAATGTAATGGCACAGTTATTAAACCAACTTCTTCGGTCAAATATCTCGGAGCAACCATTGATCAATCATTATCTTTTGATGCAATGGCTAGGTCGGTGTTGCAGAAGGCTAATGCACGTTTGAAATATTTATATCGTAAAAAGGATTACCTTACACAACATACTAAGAAATTTCTAGTTATGTCCTTAATCCAATGTCATTTTGATTACTGTTGCTCAATATGGTATCCCGGTCTATCCCAGTTCCTTAAAAACAAACTTCAAGTAACTCAGAATAAGTTGATTAGGTTTGTCCTTGATCTTGATGCCAGGTCACATATTGGTCCAAATCACTTTCTCTCACTCAACTGGTTACCAGTCAATAAACGTGTAGATCAGATCATCCTTTGTCATGTTTTTAAAGTAAAACATGGTCTGGCGCCTGAATACATGGGAGAATATTTCATCCCACAGGTCACTGTTCATTCTTATAAGACCAGATTAAGTAACAAGGGTGCATTTGCAATCCCAAAGGTCAAAGGTTTTGGTACCAAGTCCTTCTGCTTTGTGGGTTGTTCGCTGTGGAATAGTTTGCCAGCTGAATTATCTAGCATTGGCAGGTTACCTTCTTTCACAATATCTGTTAAGAAGTACCTGATGGACAGTTTGTAATATTTCAAGACTTTTTATATGAGTTTTTAAATTTACATCAGGTTGTTTAGGTATAGGAATGGTTTTAACTCATTTCATCTATCATTTAACACACTTAATATGAAATGATGCATTTTTTAATTTTTTTAGTCTAAGTGATACTCATTCTTATTCTCATTCCTTCTTTTTTATAGTTGCGTCTTAGTATTTTGTCAAATGTTTTGTGACTGTTATATAATGATAATTTGTTTTTATTGTAGTTTGTCTTAAGTTAAAATATCTAATGCTTATTAATTTTATCATTTGCTTCCTAGTATATTTATTCTGTTTTAACTTGAATAATGTGTTACAATGCTGTAACTTCTAGTCAAACTGTGTTAACATAAGTGAACTCTAACTGCGATAATATTTAATTGATAGTATTTATTTACATTGGTTAAAGGCTCTCTATGTCATGTCACCAACACAGGGGACCACAATGGAAATAAGAGTCTCTCTTTTTGTGTTATCCTTGGTGTTGGTGTGCATGTCATGGCTTATTTATTCTCATGTATGTTATATATTTGTACCGTGCATGTTGTTTTAAGTGTCCATGTATATGTATTCCATACCGAAATAAATCTAAATCTAATCTAATCTAATCTAACCACATTAAAATAAAATTAATAATTAAAATTATTTCAGGAAACATTGAAACTTTCCTATTAAGATGGGAGGAAGATAAAAATGACTGGGGACTAGATAAGTCGGACAATATACTTATTACAAAGAAAACTGACAATGGAGAGAGCATCTTTGAAAAGGAAATCAAGCAAAGATTTTTACTGAATACATCATTTGTGATTTGTCTAGAAACATAGTTCAAACACAAAGTTTACTATTGAAGAAGGCAGTTATGTTAGATTTACTTATTCTTGGAAAAGATGAGATTCTTTTGCAAATATATTTATATAAATGGGACTATTCAATAACATAAATGAGAAAACAAATAAAATATAAAAACATATAAAAAGACCTCCGTTATTTTTAACATACAGAACTGAAGATACAAACAGCAGGTTATATAGATGGGTTGCGGATTTACCCAAACAGAGTTTTAAAACAAACGGACCAAATATCACCGTAGAGCAAGACTGTGCTTTAATAGTTCTGGCAGACGCTATTAAATCTGACAAGGGGGAAATGTTATGTTGAAAATCAAACAGAATGGTTTAGTTAAGCAAGGCTATGAAGCAAAAAACAATCGAAAAAACGAATTAGTAAGTGCTAATTATGTAGGAAAATTCCATTCAAACGATGTGATACACATACAAGGTTCCAATGTTAAAAACATTCAGGTAACTATTTATGGATGCGTTTGAGCCGCCGGTTGTGTTCTTTTTATAAATCTTTTTTAAGTTAAAGGTATATAGAAATGGAGGAAATAATAATATATAGAGTTAGTGCTACTAAACGATTGATAAATTTATTTAATGATTTGGATTATCATGATAAACATGGTTTGTCTGTCCGTAGTAAACATGATGTGGTTCGTGATAAACATTACTTTCTGAAACGCATAAAAAAGAATATGGGTATCACCGAGAAGAAGATTGAAAAACTAGGCGGTTTAGACAAAGTACTTAACAAACTGGGATCTCCCCGAACGTGGGTTGCAGATGCACTTATCAATATTAAATCATTCCTTAATGAAAAACAGGATCTTATAGAACAAAGCCAAATCGAAGAAGAAGCACGGAAACAACGCCGAAAACTAAAGCCTGTTATTGCCACAGAATTAAATACCGATTATACCAAGGAATATAAGAGTATGTACGAAGCACAAAAAGACCTAGGAGTTAACGCAGGTCAAATAAAAATGTGTTGCGAAGGAATAAATAATGTAAAGACAGCTTATTCTAAAAAGAATGGAAAACGTTATAATTTTAAATATGTGTGTTAATTAACTTAAAGATATTTTATATTTTCCTATTGTATAGATGGTTAACACACATATTACTAACGTAACCATGAGACCAGTTAAAATATCAAAAGGTAATGCATATTCCGAATATGAGATAGACATAATAAACGATCATGATCCTAAAATACAATTAAAATAGACAACAAACCCGCTTTCCATATTTCTAAATGAAATAATAAAAAATATATATGGTATAAAAGTAAATATAACATTAGAAATAAATTTCATTAAACCAATGGATGATAGGCCACAAACTGCTTATTTTAAATCAAAAGCAAAAACAATTACTCATTCAAACGAAATCATAAATACACTAAATGATGTGGGTAATGAACTTCTTAACACAATCGCCGAATGGATTTCACAGGGTTCTGGTTGGGTTATAGAAAAGGTTAAAACACATCGGATAACCATAATCAAATACAAACCACTCAGAGGTTCTTCTTATTTACCATTGCCCGAGATTGATAAAAATAGGAAGGGGTTAATCAACATTAAGAATGAAAACGACAAGGAATGTTTCCGTTGGTGTCATTTAGCATACATGTTCCCTACACAAAGAGACTCGCAAAGAATAACCAAGTATAAGAGTTATAAAGATAAAGTAATTTACCAAAATATTACTTTTCCAGTAAAATTAAAAGATATTCCAAAAATTGAAGAAATGAATGACATACGTTTTAATATATTTGGGGTTGATTCAAGAGATGAAACAAGTCCTATTTATCCCCTATATATCTCAAAAAGGGTGGTCTCTAAGAATGGAACTTGTGAACTACTGTTAATAGAAGGTTTCCAAATTAAAAAAGAAAGAAAAGAAAATCTCAACCATTATATGTGGGTAAAGGATTTTAATAAATTAATGCATTCGCAAACAAAAGACAATAACCAAACGTTTTTTTGCAAATACTGTATCCAACACTTTACATCAAATGAAATTCTTAATAGACAGAAGTCTGTCTAGCTATAAATGGAATGCAAAAGGTCTGTATGCCCCTGCCTCAAAATAATATATTGAAATTTAAAAACTATCACAAGCAATTAAAGGCTCCTTTTGTTATTTATGCTGATTTCGAGTCAGTAACAAAACCAATAGATGAAAAGTCCGGTAAATCAACCGTGGCCTACCAACATCATATAGCTTGTGGATATGGTTATAAGTTGGTTTGTACCTATGACAATAACTTTAGCAAGCCAGCACAAGTGTATCGTGGGGATCATGTTATCTATAAGTTTATTGAACAAATGCTAAAGGAGGAAGAGTATTGCAAAGAAGTTATGGAGAACAATTTTAATACAAAAATGATAATAACTAAAAAAGAACAACAAGAATTCAACACATCTACATTTTGTAATATTTGTAAAAGAAAGTATACCCTTTGGGATCTGAAAAATAATTTCCCTGTAAGAGATCACTGTCATGTAACAGGAAAATACAGAGGATCTGCACATAGCAAATGTAATCAAATATATAGATTAACAAAAAAGATACCAGTTGTGTTTCATAACTTACGGGGATATGATAGTCATTTAATAATGCAAGAAATAGGTAAATTTAAACAAAATATCAATGTAATACCAAATAATATGGAGAATTATATGGCTTTCATGGTCAGTGATTTGATATTTATAGATAGTTTGCAGTTTCTTAATCAATCTCTATCCAACTTGGTAAATAATTTACCTGATGATTCTTTTATTTACACCAAGGAATTCGTTAGAGAACCAGGGTTACTTGATTTAGTTAAAAGGAAAGGAATATACTGTTATGACTACATGGACGATTTTACTCGCTTTAATGAAATGTGCTTACCGCCAAAGGAATCCTTTTATTCTCTATTGACAGATGAAGGGATTTCCGATGATGACTATAAACATGCACAAAATGTATGGAAAGCATTTAACTGTAAATCAATGGGAGATTATCATGATCTTTACCTTAAAACAGATGTGCTTCTTTTAGCAGATGTCTTTGAAAACTTCCACAAAACCTGCATTGAGTATTATAAACTCGACCCATGTCATTACTTTAGCTCGCCAGGACTTGCGTGGGATGCATGTTTGAAGATGACAGGGGTGAAACTTAATTTAATCACAGATATTGATATGCATTTAATGATTGAAAAGGGGTTAAGAGGTTGAATCAGTTATATTGCAAATAGACACGCAAAGGCAAATAATAAGTATATAAACTCGAATATGGATGGTAACAAATACATTATGTATCTTGATGCAAATAATCTTTATGGGTGGGGGTGAGTCAACCACTCCCTTATGGGGGATTTAAATGGGTACATAACATAAGTTTAAAAAAAAATTGATAAACAAGACACCTCCGAGCGAAAGCGAGGCTATTTTGTTGAATGTGATCTCTCTTATCCAAAAGAATAGCATGATTTGCATTCTGATTACCCCCTAGCCCCGGAGAAATTAATTGTAAAGGACGAATGGTTATCATACTATTGTAAAAAGTTAAAACAAAGATTCAGTTTAAGTAGTGATAAAACAACAAAATTAATTCCAACTTTGTTTAACAAAGAAAAATATGTGCTACATGCTAGGAATCTTAAGCTATATCTTAGTCTTGAAATGAAAGTAACCAAAATACATAAAGTCTTGAAGTTTAATGAAAGCCTTTGGTTGGCCGGGTATATTGCTTTTAATACACAAAAGAGAAATCAAGTCAAAAATGCATTTGAAAAGCATTTCTTCAAATTAATGAATAATTCTGTGTTTGGGAAAACAATGGAAAATCTCAGAAAAAGAGTAAATGTATTACTTACGCATGATGAAAAGGTTTTAGAAAAGCATGCAGCAAAGGCTACTTTCGTTTCCGCAAAAATGTTTCATGATAACTTATTTGCCATAAATAAAGTAAAGGAGCAACTTACTCTTAATCGACCCTGTTATGTTGGGATGACCATTCTTGAGTTAAGTAAATATCTTATGTATGACTTTCATTACAACTTTATTTTAAAGAAGTATGCCTGCTCTGACGTGAGCCTTTTGTTTACAGACACGGATAGCCTTTGTTATGAGATAAAAACAAAAGATGTTTATGAGGATCTAAATAAAGACAGAAACCTTTTTGATAACAGCGATTATCCCAAAGAAAGTCCGTTTCATGTTGATGAAAACAAGAAAGTAATAGGAAAGATGAAAGATGAAGCTGCCGGAACCCCCATAACAGAGTTTGTTGGATTAAGAAGCAAGATGTATTCTTATACCCTTGGGGAAAAGACGGTCAAGAAATGTAAAGGCAAAACAAAAGGTGTTGTAAAAAAGAAAATGTTTTTTGAAGATTATCGCGATGATTTATTCAACACCCTACAAAAGACTCATAGTATGAAAACAATAAGGTCTAATAAACATGAATTAAAAAGTTTTCAAATATCTAAATACAGCCTTTCTTGTTATGATAATAAAAGATACATTCTAGACAATGGGATACAAACTATTCCTTATGGACATTATAAGACATTAAGGAACATTAAGGAACATTCAGAGGTATTAAGGAGCATTAAGTAATTATTTCTTTTTATATTATATAGATGTTGTCAAAAATGAAAGAAATCAGAGAAAAGAGGGCAAAAGCAGATGAAAAAATGAAAGCTGTTCGTGATAAGATTATAGAATATAAAATAAGAAAAGCATCCAGTCAAGATATGTACAACGAGATTTATAAACCAATCACAAAAGAAATAGAAAGCCAAAAAGAAACATTGACGGATCAGTTAAAAGCATTACCTGGAATTAAAGAACAATTGGCATTAATTCCAAGAGAATTTGTAAAAAAGATAGAAGAAGCAAAGTTATTAGAAGGAACACTACCTCCGTCATTATTACCAGAAAAAGATATCTATAAATTGTTTGAAGGGCATGAAGGGTATGAAGGGTATGAAAAAGAATCACAAAAGGACAAGGGACCGAAATACCAAAAGTAAATTTAGATGCTGGTATAGATGATAATGTTTTAGAAGAATACATATACCACAAACCGTCTGAAGTGTTTAAATGTTTTACTGCAGATGAATCTGATCCCAATAAAATCAACAAAGAGATACTTCAAGAAACAATAAATGATGTTACGAAAGATATTTTAAAATTAAATGGTCCGATATCCAGGAAATTAAGATCGAAAATTCCCAATATAAAAAAGAAGGAGAGGAATTAAAAAAGAAACAAAACGTACTCATGAAGAACAAAAATCGGATAAAGGGAATTGCTGGTATGTCTGCTACATATAGACAGGGAATGACTAAACATACTCCATATAAAGTTTCAGCAGATGGACAATATGGTAATCTAATTATTGACTTAAATAAACTTTATGGCCAAAACAAATTAGTCGCAAAAGATCAAACCACGGGAGCAGAAGTAATGAATACTAAGGTTGATGATGATCTAATTGACCTTATCGATAAGAGATATAATAGAAATAAAAAGCATTCGATTTTATCTATGGAACTATTTAAAGAATTAACTGAAAAATCGGGATTACCTATTAATAAAAGGTCCATGAAATTTAAAAATGTAATACGAGGTAGGGGATTGAATAGTGTATGTCCTTGTGATCCATATGAACTAATGGATGACCTAGAACTCATTTGTGGTTCCATTGATGCTGGAAATAATAATCAACAACTAAAGAACCAGGGAATAAACATTATAGACGAATTATTAAAATTGGGGAAAATAACACAAGAAGTTCATGAGTTAATATATAAAAAATATTTCACATAGATATAAATGGAACAAAAAATAGTATTAAGTTCAGAAGTAGCCAGGACAAATGATCAAAATAATACCTCAAGTAACTTCATAGTAAGATTTAGCCGACCTCTGGTTTTAGATAAAAATAAACGATATGTTGTTGGTTTAGAAAGTATAAACACTATGACTTATTCATGGCATAAAATAAGTGATGAATGTGATAACAAACGCATCCGATATAATAATGAAAAGGAATGGAAGGATATTATTTTTCAAAATGGTTCTGATAGTTACACTGATATTAATGGTTACATCGAAGAAACATTAATGGCTAATGGTGAATTTAATGGTGATTCATCTGTTGCACCCCTGAATTTAGAGTTTGATCTTAATAGCTTTAAAATATCAATTTCAGTTCAAGATGGTTTTTTATTAGATTTAAGACGTATCTAATTTTCATAAATTGCTTGGATTTGAGCAAAAAACCATAAGAAAATCAGAATGGGGCCTGTTGTCACCAAATATAACAAACTCTGTAGACACAATATGTATTCTTTGTGATTTAATTGACAACTCGCTTGTTGATGGTAATTTTGGTGATGTTTTGTATACCCTTAGCACTGCAGATATAACAAGAGCTAATCCGTTCACAAAAGAACCAAACAGAGTGGGTTACTCCGAAATTAATGAAAGCATAATTAATTCAATAAAAATATATCTAACAGATGTTTTCGGAAGAATAATAAATTTGAATGGGATTGATACAAGTTTCACATTAATTTTAAAAGAAATAATATAGAATGGTGTATAAAAAAGTCTATGATGAAAATAAAGGAACGTATATCTATATTGATCCTTGGACATCTCAAGCAAAGCCTTCGACATCTCAAGCGGCTCAGGAGGGGCTGGGTATTTTAGATACATTGGCTTCGGTTGGGCAGAAAATATTTTCGTCTTTTGTCAAAGATGTAGCTAAGAAAACCCTAGAAACGGCGGGAAAACAAGCGTTAGAGAGTGGAACAAAAGAGATTGGGACAGGTTGGTAATTTAGCTGCAGATAAAATCACAAATGTATTAAAGGGTCGCAAAAGTCAATCCAAGCCCCGACCGCAAGGGGAAATGATTATAAAGGAACTTAAAAAAATGGATGATGTAAATATGAGAGTTAATAGATTATTATCTGGGTCGGGTAAATCCCATATGGATATGAGGATTAATACAAGGGCTAATAGATTGCTGCATAAAAAATATAAAAAAATGAAAATATTATAATATATAAATGTTTAGAAGTAAAAAGTATTGTGAAAGATATGAAATGACACCAATTCAGCTGGATACATCCATAATATCTGTACTCGGAAACAATGTTAAACAACAAAAAAGCGGTAACCACTTTACAATAAATGATAGATCATCCTATTTTGATTGGTTTAATGGTTATTTTGAGGTTAGCTTTAAGGTTACTAAACTTGCGGATGGGGCAGCTTATGGCGATGCAGATCAAATTGCTTCAATTAATAATGCAGCATCGTTAATTAATCAACTTTTAATAAAACAAAATTGAAAAATTATTTATGATTGTAATAACTTGTACAAAGTGGTAAATGTTAAGAATTTGATTGGGTTATCAAAAGACTATACAGAATCAACAGGAACAAATGAATTCTTTTATCTAGATACCAGCGCTGTTGCAGAAAGTAGGGACGACCAAGCTGGATTTAATAAAGGGTTTGCGAGTAGAAAAGCGCTAATTTAAGGTAGAAATGAAATAAACGCGAAAATTCCATTAAGTAATTATTCCTTTGTCGAGGGTTTAGAAACTAATATATTATCTAAGTCAAATACAAATCACTCTTCAATTAACAGAAGATGATGAATTAATTTTCAGAGTCGCTGGTGCTGATGCGGGTCGGGTTATCGTCACAAAGCTAACACTATGGGTACCAAGAGTGGTGTTTAACACTGATGGTATGACTCTCGTTTCTGAATCGTACATGGTTACAAAACAATGGAAATATCTCCGGGAAATGGTTACACAATCGCAAGACACACAACAAACTGATATAGACTTTAGATTAACAGCTGGTGTGTCAAACCCCAAACATGTATTTGTTTATTTACAACGACCCGACAAAAGTAATTCACAGGAACGCAATCCGTATCTACTTGACACGTTTAAGGTAAATGCAGCTAATAATAATTGTACCATGAATTCTTGTCGGCTTGAAGTTGGGAATGGTGTTTTTTACCCCGAAACAGAATACACAAGTATTGCAAGAGTTTTTGATGATGTTATAAGTTATTTCCATAAACAAAATGATAAAAATACAGGTTGTCTGTTAAATGTTTCAAATTTCAAAGATTTCTTTGGCTTTGTTCATTTTAATTTAGAATTCAAAAAAGACGAAATTTCTGTAGACCCCAAACAATTTACACTAAAAATAAAACTAAACATCCCACCAGCCGCTAATATCAGAGTGTATGCAATTGTCATGTACGAAGAAACTATACAATTAAATGTTGTTGGTAATGAATTAGTTATTGTTTAAAAAATATTTTGATATAATATATATAAATGACAAACTTAATAGAATACAAGGTTAATTTATCTAACGGACAAAAGAAAAAAACTTGCAAAGGCGTATGAAGATAAATGTTTGCACACTTTTAGATTAAGTAAAAATCAATTAACCGGTAGCTTTCCTTTGTTATTGACGCAAAGGCAAGTTTAATAATATAAATAAGGCTAAAACAAAAAATACTGGTGTAGATATTAACATATCTCCTACCCAAATGAGGGCTCAGTCACAAAGCGGGGGTTTTCTTGGTGCATTGGCTGGCCTTTTGACTAAATAGATTTTACCCGTTTTTACTAAATTTGCGCCCAAAGTATTAGCCCCACTGGGGATTGGTGCCCTTTCTGGGCTAGTGAGTACTGGTGTATCAAAAATATTAGGTATTGGTATGATTCAAGTTGCGAACAATAAAAAGAGAGAAATTCATCCATATTTGACATCCGGGCAACAGAGACACTTAATGAAAACAAACAGAATAAAACTAACACAAAAACAAAAACAAGATGGTGGGTTTCTTGGTATGCTTGCCGCAAGCTTGGGTATACCACTTATTACATCCTTATTGAGTGGTAAAGGTTTACAGGTCGACACTCAACGAGTGCCATACAGACGAATTCCTATACTAAAAAAAAAAAATTCAGAATAAACCCCTTTCTAACTTTGATATCTTAGCTTGGGTTGAACAACTGAGGATTAAACTTTAGTAGAAATAATTTACCTCCATACCGCAGACGCAAGCAAAAGCGAGATGAATGCGGGATAATAAATTTAGACGACTCTGTTGGGTCTGGTACGCACTGGGTGTGTTATGTGGGGTTATTTTACTTTGATTCGTTTGGGTTAGTCCCGCCAAATGAAATTATTAAATATATTCCAAATATTAAGTACACCAGCATTGAATACCAAGATAGACAATGTACACTATGCGGATACTATTGTTTATTTTTTATACATTTACTACAAAACAAAGTACCATTGTATGATATATTGTATAAAATATTAAACCCTAACAATCAAAAAGAAAATGAACAAACAATTATAACTTATTTTAAACTTTTCCTATATTTGTGCTGCTCAGAATACATGTATGTATAAAGTTACCAATGTTATTCCTGAAAAAAATTGCAAAATCCTCGTGTCGCCTAATCCTTCGCCTTGGGGCCGAGGAATTCTTATTTGTGTGCACCCAGACCCCGTGGCTTATGGCTTCGGCACCTTTCTTAAGCTATCCACCCGGAAGCTATCCTGTCCAGTTATTAGCTCACCTTAGATCACCTTCAACCCCATTTGATTACCTCTCGAAACCGCCAAGAAATATCTAATGTACTCTGGACAAATTCAACAAGCTACGTCTAACGTGTGTGGACTGTATTGTGCGTATTATGTCATCAAAAGATCTCGAGGGAGATCCATGAAGGACATTATAAAGGAATTCATTCCGCGTCCAAAGAAGCGGAATGATCATTCAATTGTGTCTAAAATGATGAGACTGCTTAAAAAAAGACACCGATATAACAGATACTAAACGTATATATCAGAGCATTGTTTTAAATCATGGTTATAATGTGAATAAAATGTAAACTGCTATGTATAGTTCTTTGTCTATTTATATACTGTCCTGTTCCCTACCTTACCTCTTTTTGTCTCCTCCTCCTTTTATGAAGGAGGCGGCGGTGGTTGCGGTGGCAAAAGAGAAGGAGGCGGGGTCTCCTTCCTTAGCCAACTATTGTTGTACAAAGTCAAACACATACCTTTATCAAAATGTATGACTGTGAGTTTATCAAATCTTTAAAACTGATCAGGACAAGGTCACTTAACAGGGTGTTCGTTCATTACCACTTTGGATAGCAAGATAATCGGGTATGCATATTTTTTTACGTATTTCACGCATGAGTGACCTCAAGTTCTTTTTGAGACGATAAGTAAATAATACTCTTTAAAGCCTTTAATACCAAACACAACTTTTGTGGTCAAAAATAAGATAAAAACCTCAAGTTTTACGCATGATAGATTACACTTCCGGTCCAAGTGTCATTGTAAAAAGGACACGTTCAGAGCTTTCATTTGATACCAAGACCATTAAAATCGGTTTATAAATAAAGAAGATATAGTATTTTCAAAATTTAAGTCGTCAATTCAAATTCAGCGCCAAAAGGTGACGTCACAAATATCTTTTAACGCCGATATCTTCGTCAAAAACCATCAAAGACCTGTAAAAGTAGACATTTTCTGAATCTGCTCGACGAGATCTTTCCAAAGGTACCTATTTTACATGCTTAAAAGGGAGTTTGGAAAAAAAGTTTAAAAATCGCTGTTACGTCATAACTCGAGAACGGCTAAAAATTGAAACGAGAATGGAGGACGCAAATGAAAGCTTTTTATGAATTATATTGCATGGAAATAATATCTTAAAATTAATAAATAGAAACTGTGACACGAAAAGGGAAACACCGTTTTGTCAATGCTAAGTCTACTTTTACTTCTAAAAATTGCTTCGAGATTTCTTAAAATGGTCAAAATAGACTTTCCAGAACCTATCTTGACTTTAGACAGTATTCTTAAGGCCTACAAAAGTTTTATAACGCAAAATACTCGTTTCTATAAGTTTTGCCTGTATAACGTTATTTCTCTAAAAAGTCGTCAAAATTTAACAATTTCGATCCGTTACCATGACATTTTTTAATCCCTAGTATTCACGATGAAAATAAGTAGATATTATTAAAGACAAGCGTATTCGTAATTTATTCTTTAAAGGACCAAAATACAGAATTCCTTCTACTATTGATTTTCATGCTTGTCGTGGTCATATTGCGGAATCCATCGAAACTTTTTGTGTTAAATGGTGTCGTCGTGAGAATGCTGATCCAAATGCATTAACGTCTTGGAAACGAAGTATTTTTAACATTGTCGATTCTCGTATAAAATTTTACCAAACAAATGAACACCTACTTCCATCAAAACCCAAGTTTACTTTAAGACATCTGAAAAAGGAAATCCAAGAATTTCATTCTAAGTATGTCTTAGTTCCAGCAGACAAGGCGGCCAACAATATTATCATCATTTGACGCCTACATTATATTAATGTTTTACAAAACGAACTAAATAGCACTAAAGCTTATATATTGAGTCCTTCCGTTGAACAAAATGTGGTCACTGATCACATCAGTGAAGTTTCTAATTTGAAAGTTCGTATAGATGATCAACATATTAAACTTCCTACTATGTACTGGATTCCTATATTACATAAGCAACCATATAAAGCTCGTTTCATCGCTAATTCTAGCTCTTGTACCACTACAAATATTTCAAAACTATTAACATCTTGCCTAACTGCTATAAAAGCCCACGTGAAAAGATATTGTGATAAAGTATACGAAAACTCTGGTAAACATTTATTTTGGTCGATCAAAAATTCTGGCGAAATCCTGGATAAGTTTAAAGTTAATAATTACAAAGTAACTTCAGTCAGTACATACGATTTTTCTACTCTGTATACCACTTTACCACATAATTTGATAAATGACAAGCTAACTGCCCTAATTCAAAAGACTTTTGCCAGGGAGAATGCTACATTTCTCGCCTGCAATTTCGATAAAGCTTTTTTTACTAGCTGTATTGTTAAACATTATACTATGTGGACCTGTGACGAAGTTTGTAAAGCCCTTTCCTTTTTATTGAACAACATTTATATAAGGTTTGGGAATGCAGTTTTCAGACAAGTAATCGGTATTCCCATGGGAACAAATTGTGCACCCCTTGTCGCAGATTTGTTTTTATATTGTTATGAAAGAGACTTTATGTTGAGTCTTTCTCCAGATACGCAGGCAGACATTATCACTGCTTTTAATAATACATCACGCTATTTGGATGATATTCTTAATATGGATAACCCGTTTTTTGGTCAGTTGGTGGACACTATTTATCCCCGGAAACTCCAGTTAATTAAAACTAACAATTTGGATACTGGTGCTTCATTTTTAGATTTACATCTCTCTATTTATAACAATATTATACATACCAAAATTTATGACAAGAGGGATGATTTTAATTTTAGTATTGTAAATTTCCCCCATTTGGATGGGGATATACCTCATGCTATATCTTATGGGGTATACATTTCTCAGTTAATTCGGTTTGCCAGAGCGTGTAGTCATGTTGAGGATTTCAATGAACGTAATCAATATATTACAAATAAACTTCTTCAACAGGGCTACCGTTATTACAAATTGCGTAAATATTTTGCTAAATTTTACTATCGTAATTCTGATTTGGTTTTGAAATTCAATAGTAATCTAAAGACTCTTCTGTGAGAAGGTATTTCAAAACCCGATTTTTATGGGGATGTGGTTTACAAACTTCGTAAGATTTTGGGTCATGGCAATTTTCCAACTGTATTTGCTAAAATTATAAAACGTTTTGTTAAAAGAGGTTACGACCCAACTGTTTTGAGACACACCGCATGTTTGGTGTTCAACCCGTTTACAGTTGGATGCTATGCTTCCCTCTTTGATTGTGTCTGACGGAAGAAGGGGGGGACTCTGTGATGGGCAGTTTTTAAATCCCAATGGGACGAAACTGTTTTGATTTCTGTCCTCTGGCCTGTTTCGTCGGGCCCTTAAGGGTGTTTCTCTTGGTGCTCTGCCTTCTGCAAAGGCATTGAGTACATACGTTTTTTGGTTCTCAAGGTTTGCTTTTATATATTTATACACGAGCATTTTTGTGTTTTACATACCATGCCTTTTGTTTCCATTGCGTGTGTTAGAGATTCACCTAGCAGGGATTACTTTTATTTACACTGTCCTGTGACTTTGGAACATGGTGGGGGTAAGAGTGAGGTTGGGTGCGCACCATAAACCGGTTTAAGCTCCCCAGTGGTGTTTTTGCCACTGACCGTTCCAAGGCGGTGCCCCACTGTGTTCCTTTAATTGTTCGTTTTGTCCTCGTGTGTTTGCTTTGTATGCTGGTGTGTGTTGGTAGTGTATGTGTGTGTGTGTGTACATGTGTGTGTGTGTGTGTGTGTGTGTGTGTGTGTGTGTGTGTGTGTGTGTGTGTGTGTGTGTGTGTGTGTGTGTGTGTGTGTGTGTGTGTGTGTGTGTGTGTGTTGGTGGTGTGCACTTCTGGGTGCTGTGGGGCTCGTTTTGGGGAGGCTGCGTTTTTGGTATGTGGCATTCCCTGTTTGATATTATTTTTTTTTTTTGGCTAGTGACTGTGGTCATTTTAATGGGGATTAACATTGACATTTCAATAGGCCATTGTCAACGTATCCGCTCTTAAATAAACAAACGCTAACCTTGTGTCTACTTTAAGGGGATTAACATTAACATGTTTGATCACGTTTGATGCACTCATGACCTTATCTAAATATAACTTATGAAGTCATTGCAAAACGGGTCCGAGCATGCGCATTAAGGGATTGTACACTCATGATTGAAGTCATTTTGTCAGTGGACGCCAAGGAGGAAACATCGTCAGCAAGAAGTAATTTTCAGTTAAAGTTGCTTCTTTCGTATCTTTATTAAGTAATGCTTAATGTTTTTGTTTTTTATTAAAAATATGATAAATATTTTGCTTTAGACTATTATTAATTTGTCCTTTGCCTACCAATATAGTCAGATTTATAATAAAATGTATTTATTTATTTAGGTCATGGATAAGTCTATATGATAAGTATGATTAATGTATTACTTCATCTGATTTTCACTGTATAGTTTGTTTTATACAACAACTGTATACTTCCGGGAACTATTTTCTAACATAGTACATAAGGTCATTCTAAAAATAAAACTCTAATGTCATTTTAAAAATAAACATTCTAAAAATAAATTCAAAATGGCCACCGAACACCTGCGGTGATGTCATTCAACATGGCCGCCGCGTTGTGACGTGGCCGCCGCGCATGCGCAGTTCGTGACGCCAAAGAGGCCCCTATACTACTCTAATTCAATAATCATTAGCTTGAAACTAAAATATCATGACTACACAGTTTTACATCTATCATTGCAAGTTGAACTCAAGTGTTCAAATATTACATATATTTTAAAGGTAATCTCATTATTATATCAATATGAAACGTTGACTTCTTTTAAATATTTTACTCTTAACGGGAATCATACAATACAGAGACCGTTTGGATTTCTTGCCAACTAATTTGTAAATCTCAACATTCGTCAAGTGCCCTTTACTTTCTTCTTGGCCAGTGCCCATCCAAATATTTTCCTCCCACAATGCAATTGCCTACCCATACTTCTTTGATCTTAAAATATATTTTTACTAATTCTTAAACACAAAAATGTTTTGCTCTGTCTTTGATATTATGAGCATCAGCTTTGTGGTAACCGGAATAAATAATTATTAGCTGACATAGCCTGACTGCTTTGAATATTTTGGAAGCTTTTTACACGAATGATAAATAATCGCGTAGATATGTGTGACATAAACAATGTTTACAGCTCAGGATTAAATAGGAAAGAGAATTTGAGTATTATCGATATGTTAGAACTAGGTTAGATATTATATTAAAGTCTGATAATAATATTTTATTGTGCTTTAAAAGTTTATGACAGTGTTTGCTTGTTGTCTGTTGTTTCTATTTTTTGTAAGACATATCCATTGGTATTAACTTACCAATTATGGAGTACGAGGTACATGTAAGCGTCTACAATGTAAACGCAATTATTTTAGTCTTTTGATATTTGATAGATTCTGATTGATCAAGTGTCTCTGAAACCGTATACACCGCCTCCGATATTGCATCGCATAGTTTTGCCTTTTCTGGTTGGCTACCGAAACTTTGTAAAATTCGTTTGCGTTAAAAATAAAATGACTTTAGCGCTTGTTAACGGCATTGGTAAGTATTGCTCGTTCAATTTTGAAAATTAATTCATATTCAGAGATATAAAACTTACATTGATGCTTGTATTACGTTCTGTTTTACTAGACAATACTGGTCAATGACAAAAGAATTCTTTAACTTAAAGGTCAAGTCCATTTTCATGCATTCAAATGAAATGCAGTTGAAAAAGTTGAAAAAAACGTCACTGACACCAAAATTATAAAAAATCATTTTTTGTCCTTTGCCACTATTTCTATGCTTACATCTAAAACAAATCGCCGTTGGTGATCATTCCATATTGAATCAACATCGAAGAGGCGGGAATCCAGTCACCAGAGACACCTAGTGGCAGATCTAAAGTTACACAAAGGTCTATTTTGTAGCTGTCTGTCTTAGTTACTTCCCTTTATTGTTAAACCTTACCGTGAAATGATCTATACCATGTTAATTGTTAAATTATATAAAATCTTTGATATATTTATGTAAAAAGTACATGTTACATTCTAGATACGAATAAGAGTTTACTGGTTATAATAAAAAAGCATTTATTTTGTCAATAAGTTGTCATATATGAATTCTACTTTATTTCTGGTCGTGGTCGGCGGGTCGTACCGATTATACCTCGAACGAGGTTGGTGGACCTAATAAGCACAACTACAAACAAATGGTCGTGGTCGGTAATTTGTTTGTATTGCAGTGCACTAACAACTTTGTTTGCTCCTTTGACTTTGCATAAATTATTTAAATTAGCCGCCATCTTTGAATACCTACAACCCGCGGACAGAGTCAGATGTATGACATAGTGTAATGGTGCCATATGCGCAATCGTCACAGAAAGCAAAAAAAAACGGTGTAAGCATGCGCAGAGCGTACCTCCATCTGAAGAGCACATTAATTGACAGGTAAGCATAAGTTTGAGCATTTTTCTGCAGACATTTTCGAAGAAATTCGTCTTTGAGTGTCAGTGAGGGAAAGTAGGTCAATCAAGGTGCTAATATGAATCGTAAACTGCAGCTTTCATGAAGTTTTAACTGATATTAGAATAGTTTTACTGCATTATTTTTGTTTTTTTTACTGCATTATACACATGTGCACTCTCCGTCTGGACAAAGATTTTTTTTGGTCGTAAGTTCTGACACATTGTTGTTGTTTTGTTTTTTTTCAGCTTAGAACTGGTACGCCTTGAGTTTGTTTAAGTGTTGCACAAGAAATTACAGTCATTTATATATAGATGCTAGATGTCTTCCCCAAGTTTGAAGAAGAGAAAAGCATGTTACCAAAAAATAATCACATGTCATGTTCTACGTAAAATAGAAACACTGAGAAAGGCTTGTGTGCACTTCTGGGTGCTGTGGGGCTCGTTTTGGGGAGGCTGCGTTTTTGGTACGTGGCTTTCCCTGTTTGATATTATTTTTGTTTTTGTGTCGCTAATTGTTCCCATTAATCACTCTATTTTTGATAGAACATTATGAACTTGTGTTTCAAGTGGTGTCAAGTCTTTTCACCCCTAGTCATTTCACTTCCCAGTGCATTGCTTATATATTGATTAAATATGCAGTGTGCTATTGTTTTACTTGTGTTGATGGTCGATTGTGGCAGGAACGTAGAATCAACGTATATTCTACGTTCCTGATTGTGGACATCAATCGAAATAGAAAAAAAAGATGTGATGAATAAAAAGGTAACACTGAAAGAAATAGACAAAAGTATGTTGAATGTTGAAATTAATTAATAAGCAATATAAATGTAATATAATTCTTTAAAAAAAAAAACATGAAATTTCAAATTAAAGATGTAATGAAAATTTTCTTAGACCTCCTTTATAAAAACACATGCATTATATTCAGTTAATAGGGTTGAATTATCTTAGTTTCTGGGAGGTGAGAGGACTAGGGAGTGAAACAGCTGTAATTCTTTCAAGTTACATGTTTGTTAGTACTGTGTATGTTCTTGCCGCATTCTGTCACATAAAAGTGACATACCCTCAGTTGTCGTAAATGATAACATACTTAAAACATGTTTATTGTTCGCCTCAGCATGAATAAAACATGTTTATTGTTCATGAAGTGCTGTAGGGGAGCTCTTGTGATCACCTTGTGTCTGTCCATGTTTTTCTTCTCCCTTCAATTCCATGTTTTTAAAAAAGGGTATTGAAAACAGTCACATACTGAGATAGCATATAAAGTTAGTCAAGAAGTAAAATCAAAGATAACCAGCCATGTAAATGATTTATAAGCCGTTATCATGAAATCTAGTCCAGATACCCAGATAATCTGTGCCTGCGAAAAGTAAGAAGCTTGTAACAATCATAAGCTGCATTAAGATGGCTGAAAAATTATGTTAGCTATTATTACCCTCCAAGTTATAATGCAAAAAGTCAGTATAAAATAGCACGAAAATGGTCTAAACCACCTTTTGACGAAGCTTGTATCAAACACACTTCTGTTTAGTTAGAATTTGAGTTTTTTTACGTGCTTATTAAGGAAACAGAATGCTAAAATTGCTTTCTTGAGAGATTTAAAATCTAGCATAAAATTACAAAACATTTTTTGAAGGCTTTAGACAACGGCCACCATAACTCATGATTTGCCAGGTATGATAGCTCAGTGGTTAAAGCATTTGGATCTACTCCAAAGATCGTGGGTTCGAGTCCCACTCATACCTAACTGAAGAGTTTGGTGTTACGTGTCTACATGTATTTCTTGGAAAATAGTTTTTATGAGCACAACTATTTAAAAATTAAAGAGGGATATTTGACTTGCCCCAGCGTCAGCGTCATTGGTCAATATTTTATTATCTTTGCAACATTAGCTCATTTTCTTCACTTGCTTTTCTGTTTTGCAAGCACTTTGAATAGTAGAGCATACTGTTCTATGACCTGTAGTGTCTTAAAGCAGCTGCTGATGAAATAAAATGTATCTTCACATTCTCCAGCTTATAAGGCTTCACTAAATTAATAAATTGGTCATCAGACCCCCTTGCTTAAATTTCTCTACAATCAAAGAAAGAAAACATAAAATTCTAAATAAGCTGATTCATTTGAAAATGATTGATTCAACTCACCCGATTGAAGTTTTATTGTGTCGCCCTTTCGGAGAAAAGGCGATACATAGGGATCGCTCTGTCCGTCGGTCCGTCCGTCCGTCTGTCACACAAACTTAACGTTTGCTATAACTTTGCCATTTCTTAAGATTTCTTCATCAAACTTTACAATTGTATTGCTTATGACAAAAGGGTCATGATGCCGCCAAATCTTGTAGGTCAATGTCGTATTTGACAGAGTTATGCCCCTTTTTATATTTAGATTTTGCTATAACTTTGCCATTTCTTAAGATTTCTTTATCAAACTTTCAAATTGTATTTCTTATGACATAAGTGTCATGATGCTGCCAAATTTTGTTGGTCAAGGTCATATTTGACAGAGTTATGCCCCTTTTTGTACTTAGATTTTGTCACAAAATTATTGGTTATTCTGACAAAGCGTAAGAGGGCGACACAAGTGTTCTACAGAACACCCATCTAGTTTTGTTTTAGAAGCAAAAGAACCCTTATATAAAGCAAAAGTTGTGTAACAATTTATTATACACCAATATAATGATCAGTTATTATTTTTTGCTCGATGTCTATGGGAAAGAGGTTCTTCAGGGATTTACTTGCAATACAAACATTTTCTTTATCTGTGTCAATTTAGGTTGAGTCACCTAATCCAGCTTCTTAAGACCTTTTCGTTACCCCAGAACAAAAAGAAGACCTGTCTCAAGACCTTTTTTCAAGTCCTGAGAAGTCCCCATCATCCTTAATAGATTCATCTTATGATCAATTACGGACCGAGTATATTGACCCTAATAAGGGAGACTACAATTTAGTCTGTACTGCACCTAGTACTTCAAGCACTAGTCCCACTGTTACTAAAAGTAAAAGTACACCTGTTACACGTAAATCTCTTGAAGAGAAAAACTCAGAATTGATAAGAGAAAATAACCAATTAAAAGAAGAATATATTTTATTAAAGAAAAAAATTGAAGAGCTTGAAAAGAACACAAATGCTTCTTTAGTTACAGAAAATAAAAAACTAAAAGAAAATATTGAAGAATTAGAATTTGTCATAAGATTACAATCAGCCTCCACTCAAAATGAATGAAAATAATCATAAGAGTGCACTTGAAAGGCTATGTAGAATATGTGGGGGAAATATTAAAGACAAAAATAGAAAAAAAAAACAGAATTTGTCAATGAAATTCAGATATTATTTAAAATATCTGTACTTGAAGAGGATAGTTTTATTTATCCCTCTCATATATGCGGATCTTGCAGAGGAAAACTGCTACGATACAAATCTTTATCAGAGAAAAATGAAAAAAGTTCTGTTACAGATCAGTTCACAACAGAGCTCTTCCAGTTTTCCCCACATAATGACATTTCATGCATAGTGTGTGATCAATCAAATATTATTTCAAAGGGCGGTAGACCCTCAAAAAAGGCAGAAAAAGATCATTGCAAAAAGAAAAAAGTGCCCAAATGCCTGATAATCTTGAGCCTGAAGCTTCATCAAGTTCCACTTCTTCCAATTATTTTGCACAATCTGCTGTAATCACACACAACTTCAAATCTACTGACAAAAGTCTCATAACTGAGCAAGAAACAGACGTAATAATACCAAATTTAAGTAATGAACAAGCAGATTCACCATCTTGCTCAGCATCAAAAAAGTTAATTTTCTCTGAAACTGAAAATGTAGTAGATTACTCAATGGCATCAAAACTAACAAGCCTTGACACTGACCGTATTTTTGAAGTTAATATGGCAAATATATTTGCATGCACAATATGCAAAGGCAAACCAACCAAGCCTGTAATAACAAAGTGTTCTCACATTTTTTGTCAGTCATGTATAGTAGCCTGGCTTGATACAGCAAATGCTTGTCCACTCTGTAGGTCATATTTGTGCTCTGGAGATATAGAGCAATTAAAAGGCCAGTTAGCCTTGCTCTATGAAGCAATTCATGTTAAATGTTGTTATTTTGAAAAGGGGTGTATTTGTATTTCAACAATGAGCACTTTTAGAGGTCATGATATTGCATGCAAATATGGCAAATACCCAAAACTTTTTTCTGAACGAACAAAAACATCCAGCAAATTAAATTTAAATAAAACCCCAATATATGACTGCAACAGAAAATATTTAAAGCAAAAAAGACTGAAAGAAGTAATTGAATCTGTAAATGACTTTTGTAAAACTAAAAGTGAAGACATTTTTTATGTTACAGCAACATTTGAGAGACACTGATGATGCTAGGTATCATGCCATAACATCAGAGTGGCAAAGTCAAAACTCTAGACTGTCTCCAAGTCAGTGCTTAGCAATGAGAATTGACACTCTACAAAGCAAAACTCAGTATCAAGCACAGTATAATTTTCTAAAGAAAAATACAAATTGTCCATTACAACCCCCAAGAGCTGTTGATGCCATTGAGTCTCACTTTACCCCACCCTCATCAAGATACTCAGTTGAGGGTTTCGAATACATTGACCATTACTATCACACACCAGCTAAAACAAAACAAAACAAATATAGTCGTACATCTAACGCAAATCCTAGTTTTGAACCAATTGACATCCTGGAAGACTTAAGTCAATCAATGGCAGAATTTTGCACACCTAATGTAAAGGGGGGCCGTTGGTATTACTAGGATGCTGTTGCTAACACATTACATGAATTAGAGCCTGAAATTATCTCTGGTCTCGAAGAGAATGGCATTAACCCTTTAGATCCAAATTTATTACTAATTTCAAGTATAAAAGATGGAGCAGATGGTCTGGGAGACGTTTCGGTGCATCATGAAATTTCAGATCGGTTTTTACCCAACAAAGCTTTTAGGTTTTCTTTTTGCATTTTTAAAATTGAAGCTGTTACCGGTACTGAAAATTCTGAAACATTTGAAATTTACAATGAATCAAAACCAAATTCTGTAAAAACAAACAGACCTCTTTTAGAAGGAATTTGTGATGAAAACAACTCCCTTTCTACTTGTCTGTTGCCCATTGAAAATGAACGAACCTTTATGAAAAATAAGATCATGAGAGTTCAAAATGAAAATGGTTGGCGCAGACATTGTTTGAAATTCTATAACAGCATGATTGATAAAAAGTTAGACCGAAGTGAGGGTGGGTTAAGTGGAAGTGGGTCAAAATTCTTATGTACCCTCTGTGAAGCCACAAGGGAAATGGCTGTTAAAAATGTTGGTACCTTTCAAGTAACCAGAACTTATGAGGGTACAAAAGCTGTGGCCGAATACATTCGAATCAACCCTGACAAATTGTCACAGTCAGCCTTGGAAAAGCTTTCCAAAGGCATAAAACAAACTCCTCTAATGAGGGCTGATGCAAAAGAAAAAGGTTTAGATGCTACACATGCAGATATCAATCTTGGATCTTTCTTCCGCAAACTTATAGTTAAAGAAATAGCTTGTGTGTCACAGTGGGATGTCACAGAAGATATAAAAGGGTTAATTAAAAACAGCTGAGGTTAAGTTTGACATCCATCTAAAAAAAAAAAACAGGAATTAATCCTGAACTTATGATGCCTGGTAATTATGCCCGAGTCCTCTTTGATGAAAAGCATGAAGCAGCAATATTAGCTTTAGTAAGTAATAAAGAAAGGGCAAATTTTCTCTCAGAGGTCTTGGGTAAAGTTAGATTCATGCGGCAAATTTATAGGTCTAGGGATCCAATGAAGGAATATCCTGACCTCTGGTCACAGTACAAACAAAAGGCCATTGAGATGGCTAATTTATTGATCCGCCATTTTGGATATGTTTCTTGGCCAAACTATCTTCATAAAGTAATAAAACATGTCCAAGAGCTGATTGAGGACCCCAATGGACCAGGCACCATTGGTGGCCTCAGCGGGAAAGGGAATGAATGTGGAAATAAAAATTTTCGGCACATCAGAAAAAATCTTGCCCGAAAGGGAAACACACAAGGTGGCCTAAGGAATGTTTTATATTGTCATTGGCTATATAGCAGCCCATCACTGAAAAGACTCAGTGAAGTAACCCTAAAGCAAAAAAGATAGTAGATAGTAGATCCTCCAAGAAGGTAGTCTGTGCCTTCAGTTAGGTCATGACAGGCGAACATGCACCATGGCCTAAGCATAAAGTAAATGCAAGGTAACTGTAATTTGTCTGAACTCCTAAAGAAATGTCTCCCATGTGCTTGCACTGATTTCATTACAAAAATTATTTATATTTGAAATGCAAATTTGGTATCTAATGGAAAATGTTATTATCTAATCCACTGTAGCTGTATTTCAACAATTTTTTCACTAATGTGCCAGCAGATGTTAGGATTTGCAAAAAACTTTTGGCAGAAATCATTTCAATGTGTGTAACTGTCAGGCATCCCTGAAATTTTAATTCTTACTTTAATTACAGTCAGTCAAATATGCAATTTAACTGGTACAGTGTGTACAGACAATTCACACATTTCTTTAAGAGTTCAGCATTACTTTTCAGGTGAAGACATCCAGTTGTGGCAATAGATCACCAATATATTAATCCATCTTCATTACTAGCTTGCATTTATTGAAATAATTACAACAGAAGTGATATATGCTATACAAAAGCATTCGTGAAAGTCAGAACAGTGTACATAATGATATGGATAACCGGCTGAAATTAGTTGACTTTACATGTGTTCTTGTGATGATTACATTGTGTATCAGTATTTCATATTTAGTATTATATTGCATTACCCAAGTTCTGTAAACTGGGTGGGTGCAGTTAACCCGTAGCACATAATGGTATGTATTATGTACAATGTATACAGTGCATATCTATCATTCTAAATACTATATTCTTTGTAGTTTGTGATAATCACTATTGCTTGGTCTACAAAATTTTTGAAGACTCGAGAACTAGTACATATATGTGTTGACCCATGCATAATATAGTTTATAGCTATTACATTTGTGTTTTTTTTCAAGTATTTTCACTACTATGAGGTATACCATATAGTAATGTTTTAATGTTTTGCTCAATACATGTATATAGTTCATGGAGTGTATGAAAAGTGTACAAGACAATGGTATCAACCAGTACAAGACGGTAACTGTATATACTGTAGTACAGTATGATATATATTGCATAAAGTCTTAACAATATGAACAGTTCACAGTACATTCTTCAGCAGTATTGAACAATGTATCTTAAAGTTGTATGTTTGAATACAAATTTTGACCATAGTCAATGGTAATTTGTTATACATGTATAACTAAATAACAGACAATTGAATTATTTGTACACAAACATTCTTTTTATATCACCCGTTTCAGCTAAAAGGTAATTGTTACAAGACAGTATATATCTCAATATTTATCTTTTTCATTTGGTGATTCTTTAATATTGATGAACCATATTAACAAAAGAATACATTACAGATACACTGAATATGGATGATATATGTATTAAGAAATGTTGACACTAATTCAATGTATATCACTATATTTTATGTGATCAGTTTTGGAACATCGTCAATGATGCAACTTGTTGTCACAATCTACTTTTTATATATTATACAAAGGACACATATTGCATTTATCAAATATCGATATTATAGAGGGAGCATGATTCTGTCTTTGTATATTACAGTGTATATTACAGTGTATATTACAATCAGCCTGCACATCTGTGTAGTCTGATCATGATCTGCACTGTTTGCAAATTAGTCAGTGAAGTTCCAGTGGGCATCCCTTTGGACAAACAATAGTATTGCCCAAATTGATAGATGAGCAAATACATTATTGAAACTTAGCGGCACAAGGATTTAGACTAAGTACAGGCTGTATTTTGTCTGAGTGCCATTTTACCTGAGATGCCAGCCTTTTCAGTTTAAGTTGATTCTTAAGAAAAGTTACTAGGTATCTGTCAATGTGACAGATAACAGTAAATTTGATTTCCATATTATAAAGATAATACTTTTATTATCTGCGTTTCTCTGTTGTATTTTGTAAATACCATGTTTTAATTTGATCTGGAGGGGTTATTAACTAACATTAAAGTATAGCATTGCGAAGTATTGCTGTTTTTCTCAATTTCTGGCGAAATAAATGATTTAACATTTTCATCTGTAAAATGTGTTTGTTCTTGTTAACACACATTCATTTTTACATTGATGTTAAGTTTTTTTACAGCTTATTTTTACAAGCTTAATCAGCATGACATCTATCCGGACTTCTGTCCAGTACCTTTGTTGATAGAAGGGAAGTCACATGTTTAAATTGACACTGACATTATTCTAACTGACATGATTCTAGCATAATAAATTGTGCATCAAACAATTAACAGACATGGTGATATGTATACAGAAAGATTTGTTTTTGGTTTAGTGCCCATCTTCAACAGTATCTCAGTTACTTACTGGCAGTTTACCTAACCATCGTTCCTGAGCAATGAGAAAAACAGACATGCTTGGTCGCGGGTGTCAAACCAATAACCTTCAGTCAGTAAAATGTTGCATTGTTTTCACGTCACCCCTGTAATTTCCATAAAAAAGTATGCTAATACAGAAAAGTAATGACAGTATGATTAATCTAAACATACTGGTAAGCAAAATAATTATGCTGTTCTTTTCAAAATGTGTAAAAAATGTTATTTTTTTCTTTTCCTGCCTCTGGTTGTGCCACAATCAGAACATGCAAATTTACCCTTTGGAACTCCCTTTTCAAGTAAACCAACACAGTACTGATGCAACCAACGTTTACAGCTATATTCACATTGTACCCAAGATATTGGGGATATTTCTGGAGATTCATCAATTTTACAATCTGCCTTCAAATCACATGGGCTTGGCTTTAAACATTTGGAAGTATAGGCAAATAAAACTTCAGCTGATCCTCCAACAATCATAACACAGTCGTCAGTGACACAAAAACATGAATTACCGGCTGTACAATTTTCATGGTTCAAATCCACAGCTTCAAATAGTTTCTCAATTTGTAAATCAATTTTGTATATTTTGTTACTAGGAAGGGGAATTTCACTAATTTCCATACAGTTCTGCATAAAGCCGCCTGTCACATACATAACATTGTTAAGTACTGCACAACTATGGTAAGAGATAAACACAGATTGCTGTAGAATAGTACTATCAAATTTCACTTTGGACAAAGTGAACATATCTGTTTCAATGTCATCAATTTTAAGAATAAGACATTCATTTAATGGAAGTCTCTCCGAAGGTTTATTTTCGGATCCTTTAAATGAAACACCACCAAGAAAAATGACGCACTTCCCATGTAATATTTCTACTACATTAGCAGAGTGGTATGCACGTGGGTGGACCTCTGGTAAATTCTTCAGTTTATTCCATGTTAACGCATGCATGTCAAAAATGTAAAAATGTCCATCATTACATGTCTGTGTAAATGGGCTATCAAGTCCTTGACTAAATCGGCTATTCAACATGATGCCACCATGCATAATAACTTTGTTGTTTGAAAGTTTTGTAAAAGTGTGGCCGGTTCTTCCCTCTGTGACATGGCCTTTTTGAACTAAATGACTTACAGATTCTGACAAACTGGATTGATAAATGGTACAATTATATTTGTCACGTATTTTTTTTAAAACAATAAGTTCATTCAGAGTTTGACACACTTTTATATCAAGACCACCCCACACGTAGATCTCCCCCATATTTTCACAAGCTCCTGCAGATTGCAGACAAGGAAATTGAGCACCACTTGGCTCAAATCGTTTCATACATGTTATGTACATATCTTCTTCATCATATCCAAAAGAGATTTCAAAGATATTATTTGCAAATTGCCAGGTTGTCTCTTTCGAACGCCGAAAACCACCAAAATAAGCAAAAGACACTGCTGACTCGTCTTGAAAAAATTGTACACATGAGTGGCCTTCAGGCGGAAAATAATCATTGTTTTGTAGCTCTATCTCAGTTCTCTTTCTTGTGGCTTTACCTTTTAAAGCTGACTTTGATTTAAAGGGCAGAACTCGCCAAGTATTCATTTTTCGTTTAGAATTAATGAAACGGTGCAGCGGTAGTAACACGTGTTATTTGAAAGTAGGAAGTAAACATTAAAATGGAAGTACACTGTGCGCACGTCCGCGCATGCTCAAAACGCACTCGATTTACAGTTCCGGTAGGAGCAGGTAAATGAACGGAGAAGTTGTTAGTGCAGTGGTGCAGGCGGCACTTTCCTAACCTTACCTATTACAAAGATTCTTCTCAGCAATTTTCTAAAAGAAAGGTTCCCCTGGTGGATCCCCGTATTTGAGTAGGGCTGATAAATTTTTAATGTATTATTTCAATAACTAAAATCTATTTGTCGTGAAACAGTTTGAATAAATACATAGGCTTGATATGCATTAAAAGATTCAGCTTTGTAGTTTATCTATCACGGAGATACGTAAGTCAGATATACCCGGAGTATGGCCCTTATGTTGTAGCCACCCTGTTAAGTGACCTTGTCCTGATAGTTTAAGTAAATATACACCTGTAACTCACAGTGCACTTGCATTATTCTGAGCCGAACTCGAAGGTTGCAGTTACTACACCCACGAGGTTGACTTGGGACGTAGCTATTCTGCTATATTAAGGGTTTACGAACCAGAGCGGATACAAAGTAGTGCCGATTTATCTCTTTGCTTTCGTGATGGTAAGCACAATCATGTGTAAATGATTAAATTACAATCGTGCAGTTTGTCGTTTCGTGACAGAAAAAATGTTTAATATAGGCATACCTCTCATGTTTCCAAATTAAACATTGCGGAGAGATAGGCATTGTTTTACCGGAGTAGCTGAAATCTACCAATATCTATTTTTACGAAAATAGAATTTCATATACGAAAGTAGATTTTTGGGGTTAAATTTTGTGTTAAATTGGCAACAAAGTCCCATCACGTAAACAATTGAGTTTGTTTACTTGTCAAAACTGACTGGATTAAGTATTTTAAAATTAAATCAAAGCGCTGAAGACGCTGGATTTGTTTGTGTATTCAATATATGTGTCCTTTGTTTTGTTGTGACGGCTATTTCAGTCTGTAATCTTCATTAGTGAAGGCTATACCAGTTGGTAATAAGATATGAACAGAATGCAACAGTTATAAATCGTATTTTGGATCGAATTGTCTCTGTTTCTATTCCCGGTACACATAGACAGCAGGGATTTTCACTGTACTCAACAAAATGTTTTCACCTACAGTTCTACTGTCTAAAATTAGACACTGATCGAGCAGCTAGTTAGTAGTTACGGCGCTTCGGTAACACAAACGAGCAGAAAATAGCACCTATCAATAAGGGGATCAATTTATTGTGCGGACCGACAAAGTAATAATGCGTACCTATAAATGCCACAATATACATTTATAGAACGAATATGGTTGAGACCAGGAAGTAACGATGTTCAAATGTTCAAATTGATATGTATTTTAACAAAATAGCTCATTCGATGAGCTTCAAGATAACGAGTCCTACAGTCGAATATAGGGTAAATTGCCTTCTACTTAAAACAGTCACCACCTATGAAATATTACAAATCGTTTAAACATCGACATTAACGTATCCTAACACTTGTTTTCTGCTTAAGGTTCTCACGCGTATTTCTAATACATGTAGGAACGCAGACTAGCTCGCGCCAGGTCCGCAGAATAAACATATCAGTAATACGGAAAGTTATAATTACGTCCCTTGCCGCGCATTGAATAAAATTTATGAATGGATGGATATAATCGTAAAAAGAGAATGTGTAAACATGCCCGTAAATATTCCTGGCTGTTCAAAATATTTCATTCTTTAAAATGACGATCAGGGTTAGACATTTTGATGTCACAGAAACTCCAAAAGATATGTTTTCTTTCCGCTCAAGGTTTAAGAAACGGCCGGGGGGTTAAGAAATCGGAACTATTCTATAGGGTGTATATATATATATATATATATATATATATATAGTAAATCGTCCTTTATTTTTACGCATCATTGTAAAATGAAATACATCCGCGGTTCTTATTCGAAAACAGTTTACTTTAGTTATATTTACAAAATTTAGCTGATGCTGCATGAGTTTATAACATTATATATTTAAAAAATACAACTTTCATGTCTGCAATGGCCATATGGCTTCAAACGAAGACTTATAATTTGGGATTATATACTGACTGACGTGCCGGAGCTACTTTCAGATTTGGTACTTAAGGAGTAGGCTTCGGAAAACGGTAAGTTAATTTGTTGGTTACACAAACAAATAAAAACAAGCCTTATATTACTTCAGTTTATGTTAAAATGAACAGAACTGCGTTGAGTAGTTTATGCTAATTTATTTTTGCACGATTGTGAAGAAAGCTCATAATTTATCGAGTCACTCTCGTATCCTCTTCCTGGAAGAAACAGTACTGGTGTCATATGAGGAGGTACGGTCGTGACCCAAGCTGGACTCGAACCTGCAACCTCCTGGATGAGCGGCAGACACCTAAACCTCTACACCACCGCTCGCCTTAAGCTTAGAGTAAGTTAAGATATGTATGTGTTAGACCGTTAGCTACATAATTACCCGTATACAAGTTGTTTCTTTTTAAAAAAGAACATGGCAACGATTGAATTATTCCAGGTGCCTCATCATTATGTGTCACCGAGATATGTTTAACAGTTTTACAAAAGTTTTGTAGAAAGGTTGTACGTATTTCACATCCACCGTCTTTCTATTATGTAAAAACTATTTTTGTTCTGTTTACAATAAAAGTTTATGTAAAATGTATTTATGAGCAAGAATGTCTTATTTAGGAAAGCATAAAAGAAATAAAATGCAAAGATATTCTCAAAACATATATCATCATATGATTAATAGGATACAGCAAACAGATTCCTATTATCAAGGTTAAATATAGCAAATTTAAACTTACTGGTTGTATCATCATTTCGTCCATATACGATTATTTTTTTTATCCTGAATTTGTCACCGAGATCCACTTGCCACCATGGTAAATGACTGTCTTTTGTTAAGGTGTAGAAGGTTGAATTGACTGCTTTGCAGTCTTTGACTCCGTCAACTGCATTTCTCGGAGGCCATTTTCCACTTAACTGTTTCGTGTTTTTACCAACAGCTACATTCACTGAAATAATGTATATATTATGGGAATTAAATAAGAAGCAACTGTATTTCCTCTAAGAAGGCTTTGGTTTATAATTTGGATCTATTTGGCCTTCTGCATGTAGTAGAGGTTTACTGTGGGATTTGGTGGCACTCCACACTTTTTAACCACAAATTCGAATTGGTCAAGGGTGTTTCTATAAAGTTTAGAAATATGAGGAAATTAAACAGCCCTGCGAACTTTAAATCAAATTTAAGTGCCAAATTTTGTTGTTTGAGTTTTAGTTTGCATGTTTGCAAATGCGAAAACATGGGTCTGGAAAGCCAGTGCAGAGATGACATGCGCAGATGGTGACATTTTGTAAACAAGTGAAAATCAGCTTTACGGCTTAGAAAAGCAAGTTTTTTACGGGTGGGGTGGGGGGCGGTACATACTTTTACTGCTAGCAAAGTATTTTCGTGCTTAAGCACCTTTTTCAATGTGTTTGTTTACATATTTTGATAGTCTGCAAGCTAGAAACAGTGTCACCTAGTATGAAATATTTGAAGGTAATTTTGTACAGGTTCGGATAAAAGGGTTAAAAATGGTCTCGGACTGCAGTGAATTCTGGCCTCCGACGGAATAAATAGGAACTAAAATTTTCAGGAAAGAAGGCAGTTCAGACTACCGAATTGTACTAATACGTTTACACTGGCAATGTATTCACAGTGAAACACTTATTCTATTTTCAGGCTAACAGGTTGTTCTCATTTGATAGGCCTACTTTGGTGTCGCTCGAAAAAAATTGAGGGCTAAACAAAGTGTTGAGTGCTACCTTTAGTATTCTATAATAATAATAATAATAACAATAATAATAATAATAATAATAATAATAATAATAATAATAAAAGCTTTATTTACCGAAGGTCACACATTTAGACATATGAAAACATATATTCTAATTTTCAATATGGCCTTCAAAGTAAAGAAACAAAAGAAAAAGCATTATACTTAAAAAAATCACCTGTTAAAGTTAAAACTAGAAAGACACATTTACATATAAGACTATTAAACATTCTGTCAATACACTATGTTATACAAGGGTACTTTCTGCTGAAAATTACTCTCTGATAAGCCTCCCAGCTTTACAGCGTAGGGCCAATTAATTAATGACCCTGTGAAATTGATAGCGATAAATTAGGGTTATACTGACAATGTGGTTTCCCCAATATCATGTCCTGATAATGAAGAATTTATAAATTGTAGAAAGCATAATGTTTCATTCTGTATCTGCTTCTTACACTGTGAATTACATTCCAAAGAAATTTGGACTTTACAGACGCTCATCGTATTTTTTCACAGAAGAAGATCAGTTTGTGTTGAAAATAACTAAAATATCTATAAGTATATTTCATGTTTCTATACATGTTATCTACTATATTATCACATGTATTAATCAAAGCGCTGTGAGCGCTGAAGGCCTGGGGGCTATAGGTTAACTCCCCGAAAAACAACTTTTCACCTTCGTGTTCTGCGTTGAATCTTACCTAAAGCGCGGGTCGAAATGTGCAGAGGACGAAATTCAATATATGACACAGAATGAATGATTCACAAATATATGGGTGACAGGGAAGTTTGTTTTATTATGAAATGTACGTTAAATGAAAAATAATCACATAGTCAACATTATAAAATGTTTAAGCCAGTACAAATAATTCGATCTGCGCTTTGTACAACTTCAAGCGATATGATCTGATGATGTGGATCGAAAATTATTGTGTACCAATGACAAGACCTTGAAACAGAAATAAACAAAGCAATACCAGCAATGAAATATAGATACAGTACTGTACACTGTGTGTTACAGAGAAAACCAAAAATGATTCTGGGTTACCTTGTAGTTGTAATCAGTGAAACCGTTCACTGGGCCTCGACATGCAGCGTCCTCGATAAATGGCGGGTGAATTTGATCACGTTAGTTCCTTCTCGGGAATGTACGTAAATTATATCTTTTTTTAGAGACATTTATTTTTAGGTAAATATATATGTTATCGTTCGTAAATAACAAAGTTGTCAATGAAATAACATCGGAAATTTGAAAATCAAACTACAAACTCTAATATCGAGCTTCGTACGTTTTCGTAAATTTCCGTAAATATCCGTACTTTTCCGTGATATGCATATGATTATCTTCCGTAATCAGCTAACAGCGCATTAATTTCTAAAACAGAAAAAAATGTGTAATGCAGCCCGTAAGCTATATACCTTCCTGCAGTCGTTTGAAGTTTTATGTACTATTTTTATTTGTAACATGTTCTTATCATATGCGGCATTCAAACAGAAGATTGATCTGGTCTGTCTTGCACTACTTTCGCATAGCGCATGTTTACAGTAACTGTTGTTATTCGCACATAGCACGGCTAAAATTCTTGCAGGGTTTGAAATGTGGTATACTAACTTAGGCCTTGGGGACTTTCAGTCCCCAGGCCAAAAACTATGTTATCATACATGCAAAATTATTGTGCACATAAATTTCTGGTTCAGGTTTTAAAATGTTTACAAATAAATGAAACACAATGTTAATTATGACAGATCTGATCTTCAAATAAGGAATAAAATATCATTGATTGTATTATGTACACAGTCTCTAACTTTATATTTTCTTATGCTTATAGGCATGTGGACATATGAAAATCATTGTTAAATATGAAAATCATTGTTTAAATAACAGGGTTTCTGTTAAATTTCTGAAAGATTACTTAAAAATTACCAATGTTTATATATATATTATTTTATGCAAAGATGGCTTATTATGAAGTTTAGAAGATTGTTTAAGTTATTTTGACTTGATCAAGATGAAAATTCTAATGGGCAAAATTATATCTGGTTACAAGATTTTGTGATTTTTTTTTTAAATCGAAAGGAGATCAAGTGAGAACTTTCAACATAAAAAGAAAATTTGAAAACTTTAAAGATGGAATTAAGACATATAATGGAAAACCAGTTCTGTCAGTCTCATCTGTGCTAAAATACTGTTTTCAATTTATTTTCGGAAAGTTCAAAAGCGTGTGAATACATCACAACAGTAATCGAACAAGAACTATCAGAAGCATATCGAGTGCAACTTTAGTTGCATCATCATTTGAACTTTATAGATTAATAGCTAAAGCAAAGTTTCTAAACATTGAAAATGTCTTTGAAAATGTAAAGTTTAAGAAACTCAAAATAGAAACATTAATCAAGGAACACAGGGATCACTTCATAATAAAAATGTAGTAATTTGTAAGTATTATAAACAAATATATTATATCTCGTAATTCTTGGCAATGTTAAAGCATATTTATATATCATAGCTAGCATCTCAGTACCAGTACTTAAAACAACATGAATACATTAGCTTGATACATTTTTTCATAAAGATAAAATGAACTTGTTATACTAAATCATTTATCTTAAATGATAATTTACCATTACATAAGTTTCACTTTTTACAGCAGTGGGAGGTTGAAATATACATACATGTATTTATTATTTTTCTCTTTTTCATGTAAATATCAACATTGCAAGCATTGTACAAAATAAATGATGAAGAACAGTATCTGTTTTCAATCTTCTAGCAGTGAAGATACACTCTAGTGTTGTGGTTACATTGTGATTTATTGATATCAATTACAAGGGGCCACTGATAATAGCTTTCATGCTGAGATTACAGTTAACGCAGGTGATGCTCAGCCTGAGCAATTCTGCTACCCTTATATTACATATTGAATAAATGCATTCATATATAAACATTTACTGACAGACACTCAAAGGACATGAATATAAATTAAATGTATAAACAGAAAATGTAGATTTACTTATCATTCACACAATAAATAATGTTTATAATTTCCTTTGAACGTTTTAAGAGTTTTCAAAGTACGTGTATTTAAAGGAATGTCATTCCATCTATTTTTGCTATGATTGGTGAATGATGTTTCCATGTATTTAGTACGAGGTGTTATCTGTAAGACAAGATCCTAGTTTGATACTGATCTTAACTGAAGTGTTTTATTTTCAGAGAAAGTTACAATATCTGCCAAATATGATGGGGCCTTGTTATTTATAATTTTATATACCAAGACAGTGCATCGGTCTGAAAAACTCAGCCATTTTAATTCTTGGAATAGCTCTGCCGATGGTGTTCGCATCGGTTTATTAAGTATTATTTTTTGCAATTCGTTTCTGTAGTATATTTATCTTATTCACATAATTACTTGTTCCTTTGCCCCAGACCGTACAACAGTAGTCAAATATGGGCAATATATATGCGTTAAAAACATGACTTTCATTTCAGGTGTGAGGTAATATATTATGTTCTTTAACAGAGCAATTTAAATTTGTTATTCAGTTTTTTACAGACATTGTCAATTTGATTGTGCCAGGTTAGTTTAATGTCAACATATACTCCAAGTAACTTATGAGAAGTAACGTTTTCTAAACGTATGTCATTGATAAATGATGTAGATTTCGAGTGAATTTTAATTTATAAGCAGACCCAATTATCATGCATTTAGTTTTTGTTGGATGCAATGCCATATTATTTAATTGGCACCATTTATTTACATAGTCGAGACTATCCTGGAGTTTATTTTGAACCGCTGATGTATGATTCCCCGATTCATATAAGGTTGAGTCATCTGCATATAAATCCATGTTTAGATCAGTATACATGAACGTAATATCATTTATGTAAATAATAAAAAGCAATGACCCTAATATGGACCCCTGGGGCACCCCAGATGTGATGGGGAGTATCTCAGATTGTAAATTTCCAGCTTTTACAATTTGTGTCCTGTTTTCAAGATATGATTTAACGGTCCACTACTAAGCGAAAATTAAATGACAGTTATTTCAATGACAAGTACATTACCTTATGCAAGACACTAAATAATGAAGATTGTCAGGTTAAAATTTACAGAAAGTGTTTGGAACACGAAGAAAAGTATGTGTATTATGTTGAAATCTCAGTGAATCGACAAAATGACTACCCAGGTCTTTTTAACTTTGTTCATAATGCATAGAAAAATAAATGTACATGAACTGTGGTTTATTTAGAATTTCTACATACCAACTTTCATTTTTTATTAAAAATAAACTTATTTCTGTGTTTTTTAAAGTATATTTGAATTTTCGCTTTCGTTAGTATTGGACCTTTAAACAATTTTAATGAACAACTTGAAAAATGGTATAACTTTAATTTGTGGAGAAGTATTTCGTGATCTACAAGATCATAAGCCTGTCTTAAATCTAGAAATATTGTTCCAACCAATTTACCGCTATCAATATCCTTTAACCATGCATCTATTAATCTTATAAGGGCAGTATTACAAGAGTGGTGTTTCCTAAATCCGGACTGCGTTTTATGTATAATATCAGTTTTTTTCAAAGTATGATTGTACTTGTGTTGCAATATGTCGCTCAAAATTGTTTGATATAGTTGGAAGAATAGAAATTGGACGGTAATTGTTTGGATCGTCTTTGTTACCAGCTTTAAAAATTGGTATAACTCTTGCTTCCTTAAGTTTGTTAGGAAAAATTTCTTGTGCAATGCTATTATTAATTATAGATGTGATATAAGGTGTAATAATATCACCACATTGTTTTAAAATTTTAGGGCCTATACCATCCAATCCCGTGGCCTTTCCTGCATCCAATTTATCAATAATTTTACGAACTTGATATAACGTTGTATAATTTATCTCAAACGTATCTGTACCAAGCTTTTTGTCAAGCATGACTTTCAAAGACAAATAATTTTCATTTGAGAACCTTGTTCTATCTATAATATGTGATATGTTTACAAACTGTTTGTTTAATTCATTTATGATATTTAAAGGACCTTCAATAAATGTATTATTTTTTGTAAGTCTTTGGGGCAATGTAACATTATTGGTTTGATATATCCCTTAAGTTTCTCCAGAGATAAGTCTGATTTTTGTTATCTCTAACTGCATCGTTAAAGAAATCTTTCTTACCTCTTTTAATCATGGATAAAACTTTATTTCTTAGTATTTTATAATGAATTATGTCTCCATATTTGTGGCATCTATCACGATCATATATGAGTGTTTTGATTTCATTTGTGAACCATTTTGGTTGATGCTCACGTTTTATACGTTTTTCTTTTACAGGAGCGTGTTTGGATAATGTATTGTTAAGGAATTCATAAAAACAAAAATAATATCAAACAGGGAATGCCACATACCAAAAACGCAGCCTCCCCAAAACGAGCCCCACAGCACCCAGAAGTGCACACCACCAACACACACACACACACACATACACACACAACACACACACACACACAAACACACACACACAATCATGTACACACACACACACATATACTACCGACACACACTAGCATACAAAGCAAACACACGAGGACAAAACGAACAATTAAAGGAACACAGTGGGGCACCGCCTTGGAACGGTCAGTGGCAAAAACACCACTGGGGAGCTTAAACCGGTTTATGGTGCGCACCCAACCTCACTCTTACCCCCACCATGTTCCAAAGTCACAGGACAGTGTAAATAAAAGTAATCCCTGCTAGGTGAATCTCTAACACACGCAATGGAAACAAAAGGCATGGTATGTAAAACACAAAAATGCTCGTGTATAAATATATAAAAGCAAACCTTGAGAGCCAAAAAACGTATGTACTCAATGCCTTTGCAGAAGGCAGAGCACCAAGAGAAACACCCTTAAGGGCCCGACGAAACAGGCCAGAGGACAGAAATCAAAACAGTTTCGTCCCAGTGGGATTTAAAAACTGCCCATCACAGAGTCCTCCCCCTCTTCCGTCAGACACAATCAAAGAGGGAAGCATAGCATCCAACTGTAAACGGGTTGAACACCAAACATGCGGTGTGTCTCAAAACAGTTGGGTCGTAACCTCTTTTAACAAAACGTTTTATAATTTTAGCAAATACAGTTGGAAAATTGCCATGACCCAAAATCTTACGAAGTTTGTAAACCATATCCCCATAAAAATCGAGTTTTGAAATACCTTTTCGCAGAAGAGTCTTTAGATTACTATTGAATTTCAAAACCAAATCAGAATTACGATAGTAAAATTTGGCAAAATATTTACGCAATTTGCGAGGGTTTAGAACGAATAACAATCCCTGAAGGATGAAAATATAACAACATTGATTGAATGTACGGGGAGACTTTTTACGGCCGCCACACATAAAACATATCTAAAGCATTATTCGGATTTGAAATCATATCTATTTGTTCTAGTCCAGAAAACAATAAGTCTCTTTGAAACGTTTGTTCATCAAATTTTTAAACGATCTATACTGTATGGATTTATGCTTGCAAGAATCGCTTTTAATTGTTCCTTTAGTTGCAGAGTGTGTGAAACAGATAAATGATCACTAAGTGATAGCGGTGATACATAACATTTACTAATAAAATTCACACTGTTTGTATAAACATGATCTATGATAGTGGAGCTACCTTTCGATATTCTTGTTGGACATTCTATTAATTGTTCCAGACCATATTTAATGGTTATTTCTGTCCATTTTGTATTGCTATATTTACCAGTAACGTTATTTGGTACATAATTAAAATTAATGTCTCCAAGTATATGATATTCTGTGTTTAAGGAGTCAGTAATTTCTAGCTGTGCATCGTATTTATCTATCCATGACTGGTTTGAGTTACATAGGTGGGCGATAAATAAAGTTTAGTAAAAAAGATTTGCTATGAGGATTATTTATTTCAATCCAAACAGATTCAATGTCATTTATTTCCAAATCACAACGTCTCGTATACGATATACTATCTTTTAAATACAAAAAAACATGAGCGACGTAGCGGATTATTCGGTTAAGGAACCGAAGTATGATACTTGGCGTATGTTAAATGCATTATTGTGGAAGTGTAGCTGTGATAACTTGGTAGTTCCACATATACGACTGTATTAACAAATCAAATGTCAAAACTATCTATGTTCAAATAAAATGAACACATCAACCTTTTTTTCCTATGTGTTTTACAAGTTTGAATTGGGGAGACAATTTTTTGACTTTCAGAACAAAACAATACTATATCCGTGTCGTACCTAGTAATACACTTATAAAGCTATCATTAAAATATATCGGAAGATCATGTCGCCTTTCAGTCCACTGCAACATATTATGTTTGAATAAACATGTGCCACGGCTTTAAGATTTTATTTTATGTATGCGCTCTCGTCCTCTAAAATAAGTTTTGTCTCAATTCTAACTTGATGATCTCGCATACATCTATGTCGTTTTCAGTCAAGTTTGAATTATATTCCGTTTATTGTGTCAGTTATTATGTATGTTTAATTTCAAAGTGCCGTCAACACAGCGATTCTGAAGGAAATGCCCCTGCCTTTAAATTTAAGGAAAATAACTTTCAGTAGAAACCGAACATTTTAATCCTGATATTTTCCTGTCTTTTACTTTTAAACCACTCCAGTCTCAAAGTTAATTCATACAAGGGAATCGTGCGACGTTGGTCGTGCGATGAAAGAGCGTAAAAGTTTTATTAAAGGTATTGTCCTATTACTTATTTATAATTTTGTTTATGTAATAAACATAGTTTATAATAAACGGAAGTACCTTCGTAATACAAACTACTTCTTCCATATTTACGCGAAGCAAACGTAATAATTCCAATTCAGGCGAGTGCTTATTCATAATTGACGACGGAAACTCACGGAGATTCACGAGGTCGGCGTTACGAATAACTCGAATTTCATTGGAGCGCGCACCGGTAGTTAATTTATGTTAATCGAATATGGATTTATGTAAGCGTTATCAAGGATAAAATTAGTATCGATTAGGTCACGTGACGCATCGCGGCAATGTCATTGGGGAATCGCTGACCAAGAAATATGCAACGAACATCACATGATTAACAGCGGTGATTTCATTGGTGGTAGATTAGGAACTTCAGTAATTTATGTCAGATTGTCGAGCACGAAGCCAACTCGTTTTTCGGTGTCTATCCGCCATCCATCCCCACCACCTTCCTTACTGAGCAATGCCGTACTGGTTTCATCGGGACAGTCAGCTTCTGTGTTTCATCAGGGGCATTCGGCTATTTGAAATAGCCTTGTCCCCAAGAAAGGTGGAAGCAGGCTGGCTCGATTACACCAGACTAGTATTATGTCATAATTATGTTGTTTTTAATATGTCTAGTCATGCATTTAGTCTTGCAATCTTGCATAATATTTAGTTCATCTAGTCTCGGTGTATCTAGCCAGTTTTTGCCAAAAATAAATAATTAGTTTATACCACGTGTTTCTTGTTCCCTTTAGTATGAAGTTGAGTATAAACAAATTCATTTCATTATTTACTCTTTCTTTACCTGCGTTAACTTACTCAGAAGATGCGATAAATACTCAGGACTTATCACGTAAATTTTGTGTTTTGCGCCAACGGTTCTCAGGTTTTTACAGCAGCGCGTTCCAGCGAATTTTTGGAATTCCAAAATTTTCCAAATTGAAATCGAAGAGTTTTTGGTTTATAACTATGAATGATATGTCTATGCAAAAGTCTTTATCAAAGGAATAAATGGTTTAAATTTCAAAGAGATACGTCTATGTTTGAAACTTGTAGACAGATACAAAACCATTAAAAATTGGAAAATCAGAAAATCCAATTGGATCGATATTTTCCAATTGGACTTCCAATTGAAATTGCATAATCCAATTAGAATTCCAATTGGACTGAATCCAATCGGATTGATACAGTCCAATTGGAATTCCAATTGGAACGCTTAATTACAACTCCAATTGGAATTCCAATTGGAATTTGTTAGCAAGTGCCAGTTGGAGATCCAATTGGTAAAACGGTTAGAATCCTTAGGAATGGAATATATCTGTCGATCTGTGTAAAAATTATCCTTCATTTCTGTTTGTACGATATTATGTAGAGTAAGAAAAGGATGCAATGCTGTCGACAGGAGATATATATATACCCTTCAACAAGACAAATTCCTTTAAGTGAACATTTAGATAGATGTGGAAATAAAGAATTTGAAATGTTTCCTTTCTTTAAATTAAAATATAAATGTGTTTCAGCTAGGTTAGCAAAAGAAAATTATTTTATTAACAAATTCAAACCAAGGCTTAACGCCATCAATTTACATTAATTATCTGCATTTTTACAACAGTAATCTCCCTTGCAGGAAGTTATGACGTCAACGTCATGGAAACAACGTCATTCACTACAATTGTGCCTGATGAATTGTATGAAACGCGTAGCACAGTAAATTTAGTTAATTAAATCATTATTTTAAAGCCATATCAAGTCATTTTTATTTAATTACTTATATATTTATATATATATATATATATATATATATATATATATAAATCGTTTGGGGAGCGGTGGTGTAGAGGTTAAGGTGTCGGCCGCTCATCCCGGAGGTTGCGGGTTCAAGCCCCAATGGGGTCACGACCGTACTTCCTAATATGACATCAGTACTGGGGACACGAGAGTGACTCGATAAGCTACAATCTTTCTTCATAATCGAGCTAAAATAAATTAGTATAAACTAAAAATCGTTTAAAAATGCAAATAAAGATGGTTCGTTCATAATATTACATTATCACATGGTTTCGTCATGGTTCTTACAGCGTTGAAACGCCAGGTAAACGCAGTTAATATTTCTCGCGTTTTAACCCGAAAAAAACGGGTTAACGATTTAACCGTGAATACGTAATTGAAATTAACATTTACAACATTACTTCATATGTCTTTTATCTCCTGTTGGAAACAGCAAGTTCTCTATATATTTCCCGGAAATGTTAATTTATGTCCCGTTCAAGATTTCGTTTCTTATTTTCTCGGCCATATATTTCTCTGGATTCATGATTTATAAAAGGGGCGAAGATGATAACAATACAACTAGTGATCAATACTGCGTCCTCTAATACGACAACAACCAGAATAATGTTGACATCTGGAACAGTTGAATGTACTTTACAATATCTGCTTACAGACTTTCAGGTAAGGGATAAAGCAGTTCACAACACGATTTTTTTCTACTTACATACAGAGTTAGTTCCCTTTGTTTAACTTACTCCATTTGTTGTCGTAAGATTGAAACTGTTACAGTAAACATTTAATCACGGACCTATATACGTGTATATAGGTCCGTGATTTAATCAAGGTAGTTATTGGGTAATTTACAACTATACCAGTTTATATCAGTTCAGACTTCATCGTTTGTTCGTTTGTCATAACAACAGTACAATTTTGTCATTGTATTGTTTTTCTGGTGCTGACCCATTTCGGACCATGGACACTTCGGACCATCACTTCGGACCACATTTTACGGACACTTCGGACCAGATTTATAGACACTTCGGACGAGATTTATAGACACTTCGGACCATGAAAATATTATAGCAAAATATGTGACACTTCGGACCATGAAATCGTAATGATTTTAACTAATATTATTTATAATTTTCTCATATTGGCACCGCCACTAACGATACTTATAGACACTTCGGACCAGATTTATAGACACTTTGAGGGATGGCATATCCTCCTTAACCGCCGTGCGAAAAAGGGAAACCTGCCATTTTATCTACTGGTTGAGCTGCTGTTCAAGGAGGCCAAAGATATACCGATCCAATGCAGTCTTGTTCGTGAAGGAAAGCTACGCCGACACCAGAAAAAGGCCACTGCATACACACAGGGTAAATTGATGAAACTGTGGGCGGAATACGCGGAAAACAAACGATCCACCAGCAGTTTATTGAGATCATGTGCAAGCCTTCTAGACTAAACAAATAAACGTGAGACATTTCGATCGTGATTGTGCAGTGAATGTATTTTATCCATGTATAGAATTTTTTTGTTCTTGTTTGTGTTTTTGTGTATATGTGTCTATGTCCATTTGTTTATTTATTTTATTTGATGTTGGCATATGTGTGCATTCGTTTATTATAATGTAATCATGTAAATAAATTATCAAACCTTCATAATTGTTGCTTTCGAACTGTTTTCCTTCAGGGTAAATAAAATCAGTACAGGCCATTTAATTGTCTCGTATGAAAGACCTGCTTAAATACTTTATACAAAGACAGCACATGAATACTTTTTTATATTCCCATTATTCCCATACATTAGAAAACGCCAATAGAAAGTTTAAAAAATCTAGAAATAACACCATTTTACACAATCTTTTCATAATTACTTTGTCAATTTGACACTACACAATGCTCTTTTAAAAAGGTGCGAGACAGTGACCGAACGTGTCAATTGTTAAAACAACAACTTGTTACAATGTTGGCAAATTACAGCCGCAACTTTGGATATAAACAGTATGCTATCAAAACATCGACATACCCAAAGTTTTTAATGAATTTTAACATGTTACACCCCTAATTAAACGATTTATTAACTTAAAAATTATAACATTTTAAATAAAGATATATATAATATGAAATTAATTTCGTTTTATTTTTATGATTTATAATGATTACAAATCTGGTCCGAAGTGTCCATAAATCTGGTCCGAAGTGTCTACAAATCTGGTCCGAAGTGTCCATAAATCTGGTCCGAAGTGTCTGGTCCGAAATGTCCATGGTCCGAAGTGTCCGTAATTCGTTTTTCTGTACTTTTAGGACCGTGTTCATTGGGCTTTCACGCGTAATGGCTGCGACGTGTTGGTTAATGTTGCAGAAGAGGTGATTTTCAATAGTATGACCAACGATAAATTAAAGGTAAGGATAGATTATGTGATAATTTTGAACACTTTAACTGTCTAGATCAGAAAACCCAGTTTTCAGTTTGTTACTAAATTATTCTTGTATCGGAGAAGTGGGTGGGGTACAGAAGGCATTGCATTGTTTATATTTGGTGCATAGAATGACTGAAAAAGGGTAGCGGTGGTGAAAAGTGTCTACTGCTCATCCCGGAGGTTACGGGTTCGAGTCCTCCTTGGGTCACGATGGTACCTTCTCACATGACACCAGTACTGGTTTTTCCAGGAAGTGGAATCGAGAGTGACGCAATATGCAACAAGCTTTCTTCACAAGCAACTAAAACAAATTAGTATAAACTAAGGCAAGTTACATGTTTAGAACCAGATACAGTCTAACCTGCCCTAACGGTCACCTTGGTCCAGCGGTCACATCCAGTAAAAGGTCACCCTGGGACGCATCCGACAAAAACCCTTCTATATTACACCTTGATTAAACTGATTGGCCAGTCTTAGTACCTCCCGATTGCTAAAAGACCGTTAAAATTGGACGGATTTAAAGGGACATACCCTATAACTGAACCTCCAAAACATAAATAATAGAATCCTTGGAAATATTGAAACTTAAGTTAAACGGTTCAGCTATGCATTCCCAGTCATCGATAAAACCAGCTGTTTAAAATATACAACAGTACCTTAAGCCATTCAATAATACAAATGTATATGGATGCGATTTGTAACAGAAAGCCTCTATATTGATTAATTGTGGTAAAATGAGGCATTTTTCGCCAAAGGTTCTTCTTTGAAATTGTATTTGTTTATCATTTTACGTTCATTGAAGACATTATCTATGATTCGAAAATATAATCTCTAGATGTAGGGAGTGCCCCTTTAAACGTCCACGTGTCATTCGAATCAAGTGTGAAATTTTCAAAACAATTGATGGAAATCGCGAAATATACACTCACGCAATTACCAATAAAACAGGCTGTGTTGGTGGCGATAGGTGATAAAAAGTTTGTTGTTAATGAATAAAAATCGAAGGAACATTATTTAAAAGCCGCCAAAACAGCTACCAATTATTGATAATTAGCGGTACAAACTTACTTTGAATTTATTGATCAATTGTTCTGACAGGATTTTTTAATCAGCTAATCCGATTGTCACCATGGTAATAGGTATAAAATTATTACAGGTAAAGCGCCCTGAGGGTAGATTCTAGTAACTAATAATGTGCATTGTTCCAAATATTTAAACTACCGAGACTAGGCTATTGCAATGTGAAGAAACCGAAACAGAAAAAAACCTTTGTCGCGCACATACAACGATTCATTTTACCGGATACCCGATACGGGCGTTTTGCTATAGCCCGGCACATGTTGTCTGCTCATACCATTGAACATAATATTGGCAAACAAAATAACTTTCCAAAATCTGATTAAATGTTACTCTTTTGTTCATGAAATAATAAAAAAGAAACAGCAGTAACATTTATGTCGTATATATTATTTAGTGAGTTCGTAAATAGAAGCTGAAGGGGTGGTAGGGATATTTGTATAGAATGTCAAAAGTCAAAGGTAAATTACGATCCTTCTTTAAGTGGTCACCTTGCTTAAACGGTCAATTTGGCTGTTTTCCTTGACTGACCCCTTAGGTCACCTTAGACTGTATTAGAGTAATATTTATTGAAAAACTTACTTGATAATATTTAAATTGTATTTTCAGTATTTTTTCAGCAATAATTTTTACAGGAAGTCATATCTTGTTGTTTTAAATGCTTAAATAATGTCTCAAATGCACAGCGATCAGATCTGATAAGAACACATTGTAAACATTAGAGTATGTAAAGAAACAAATATAGCAGCTTTAATTTTTGTATGAAGAAATGCATGTCTCCTATTTTTCATATTCAATATTCAAATATTTTGATTTTTTGCATCATGAAATTTCTTCTAGTTTTCCCCTTTCTTAATAATTACAAAATCTCTACTTGGTCTACTGTAGGCTGTGATTTACTGTATATTTATAAATATGCTGCATTATGAGCCTGTGGTATACAGTAGTTATGTAATCTTACATAACATACAGCAGTTATGTAATCTTACATAACATACTGATAAGACAGAATGACACAAAGATTTCATTATAGCCTGAGGCAATCAGTGTAAATCAATACTTGTAGTCAAAGCAGCCTAATACAGTCTAAACAACAGAACAGAGTTCTGTTTTGCATAAAATAAATTAATGATGTTTTATTAAACTGTTCTATTAAAGCGTAGTATAATAATGAGAATATGTAAGAAAAATTCTAACATGACTCAAGATTTTGTCACTATATATAAAGAGTAGAAAAATTATTATATATTAAACCATAAATAATGGGGGAATACGAATTTAGGACATAATCCCCTAGGACATTATCCCCTTAGCTCTATTTTGCACAGGCAAACATTATCCCCTTCATTATTTTGCAAAGGCAGACATTTTCCCATTCACTCTTCAAAGTTTAAAATGTGATTTAATATCTTCATAAATTTGAAACTGAAAGGTTTTTCAGTGAGATATTAATTTTGTCATAGAAAATAATGATAATTATTATGTAGATGCCTTTAGAAAGATAGCTTGATGAAGGGGCTAATGTCCGCCTATGCAAAGTCAAGAAGGGGTTAATGTCCTCATGTGCAAAAATGAGCTAAGGGGATAATGTCCGTTTACCGTAGAATAGATATGCTTTTATAGTTTTATATGAATGTATAAGTATGTTATTTTTGAAAATTTCATTTTTTTCGACGGCAACTGAGAGCGAGCAGCTTTAAAGGAAAGTTCTAAATTGAAAATTTCACATGAAACACATTATGTTAGATTTGCCTGATTATTATAATTACATATACCACTGGAATCAGAAAGATAATTTCTTGTATGTCCACCTTTGCAAAATGACTTAATGGAATTGCTAATTTCCACCTACGCAATGTATATTTTCAATAATTATTGATAGTATGCAATGCCATCATTTTCAGCTTATATATACACATGACAATTAAGTGTATAGGGATTGCTACTCAGTGTGTTAAAATTTCAAGTTTTGCATATCCCTTTTCTGGCCTCCTTGTTTACTGGTGAATGATAAGTCATTTCTGTGGAAAACCCTCTGTTAAATGATGTTTCTTATGCACATAATGCAGCGATAAAGTTTTGGATGTTTCAATTTATCCAAATTATTACTATGATAACAAAACAGTTAAAAAAAAAATTTTTATTATTAATATGAGCATTTTAATTGTATGAGAAAAATAGATAAATTATTATCAGTGTGAAACATTGTGAAATGTAGCTAAATAATTCCAGTTAGCTCATTTTCAGGAGAAATTAAATTTACATGTTTCCTTTAACCATGTTTCTATTATAAATGCAGTTATGAATTCGATTTGATTTTTTTTCTTAATCACAAAATATTTTAGGATTTGAATCTAGGGTTTTTTTTAGCTTTTTTTTATCAAATTGTCAAGTACCTCACAATATTGTAAGCCAACAAAATATTATCAATCTGTTGCTGACTGGCAGTTTCTAAATGTACATTTACCAGAATTCACAAGTAAAATAAATAAGAAAACAAGATAAATTGCTACAGTAGTTGGTATGTTATTGTAGCAACTTGTCCCCTTGATCAGTCTGACAGACTGTATGATAATCCCCTGAGGGGCATATTGGCTAATGCTGATAAATGACCAGTATTGTCACAAAATTGTTCAGTACATGTACCATTTTTTTGTGTTGTATTTTTTTAGACAGGGCCTTTAATTAATTTAATGGTAGGTGTTCTATGTTCCCAATATTTTTAAGATAAAGACAATGATACATATTTATTTCGACTTTTCAAGTTATATTGTTGAGATTGGCCATAATACATGAATGTCAAGAAAGATGCTTACTTTTTGAACTTGTGAGAAATATTGCTTAAATATCAGAAATAAGGTATAAATTAAAATATGAACTAAATGTATTTTTTTGATATTATGATGTTATTCTTTTGCTACATTTGTGGATCATGCATTATTGTATTCAAACTAACACTGCTATTATTAATAAGTTTCAGCACTTTGTCTCTATCTAATCATAAAGTTACAAAAAGTAATGTCCTTCACTTGTCTATCAATTTACAAATTTTACACAACCTCTAGAATGAGCGGCAGGCAACCTCTACATCACTGCTCCATTTTACGAAACTAAATTATTTGCTGTCTTAAAGCTGCTCGCTCTCAGATTTGGTTAAAAAAATAAAGTTCTTCAAACTGTATGTAAATAAAGTATTTTAGAACATATGGTTATATCAAAAGGCTCCAGTATAAATTCATGTCACGTATATCTCTAAATTTCAACAAATATGCTACCAAATTCAAAAGCGTTGCAAAAGCTTTTGAAATTTCAGTATAAACATATAATGTAGCGGTGCTGTGTAACCGACATTTTCAATCGATTTCTGCAAATTCCTACCTAGATTTTTGCTTATATTTTGATTCTAGCCTTTAGTTTTATATTTATGAATAAGTTTGTCAATTTTTAAAAAAAAAAAAAAAATTCAACGGTAACTGAGAGCGAGCAGCTTTAATTGAAACCAGGGATCGTATATATTAATATAATAAATCCTGTTGAAACCAACAGTTACAGCAGTCATGACATAGGGTTAATAGGACCATTTCATATGCTAAATATATAAAAAGTCAGATCTAAGATAAACCAAAGTAATCAGGTATAAAGTAGATTTCGAAACTGACTTAAATCTATTAATGAGCAAAATACATTATAAGATACATAGTATTATTTTTATTGCTTTTCCTGAAACTTACTATGAATAGAATATAATTTGAGACAACTTTCTTATATACTGTCTTTTTATTTGAGACAACTTTCTTATATACTGTCCTTTAAACATAAAATTATCTGTCATCCCTTCTTTCAATTTGATCATAGTCTACACTGCAACTTATTCACTGGCACAAATGTATGTTAAAATTGAAAAATCTGTTTTAAGATTTAAAAGAATGATCAGTCATGAATGGACCCCATTTATAATTAATTGTCAAAAAAAAATGTAAAAAGACTCAAAGTCTCAAAATACCTAGTCCATTAAAGAACAGTACACACTAGATCATGAAAACATGATTATAATGCATTTTTATTTTGTTTCTTTGTTTAATGAAGGTCCTTCTCTTGTTGAAAGATGAGACCCCTAAATTTTTATTGTTGCAGTTTAAAAATTATTAATTGCCCCAGGCAGTATTGAATTCCTTCTTTTCAGTATGTTGTGTAAGAATACATAACATGATAAACCATATGATCACAAGGCAGGGTAGTGTAGACCCAGATGGTTTTGTCATATAGCACTGACCAAAAACATAATTGAACAATTTTATTAAGAAATTAAATCCAAGGAAATTAAAGCACCTAAAAAAGGGATTAAGTCAGTGATTTTTTTTTGCTGAATTTATCATAAATATGAGAAAAGAGTGGAAATTGTTCTTTATAGATTATATTTGGCTTTGTAACCTGAGGCACTGTGTCTTTAAGATACACAGTTTTATCCTGATAAATGTTAGCATAGTTTTGAATCTTTACTCTGCTGGTAGCAAATTATTCTGCTTTTGTGACTAGTGCAGTTCCAGATCGGCACATACATCCAGTCTGATCATAATTTGCACTGTTCACTATTCAGTCAATACATTTTCAGTGAACCTAATTGAACCATAATTCTTCTATGCAAATTAAATGATTTTTAAAATATAGACATGCTGATATTCCTTATATATTTTTTTGTAGATATCATGCCTATGAGCATGATGAGAATAAGTGTCACATGCAGTGATGAGGGAAGTTCAAAACACCAACAAATGAAAGCTGCAGAAAAACCATCAATCCTTAGTGTGAAAAATTATATACTTTGTGAAGATCTTTCAACCTGGAAAGAGTTTAGAAGATGGAAGTGCTGAATTGAAGATTTTGTTGGATTTCACACTTAAGGAAGGATTTTATTATTTCAGTAGCAATTATTTGTGTAAATAGAGAGAGTCAAGAAGACATAAATAACGCAAAACACCCAAGATAGAACAAACAAAAAAGTTGGATTAGAAATGAATGAAGAAGGTAGTGATGGGGGAAATGTAATGTACCTACATGTACAAAGAGCACTTGGTGTCAGTTTTGTGTTTATGGATACAAATACAAAATACAAATACAAAGTTTATTTTCTGTCGGCATGTTACAATAACATATATATATATAAGCATAAGCTCTGTATGGATATACAATGCAAGATGTTGTGTTGATTCGGTGATTCAATTAAGGATAAATGCTGGAGTTGTAACTTTGAGTAACCCAATCAGTTTATATTGTTGAATTAGAAAATTGATTAGATAGATTTAAAGACGACAACAGAAAAAGTGTAAAATTTAAGGCAATTGAATATAAAGATTTCAATTTTTTAAATAGTTCACTAGAAACACTTGGCGGACAATGATGCCTGATAGATAAGATAAATTTCCAAGTATTGCAACAGAAATGGGGATGAAATGCTAACTGTGAATTTAATATAAAATGGTAAGAATATGCTTTGAAAATTTAAAAGAGGAATTTATTATGATTAATACCAGAAGATTCTGTTGTTTCTACTAAGACTGATCCAATCGAAATAGTATATCACCATGATCACCAGAGGAGTTCTGCAATAACTGTACTATAGAGCACTGCAGTACTATACAATTAACACTGACATGTGACTAAGTTATTAATATTAATCTCACTGTTGACAACATGAAATGACCACATGAAATACAGCTTGCTCAGACTAGTATGTACTTGTATCTTCGATCATAATCTCTTTGGGTGATAAAAAAAGAAAGAGGCTTTGAGTCCTGTAACTGTACCAGCGTACTTTTATGAATGAGTTTGAATCCCATCCACACCCAATTTTAAAAAAAAAAAAATCTTCTGTTTTACTTATCATTTTCAGTTTTTAAATCTTTTACGACAAATAATTATAAAAATCTTATATTCATGTCAAACTAATAAGGATGTTGGCGCATACTGTATACATATTATTCGATAACAGTAGAGTGTTGATACTACAGGTCGTGTCGGGTTTTGCTTGTTCAACCAGAATTGGTTTCCTTGAGCTCTGTTGGGGCCATGCCTCAACATCAACCATCACCAATTTCCAAAATATACATGTCAGTTTTGTGTGTGGGCCTGCTGTGATACTTTGCATCTCAGTTTTTCTTGTTTATTAATATCCCTTATTCAAATATGTCTATGGAATTTTTACTATAGTAAATAAGCACTCAGAAAAGTAAGCAGAGTTTTGTATATGGAAGTAGCTCCATATGACTTTTCAAATTTACATGTATTCCAGTGCAGAAAGCACTATTGAAATAGAAGTCAAATCTGTAAGTATACAGTGCAACCTCCGCATGACTGGAAATGGGCTGTTGTCCAGAGGTGGCTGTTGCTCAGAGGGATTTTTTTGGAGTTAATATATATGATTCGCTTTTTTTGTAGTTTTTGTTGGTTTATGCTTTTGGAACTTAACATCTTGAAAAGGCTTTCATATAAAGGTGAGATAATGTCTGGATTGTGAATTAACTCTTCATGTTAAAGTCAGACCAAGGAATGGTTACTATGTAACTTCTCTGAAAATGAACGTAATAGCTGAGATGCACAGACAATGATTTTTGAAAATTGCTTTATGGAAAGCTTATCCGGTCAAAATTTTGACAGGCGGTTATTGTGTTCCTTGGCTGTTTGAAAGGTTTTCTGTCAATTCGGAATTAAAAGTAGTTGATGTTGACTAGAATTTGGAGATGGCTGTTGATAGGAGGTAAAACATTTAGAAAATCCAATTGTGGGAATTCAAATTGACTGTTGTAAGGTGGTGGCTGTTGGTGAGAGGTAACAGTTAACGGAGGTTACACGGTTACACTGTATGCATGATGCATGAAACAGTTTTAATTAAGAAACTAAAAATTGTTTTTGATTGTGACAGTATCCTACATCTTGCTAACCTTTAATTTCAAAACTTAAAGGTGGATAATCAGATTTTGGCCATGTAACATATTTGATTGAAACTTTAACATCTGATCATTTACACTCATTAATGTTCACTTAGCGCTTAATTCAAGTAAGATTTTCACTGGAGGTATTTTTAAAATTTGATTTCCCTATCCTGGTTGCCCAACCATGATAGTTATTTTATCATAAGTACAAGTTTGATACACATACTTTGCCTAGGGAAAGATATAAATATAAGACCTATTGTATTATATTTATAAAATATTTGCATTAACAATTATGTATTTAGATGGAATTCATTAGAAATGCAAGTTTGAAAAATTATTATTACCTCCCTTTACCTATCTTGGTTGTGCAACCATGTTAGATTGGAAATAAATGAATTCAGAAGCTACAGTAGTTTTAAAACTTGCCTTTTGGTTCAGAATGTTAAAATATTTGTATATCTATCTAATGCAAATGTAAAAGTAGAAATTATTTTTAAATAAAAAATAACTTTTTAAATACTTTCATATTAAAGGGGAGTAATAACAAAATTTAATAAAAGTTAATAAAATGTAAATTTCTAAAAGGGATCTAACTCTATGTAATGGGTCTTTTTGTTCCTTAAATAAATCTCTAACAGAATATACAAAAAGTAAAATTGTCATCAAATGTTGCTTAAATGTGATTGACCACATCAATCACAGTATTTTGATTCTAAGAGACCAAACAATGAAAGGTTACATCATCCCAGTGACGTCATTACTTTGCATGAAAATGTCTCTTTCAGTTTATCAGTAATGCAAAGATTTGAACCAGCTGCACAGATGATGGTATATAGTGAGGTCATGTTTTTTTTTTTTTAGAAAACCAGCCTGTCCAATCTGGTGATGTTTACTGCTGTCTTAAAAACTTCGAAAGCCGGACTTCGAACCTATATTGCGAAGCAAGTGCCCTTACTATTATGCTAATCATGCAGTCAAAAGATGTCTTAATTACAAAGGGTACATGGAATTCAAGTAATCAGTATTGATAAAATATAAAAAGATTACTGTTATAGTATATTTCAAGGTCATGTATATACCAGTTGCCCTGATATGACCATCACTATTTATACCCCCAAAACGAAGTTTAGGGGGGTATATAGGAGTCACCCGGTGGTTGGTCGGTCGGTCGGGCGATCTGTTGCATTTTCCTTGTTCGGAGCATAACTTGAAAATTACTAGTTGGAATTCAATACAACTTCATACAATGGTCAAGCACATTGAGAGGAAGTGCAGTGCACAAGAACTATAACTCCATCTTGACTAATTACAGAGTTATTGCCCTTTGTTACTCTTCCTTGTCCGGAGCATAACTTAAAAATTACTAGTTGGAATTCAATACAACTTCATACAATGGTCAAGCACATTGAGAGGAAGTGCAGTGCTCAGGAACCATAACCCCATCTTGACTAATTACAGAGTTATTGCCCTTTGTTACTTTTACTTGTCCAGAGCATAATTCGAAAACTACTTGTTGGAATTCAATACAACTTCATACAATGGTCAAGCACAATGAGCGGAAGTGCAGTGCACAGGAACTATAACTCCATCTTGACTAATTACAGAGTTATTGCCCTTTGTTACTTTTCCTTGTCCGGAGCATTTTTCGAAAACTGCTGGTTGGAATTCAATACAACTTCATACAATGGTCAAGCACAATGAGTGGAAGTGCAATGCAAAAGAACAATAACTCTATGTTGACCCATTTCAGAGTTATTGCCCTTTGTTACTTTTATTCGTCCAGAGCATAATTCGAAAACTATTGGTTGGAATTCATTACAACTTCATACAATGGTCAAGAACATTCAGAGGAAGTGCAGTGTACAAGAACCATAACTCTATCTTGACAAATTACAGAGTTATTGCCAAAAACAATATCTCTTTTTAGTTTGTTTGCAAGGTATTTTGTTACTACGAACTTCCTCAGTTTATAAAGCAGTCTTTTGGAGGTATTAATCAAATTTAGTGATAGCTCTAGTTTTATTACCCTTCTCAAAGGCAGTGGCATATAGTGATCACATCGTACATACATCCATCTGTCCTACTTCCTCGCGCAGCATAACTTGAAAAGTATTAAAGGAGATTAATTGATAATTATGTAATACATATTGATAGAAGTTAGAGTTGAAGAACCTTACATTTTGAGTTTCAGCCCTTTAGTTACTTATTCTTGTGCGCTTCATAACTCTAAAAGAATAGAATGGAATCCAGTGATACTTCATAAATTGATAGACGACAATGAGAGGCAGTGCAGTGCACTAGAACAAAAACTCTAGCTTCACTTATTTTAGAGTTAGGGCCCTTACTTACTTTATCTTGTGCTGAGCATAACTCAAAAAGCATATAAGGGAATCAATTGATACTTCATGTATAAATATAGGACAATGAGAAAAGTTTAGTGCACAAAAAAGTCATGACTATAGTTTTATTATAGGATTCACCCTGTGGCTGGTCGGTCGGGCGATCTGTTGCATTTTCCTTGTTCGGAGCATAACTTGAAAACTACTGGTTGGAATTCAATGCAACTTCATACAATGGTCAAGTACATTGAGAGGAAGTGCAGTGCATAGGAATCACAACTCTGTCTTGACTCATTACAGGGTTATTGCCCTTTGTTACTTTTGCTTGTCCGGAGCATAACTTTAGAGCAAAACTACTAGTTAGAATTCAATACAACTTCATACAATGGTCAAGCACAATGAAAGAAAGTGCAATGCACAAGAACCATAACTCTAGCTTGACAAATAACAGAGTTAGTGCCCTTTGTTACTTTTCCTTGTCCAGAGTATAACTTGAAAATTACTGGTTGGAATTCAATACAACTTCATACAATGGTCAAGCACAGTGAGAGGAAGTGCAGTGTTCAAGAACCATAACTCTAGCTTGACAAATTACAGAGTTATTGTCAAGAACAATATCTCGTTTTTAGTTTTTTTTTGCAAGGTATTCTGTTACTACGAACTTCCTCAGTTTATACGGGGGTATTAATCACATTTAGTGATAGCTCTAGTCTTAGGATATACAGTTACATCTTTTGAAATTACATAAGGACAAAAATAAATCATGGTAACCGTTGTGTTTCAGCTCAGCTATTTGAAGAAAAGGGGAGCTTTCCTACTCGCCTTATTTCATCATGTTAATTGTTTGCTATTTTTCCCACTAAAGATGTGTCAAACTGCTTTGACTTCACTTCCTTTGTTAATATATGTAGTATCCTAAAGAATGTGTCAGCCGAAATATTGATGATCATATAAATCATAAAGAAAAACATGACTGTGTTGTTGTTGAAGTTTCCCTTACATCACTTATTTTACTTAAATTCCTAGTTCAAGTCTTTAGTGGACTACCAATCCGGAGGTCCCTGGTATGACTCGTATCCAGGGCGCTTGACATTTCAGAAACGCTTTTTCCCAACATCATTATGGGGCAGTAGTAGCGCGTTTGCATCAATATAAAAGGGTCCTAGGTTTGATCACTTCAGTGCCAAATTAAGGAAGAAGTGTTGAAGGAGATATAGCCGTGACATCACTCGCCCAGATTGAAAAGATTGCTGGTGGGCTATAGTTAAGGAGCGGATCAGTGGTCTAGTGGTTATCGCAGGTTTGATCCCCCACTAACATAACTAATGGTCTTTCGGATGAGACCTAAACCGAGGTAGGATGTCGGATCAGACATGATAATGAACCAGTTGGTGTCCCTGGAACGGGTTGCGTTCTGTATTTTGCACTATCCACCATAACCTAACATAACTATAACTATTCTTGGCGTGTTGGTCATATGGATTATTCGGTAACAATTAAAATTCTAATTTACATACATAACACTTCTTTTTTAAATGCCTCTTTATGGTAAAGGAGTTTTTAATTTTTTTATAATTTCTATGATATCCAAAGGATTTTCAAAATTCAAAAAGTTCTGAAATATCTTTTTAAAAAGAACTTACGTTTTTCATAATGGCATATGTTGCCGCAATAACCTTTGCTAAAACAGTGTAAGTTACAGCTCGCGATTTTCAAAAAAGTAAAACGAAATTGAAAATAATGAATAAATTGTGCGTTTTATTAGCTTTCCAGTGATATAAAACTTGTTTAAATATCGTTTGTTTTAAAAAAGTTACGGCCGTTAAGAAAATATCACTAACAATAAAAATATAATGATTATCGACCGCTGCCCATCGGAGTTTTGTCTATTGCGTAATACGGCATTTTGTTTGCAAACAAGGTCACTCCTATATGAAAAGTGGGGCAAGACTTTTTGAGTCTAAGGAGCGATTATGTTGTAAATTTAGTATATGAATAGATTTGCTATGTTCGATAAAACAGTGACACAAACTGTCCGTATTGTGTGTTTTTAATCGTTACCACAGAGTCAATGGTCACCACTACGGGTCTAACAGTATAACCAAATTAAAAATTTACAGTAAATATCAATGATTTATAGTAAATTTCACAAAAGTCGCTAATTATTGTAAATTTTACTAAAAAAGTCAGTTCCATATCAAATGTAGGATAGCACTTTTAAAATTATTTTGAAATCAATCGGAATAAATAAAAAAAAATATTTTCATTTATAATTAATCCAATTGGATTCTTCCCAATTAGTTCCAATTGGAATAATCCAATTGGAAAATTTCATTCCAATTGGACTGAATCCAATAGAAACTTCCCATTGGAAGTCTGATTTCCAATTGGCTAGTCCAATTGGAAAAATATTCCAATTGGAAAAATCCAATTGGAATGAGAATTTTAATGCTATTTTTAGAATCCAATTGGAATATTTATTTTCCAATATCTTTTAGAATTTGATTTTTGTGTTTGTCTTTATAAGTTATTGAACGAAAGGTAGAAATTATTTATTCCAATGTAAAATACTATAAATCAACATACTTATATTACGAATAATTATTATAGTTTTCAATGTAGTTTTTGGAAAATTTTGGAATTCCAAAAATTCGCTGGAACGTGCTGTTTCAAAAAACCTTTAGTGGCTAGAAAAGTAAGCCGGTGACCTATCTTTTTAATTGAACAGACTTTTTAAAATTGTTGTAGAATCCATAGCTGGGTAAAGAAATATATATCAGGCCGTTTTCTAAATTCTTTAAATCTGCAGCAATGTTCGCTTAGAAAATTGTTACATGTACCCCTACAGTATTCGCTTCGTATATATTTAGTCCTAAGTGACGGCAAAATACAACAATACCTGGGATTTTCTTTCGGATGAACAAAATATTCGACACAGTCTTCATGAAACTTAGATAATTTTATAATCAGAGTAGAGAAATAACAAACTATAACAAAATTCGGCTGGAAAAACCACCGCTATTGGACCAGTTTCCATGATAATATCACCAGAAACTTAATCTGCTACAAAAGTCAGTGCCGCATAGGATTGGCAATTATTATGTCTACATATATATTAAAGTGAGGCTGTTCCCGATTATTCTGAATTATGTAAAGGTTGTTCCATTGTTTGTTGACTGGTTACTGAAAACCACATTTTTAACAAGAGAGAGAGAGAGAGAGAGAGCGAGAGAGCGAAAGAGAGAAAGAGAGAAAGAGTGTGTGTATCTGGGTGCGCGCGTATGCATGTGTGTGTTTCTTTTATTTCCATTGTAGTCCTTTGATGATGATTGCATGACATAGCAAGTAACGTCTCGAATCAATTCGTCGGGTTACAGTAAAAACGCAGTATCTTCACTTTTTTTGGTAAAATCACATTTTTACATAAATACATGCAGTCTGGCAATTTGCACATTGTCACAATTCTTTAGAACTATGGGTAATGTCGTTTTGGAGATATTGATTTATGACTAAATCAAGTATTGATTATCTAGTATTTTCCCAGTAACATAACCCCGTATATTGATATGCTGTCTATATATTCATACAGATATAGTAAAAGTATTCAGAAGTTAGCCGGCCCTTAAAAAGTACAATTACTTTGAATAAAAAAATTCTGCTACATGTATATGCAACTCATTTGCTACAGCATACACCTCGGATCTTTGCTGGTACAAAAAGCGTTGTCATCGTGATTGCTGTTAGAGCAAAAACAAAGCATGAAAAGATGAGCAATATTACAACATGCAGTTAATGCAGAAACCAAGTATTTAAAATTACTGTATTGTTGCATGGACAGGCTGCCTAATAAATTGTTAAAAAGTCAGTCTAATCCCTGCATAAACAGAAACTATAGTTGTGCTGAAAACATTATTCTAATTTGACATCTAGTTCAGGTTATGAAAACAATCATATTTAATTTAAATTTGCATTGTTAACTTTTCATTTTCAGAAATATCTATGGAAAGACACAAACACGACAGAAACTAAAGTACACAGTATGTATGCACAGAAGCAAGCAAAAATGATGTTTGATGACAGTGATAATGACAAAACGTATATCCTGATATCAAAGAACAGACACCGAGTTCTACTCTGTTGTATCTGAGAAAACTCGTAAAGACATTGATTTTATGCAAACTGTCAGGGAATCATTTATACAGACAAAAAACAAATAAAACATACACAAAAGCAGAAACATTCTACGAGAAAACAAAGTAAACAACAGTCAGAAGAAGTGGCAATGACAATAACGAACACTTACAGAAAGTGAAAGATATCAGTATTGTTCAGGCTTAAGAACACAATGCCATTATAAAAGCAAAGGAAGGACGGGTAGATCAAGTTTTGAATTCTCGCTGATTGAGGAGACGAAAGGTCTCTCGTCACTGCAATTGCATTTTTGATTCAGTACTTTTCTCAGCAGCAATAAGCGGAACAAATCTTGATTTACGTATGTTTCTTTTTGATCATCATGTAGAACATGCCGAGGAATACATAGGATTTATCTTAGATACATTTAATACCGAAGATGAGGAATCGTTCATTGTGATGTATTTAGAAGAAATCGAGAGCCTACAACAAGAGAGATAATGGTCAAGTAAAATAGCAGACTTTCTACCACTTGCTCTTGCCAACCTGTTTGGTTGCATAGTGACAATGTACACAAGCAAAGTTGACCAACAAATGATAAAAATACAACCGTCATTCAATATCGTGTCGAGTTCAAACACAGATGAAATATGTCTTGCCTACATCGGTACCAAATGTTCTTGAACATTATGATGATTCTGAAAATCTAGATAAGGCTCCCGGTTCCTTGGACTACGACACATGGGTTGCTTTGACGCGCCGATTCAGTCTAACATAAAGATGAAACATTCATTGTAACGCCAGCCTCACCAGTAGCAACATGCTCTACGTACCAAAATATACAAGGGGTCATGAAAGTGAAATGGACACAAATGAAGTGGGTGCGGTATACTGAAAGCGATCCACAGGCTTGTTACTTCAAATATGGTATGAATGGTAGATATTTTGAGGATACAACTCACACAAGTAGCTCAACACACAGCCCAAGAACCACTCCCACAGCTGTATAAGAGCACACTACTCTTATCAACTGCCAAAAAGAAAGACATCACAACCATTTGAAAAAACTGAATTAAATTCTCAGTGAGTTTCATGACTAATACAAGTCTCTCCCAACAAGTTAATCAGCAAATGAAATGCTCGCAGAACCAAACATTGAAGAAAGCGATGTAGACACAGGTGCTGAGTAACAATCGTAAACTACAGTACATTTAGAAGGAACTTGATAACTCACATAATAATTACATTATGCTTGCATAATAAATAGATTGTGTAACTCAGATACTATCATTGTATTTCGTTTGACACTATTTGACGTTAGTTTTTATTTTATAATGTACTGTACTTTTTATGATGAAATGTCGTATCTGAATATACCATGTTTCTATACATCAGTTTTAAATGATCAATACTTTTATCATTTTCACTAAATACACAGTATACTTTTGAGCATCCAGAAGGTCTAAAACAAGGCTGTCTCAATCTTATTCCTTATTTGCATTGATTGAAAACAGGGGTATAAGATGTACTCAACCTTTTCCAGATATAACTGAACTGTTAGCATTATTATTTGCTGATGATCTATCTTTGACAGTAGATACAGTTGCTGGTTTACACAAGTTGTTCCTTCTGTGATGAAAAGAAGGTCAAAGTAAATCCACAGAAATCTAAAATAATGGTTTTTGAAAAGGGAGAAAGGCTATCCAAAAATGAAAAATGGGTCTATGACGGCAAAGCTTTTGACGCTGTTAAGAGTTTTAGCTATGTAGGTGTTACATTGTCACAACAATTATCGCTTTCTAGAATGGTTAGTGAACAAGCATTAAAAGCTAAATGTGTTCTAATTTCTGGCCTGTCTCAATTGCATGTATATTGCCAACTTCCTAAGAAAGTGTTCTTTAATATATTTGACACTGAAGTACGTCCAATTTATAATATGGATCTGAAAATCGAGGTAAAAATAAGCATCCAACCATTGAATTAGTTCATAAGTATGCATGTAAAAATACGTATGTGTAAATAAAAAACAATGAACACTATATTAGCTGTTTAGATGATTGTGGAGGATTCCAACGATATATTAACTCTGCCAAGAGATGTTAAAGATACTGGTGTAAAATCTGGAAAATGGGTGATACTAGACTGGTTCAGAAAAGTTATCTTATGTTGAAGTATCTTGAGGATTGTGGACAAGCAAATTGGTGCTAGGGTATAAGAAACCTATAATTTTCTGCTGTTTTGGTTATGCTTGGACAGATCAATTGGTTTATAATGAGAATTTCTTTGTGAATTGTTTGCACAAAGACTAAAAGACCAATACCAACAGCAATGGGTGGCACTGGTACAAGATAGTCCGAAATTGCTGAGATTTTGCCAGTTCAAAAATATCATCACGCATAAACAGTATTTGAATACTGTAACGAAGAGGAAATTCAGACGAGCTCTTTCATCTTAAAAACTTCTTCCCATGATCTTATGGTTGAAATAGGAAGACACCGACATGTTATTAGAGAAGAACGAATTTGTAATTTATGCAACATGGCTGTTGAGAATGAATATCATTTTATTCTGGTTTGTAGAAATTTTATGTCAATTAAAGAAAAAGATATCCATAGAAAATTTTATATCAATCCAAATGTTCACACATTCAATGTTTTAATGAGTTCAATTTCAGAAAGTGTTATCCAAAATTTAGCAAAATATGCATACTTCGCTTTAAAGAGAGAAGTGCGATTTAAGCTATTCTGAATACAAACTTGTAGAATTGTGCCCTTTATGTATCTTTAGAGATAAAACTGCTATTTTGGAAAAAATATGTAGTAGTGTATTCATATTTCTTTGTTAATCCTAAAAATGGTTTTTGATATTGTAAAGAGTGTAATGTTATAAGTAATTGCATAACCGAGTGTTTGCAAATACGTATGTATTGTATAAAACATACTGTAAAGGGCCGGTGGCCAAGAGTCATCATTGTAAATTGTCATCAGTGCATCCGCTTGGCGACGCCATTATTGAGCTTTAGCATGCCAGTACGAAAAGGGATCATTCCTATTTTATCTGCGTGAATATTTGATAAAAGCACTATTACATCACAAATTCAAATCGCTGCCGCCATGCTCCTCCATTAAGAAATTTCCAATCTTCAAAATCTTTCCATTTGACACTCCCGATTTTATAAATTATTTCAACTGTGTATTATTCAATTTAAAGTCACATTATTTTTTTATTTGCTGTCTTATTTTTTGATAAATAAAGATTCGGTTTTTCTAAGCTTGGACTTAAAGGGGAACTCCCTACATCTAGCCGATTATATTCTCGAAACATAGATTATGTGTTCAATGAACGTAAAATGATAAATAAATACAATTTCAAAGAAGAACCTATGGCGAAAATGCCTCATTTTACCACAATTAAGCAATAAAGAGGCCTTCTGTAATAAACCGCATCCACCCATTAATTGTACAACAACAACTCTACATAGATTATTTAATGGTTTATGGTACAGCAGTATAATTTAAACCGCCGATTTTATCGATAATGATAGGGAATACATAGCTGAAACTTTCAGGTTAATGCCTCGGTCACATATCCGTACGGTGTCCGTACGGTTGATAAAATCGCACGATTCCACCAACTTTTAAAATCCGTACGGTCTCCGTACAATCGTAGCTTCTGGTCACATGCCTACGGGCCCCGTACGATCTTTTGGAGGATGCAATCGTAGGATATCCATACGGACATCGCAGACAAGTCGTGCGGTGCCCCCAAGGAGCTCGGACGTACCTCGTGCGATGTACGTGTGTTCATACGGCGCCCGTACGGCGTCCGCACGGTGTCCTGGTTTTATACCACCTTCAATCGTCAAGGATGTCGTACAGAGTCCGTACGGCGAACGTAAGGCCCTGCTGGTCCCCTACGGACATCGCAAGTTCCCCGCCCGGTGTCCGTAGTATCGTACGGACATCGTACGTTAACCGCGCGACCACCTTGCGGTAGTCGTGCGAGCACCGGCAAGCTCTTACGGGACGGGCGGTGTTCCAAATCCGCACGGACATCGTGCGATCCCCGTACGAGCTATGCCGGGGCCCTTGCGGTGCTCGTACGGGGCCCTTGCGAGCTGCTCACGACTTCGAAAATTTCTACGAGCTCTACGACAGCTCGGGAGCTCGGTGAAACATTCTCACCGAGTCCCCGAGTCCTCTACGAGTTTAAAAAATCCGTACGATGCTCGCAAGAGTCAACGATGTTCGTACGGACTCCGTGCGATTTTGCAAAATTTCGACTGAAAACCTACTCGTACGGGGCTCGTAGCGTTAATGTGACCAGGGTATAAGTTATAATACTTCCAAAGATTCTATTATTACATGTATGTTTTAGAGGTTATTTAGTTCGACATAAGTTATAGGGTATGTCCCTTTAATCGGCAGGCATTATTTCTCTTTCAGGGTATACCAGCTCACTGCGCCGGGAGGATGAAAACTGTTAGCCTGTTATAATTAAGATATCTGGTTTGTAAGCCTGTTTTGTATTGGTCATATTGAATACACCAATCAGCGTTTGTCTCAGGTCTTCGGATTTCGATGGAAGCCATGTATTAAATGGGGGTTTGGAGATGTTTGCTGTTTCAGGTTGATTTCATTGTAACAGCCTATTGTAACGCAGCTTCGAAGAGGCGAGTCGGCATCATCGATCCTGATAGTCTAAGTAAAACAAAATTAAATATATCTTACCAAGAAGAGCACGGACTGTTGAGATTTCAAAATGGATGAGAAAGATGAAGAAGGCTGTTTTCATCTTTTATTCTAGGTGTGTGAATAATACAATCTGAAATGAGAATAAAAAAATATGTATAATTAGTGAATGGGAGTTAGATAATGGGTATCCAAAAACAGTTGCGACTTCTACGCGGTAATTTTCATATCTTTAGGTCAATGCCCGTCTTTTTATCAAGACGGAACCAGTTAACGGAAAATGTCGTATGATAACATCACTAAAACACCAACTTGTGTTCGATACCTAGTCGGCTTGGAGTCGGGCATATGTCTAGAATATTTTAACTAATTTTCAATACCGAACCAGCTATGAAAAGTTATCGTTTTAGTATACGAATAACAAACCTACCAATTTGGAGAGTTTGCTTACCGGCAGAGTTTCATGCTATAATGAGATGTCATTTATATGATGATTTACGAGAAAACATGTTCGAAAAGGCTGCAAATATAGTAATTGACTTTCCAACTATGTCAGATGAGCAAACGTTTGAAACAATATTTTCTGATGGGAGTCTAGTTCGGTTGTCTGCCAAAACCTGCTATAGTATTTTAAAAAGACGAGTTGAATTCATATATAGATAATATTTATTTAATTATGTTAACAAAAACAGTGGTTTCAGTAGGCTGTGTGTACAACAGTTTCAAAGGTGAGCTCGATGTATTCAAATATTTATTTAATTATGTTAACAAAAACAGTGGTTGTAACTGCTGTTACAATATTTGTCACTAAAGTGTGTAGTATTGTTTAAATATATATTAGCCATCATGGCAAGTTTTGAGAGGGCCAACCTCAATGACAGATATTTATCTACCAAATTATAATATTTTAAAATGTTTAAAGGTACTTTATAGGTATTGATATTGTACTTTATTTTTTTCAAGTTGTCTTTTGGAGGCGTTGAACCTGAGTTTGAACACGATTAGAAATACTTTTAATTAGGAGACATGGACCCATGCGCGCACAACAATTATCATGCAATATTGTGGTACTGGTATTTTCATCAAACACAACTGGTTTATTTGAGACAGTGACCATACTAATAGATAAGGTACCGAGAACAAGTCAAAAGTGTATGCCTTAATAAGGCAACGAAAGCTGCAAAGTAAACAGGCAGTCATTCTGAGAGATGCTCTGTTAGTTCTTGAAGCCTTTGCTAACACAAATTAATCATTCCTTGAAATGAGCTAAAGATACTTAGTTAACAGCAGAACATTTCCATCAGTAGACTCGCAAACTGCGGTGATTATGGCAATGAAATGGAAGACTCATTGGAGAAGCAAATAATTAAAGGCGATTTCAAAAAGACAGCTCCCTTTACTCCCGTGACTGGGGTTACAGTGTAGACAGTGTGAGATCAGGCAAAATTTTAGCTTGTGCATGATAAGATATTAGATTCATAGAATGTAAGATTTGCTGAGGAATGTGTAAAAACCCTTTAATTATTGGGACTGTTGTTTGATAATTTACCCCCTTTGACTCCCATCATTTTTGGGACATTGCTACATACCGTTTAATAGGCTAGTTAATGTTTTATGGATTACTGCACCACTATTGTCGTAATTGCACATATCTGGTACACAGTTTTTCATTGAAATTGATACATGCAGCTATATCTGCAGTTTGATTTATAGGGACTACCATAGACCGACCAATGTTATTATTAATTGCTTAAATCTGTATAACGTCCAGTTAAGAAATGACAGACCTATGGAAAGCTTGTGCAAACTCATCAGCTTGTCAATAGTTCACTCCTTGTTCACTTATCTCTTGAGCTGCCCTGTGTACAACAGTTTCAAAGGTGAGCTCGATGTATTCAACTGTTTCCCTCTTCCTTGTATCAATTTGCAGAAATATGCGCGGTTAATATATGCGTATTTATACATTTTTTCATTTGTTTGCAATGTTTATGACTAAACAGATACAAAATAAGATCTGTACAGAAAAACAAAATTCAACTGTATGTTGCGCTCATAATATTCGAATGACAACCAGTTACGATGTTAATGGTGTAATGTATAAACATTTTTCGTAAATCTAAAACTTTGGTTAGGTCTTAAAGTGTGTTATAATTAAAGGTGGAATCGGACGCTCTATCAGTTGATTTAATCGTCGATTCAAATCATAGTAAATACCCCATGAAGTCTCTAGGTCAAGATCTAAATTGCGAACGTTCAATCAAAAACCTGGTCACAAGGCCAAAAATAAAACCCCATATTTTTTTACCGAAACATCCCGTAAGACGGTCAGATTTTGTTTATTTTGATGAAAGCTAGGTAAATAGTTAAGTGGGTTAAGAGGTTACCATTTCAAATTGTAGACAAAAAACATGTGAACATTTCGCAGACAATCATTCCGAAAGTTGGTCAGAATGTGTGTTCTGCTGAATTATATGTCAAGTTTGAAACTTGATCAAATGAAGTCGAACACTAGGTCACCAGGTCAAATCTTATAAGCCAGGTCATCTTAAGGTTGATCAGAATGTTTGTTTTGGTGAAGTCTAGGTCAACTGGGTAATAGGACGCCATGTTTAGTCATACAAATAACCCTTTTAATACTATAAAGGCCAGATTTGACATTCAGTCGTCTTGAAAAATGGTCAGAATACTTATCTGGATAATTTTTATATGAAGTTCAAATCTGGGTTGCGTTTGGTGAAAAACTAGCTCACCAGGTACGTTGAACTTGACATGTTTACCTAGGTTTTGTTTTTGAAGTTTTTGAGTAATGAACTGTTGACTGTGTGCATAGTTTAGCTAGTATTTTCTTGTACATAGTATGATACTTTCTTGTGTTTTGGAGCAGTAGTACCGTCTTGTGTCAAAATGCATTTGTAGTAAAAGCGTCAGTGCAATGGCAGCTAGGCAAAAATCACAATCAGCTCACACCAGCTCTACCGATTCCCAGTATCAAAATTTGGTTTATCTTAGTTTAGATGTAATCTGATTGAAAAAACGGTGGTTGCCTCAGTTTCATTGAACCGATTTTGTAATTATTTTCATAAAATAAAGCCTACATATTTTTACCTCACCACAAGCAGCAGCCGGCAAAAACAAATGGCGTACAAGTAAGGTTTAAAGTGCTTTATCATAATGTCATCCCTATTTAAAGGCGAGTCATAACATCTTAGATATGCATACGGTAAACAATATTTAATTAGCTAGCAACTCTCAAACCGGCCTTATCAGAACGGATATTTGTATTTAAGAGTTTTATCGTTTGTACCAGATTATCCATATAGCCAACTCACCCCCCCCCCCACCCCCCCGCCTCCCTCCCCCAGCCCCCACCGCAGTTCCATAATCTCTCGCATTGGTTCTTTAACATGCCCAATGTATACCGCCGGTATACAGACCTCAGTTTTAGGTCTTATCCGAAAGACCATTATGTGAGTATATGTGCGATCCTAGGATTTCCAGTCCAGCGCGATAACAACTAGAACACTGACCAGTTCCTCAGATCCATTACATCAAAATGTTTAAATTTGAGATACGTCGAGAACTCGCATTATAAAAATAAGCTTAATGCAAAAGTTGTTTGATACTACGAACATAAGTTGAGAACTCGGGTTAAGAAATTGCATTTTATCACGATATTTATCCAGAGATCATTATGTTTAACGCGGTTCTCGAGAAAATGCATTGTTTTTTTTGTTTTATGAATGCAATATGTCTACGTTATATATCGATTTGTAATATAATTTTGATTTTTTACGGGAAAATATCGAGAGTTGCGTATTACCAAACACGTCATTGCGTGGCCCAGAAACGTTTCCGTACTTCAGGGATACTAATATGTGGGAAATATGCATTTCAATCCAGTTTTACGGCATTCGTTGAGTGATGCATCCTTTTCGATCAACTGACTTTGTAATAATTTTGTTTAAGAGATCAAGATTGATTTTTTTATAAGCTGCCTGACACATTGAATAAAGTGCTCTCAGTTATGTTAGTATTACACACTGAAATAATTGTATCAATCGCTCTCGAGACTCACTTCAGTTTTAATCAACCTTGAAGAGAGAGAGAGAGAGAGAGGGGCAATGATGGGGATCGATCTCTGTACCTACGACCCCGAGGCGAATGCACCGCCAATATACCAATGCAGCTCTACATGCCGCAAATTAATGCTACTGCTTGCACAATTGTACTAGTTACTAAAAAGTTAAATACATTGTATTGCATAATTAGTATTTATTTTCATCTTATTCACTCCATAATGATTAGATTACTAAGTGATGCCAAACACCCATGTATGAAGAGGTTTAATTTAAATCTTATTTCGTTTAGTTTTCTCCTGTGTTTTCGCCCAAGTAATGTTCATTTGTTTGTATAGAAAGCTAATTTATAACAGAAAATAAACTTACAGTAATCAAATATAGTCCAAACGGAAGTATAACTAGTAAACTCCAGCTACAAAAGATGACCAAGTATTCAAAACGAACGGTTATCAGTAAAAATTTAATACTTGAGCAAATAGTTTATCTATCTTATCGTATTGTATTTGGTAACCGCCAATTTTATCACAAATTTGCATTTGCATAAATGAGATAAAATATTATGAAAAAACATTAAGAAGAATTGTATTTGCGTCGTGTACAATGAGTAAATTCATGTAGAATAAATTGAAACAATAAACTGTTCGCAAAACTTACAATTTAAAACCTGTGACTGAAATAATCATTTGTTGCTGTGGTTTGAAAGTTATTTCGTTAAAATCATGAAAATGAAACTCATAAATTGCTCAAGACATTTTATAATTTCATAATTTCATATTTCCATGCAGTTCGTGAATTTGAAAAATTCATTATATGTCTCTACAATCGTAGCAATAATGATCTTCGCAATAAGTAAAGCAAGTGTTGTTGGAAAATTAATTTTTACAAAGTTACAGAAGCAAATTTGACTATTGGAAGACTTTTCAAATTTTATATAAGGATAAAATACTTTGTTTATAATCGGCGGTGTTAAGTAAAATAGTTTTTTTAGGAATTCAAATTATTGGCGTTGTCGAAAATTGGCGCACTTGAAGAAAACCGCCTATCTAAACACAAGCCTGCCGTTGACGAGTATGAAGTTAGCCCCGCAGCCCCGTTTATCCCCACAGCCCCGTGAAGTTAGCCCCGCAGCACCTAGTTACCCCGCATCCCCGTGAAGTTAGCCCCATGGCACCTAGTTACCCCGCAGCCCCGTGAAGTTAGCCCCGTGGAACCTAGTTACCCCGCAGCCCCGTGAAGTTAGCCCCGTGGCACCTAGTTACCCCGCAGCCCCGTCAAGTTAGCCTTGTAGCACCTAGTTACCCGGCAGGCTCGTCACGTTAGCTGCGTAGCACTTTACCCTGCAGGCCCGAGGCAACATACAAACGCAGCGGTGGTGTATGGTCAAGCTGTTTGCCGCTTATGCAGGAGGTTGCAGGTTGAAACCCCATTGGGGCCACGACCGTACCTCCTGATATGCCACCAGCACTATTTTGTCCATGAAGCAGACTCGATACGCTTCTAGCTTTCTTCACAATCGAGCTTATGAACATAATAAAGCCCAGTGTTATGTCACATCCTTAATATCGCCATTGTCCCATGATGTAAGGTCCATCAGCACCACTAACAGATGAGAACGCTAGCTAATATCACCTCCCACAATATACATATAACCCAATTCAACTCACCCCATGCCCTAAGGATTAGCTAAGCCCAGGGTAACTTCATGTTTGTTTGTATGCAAACGGCCTCTTGTCATCGTTATTATGTCTTTAAAGTATTCCAAATGGATGTGATATCTGGTTCGTGTTTCGACGCTGTAGTATTATAAGGTCGTAACTGGTACTTACGACCTTTTTTTGACTGATACAGAATAATAATCTACAAATCTTCGGCCACCTTTTTGCCTGGTTCCCTTCTCTCTATAGAGCATAATAACAGCAGAATGTGGACACAAAGAAAGGTCGTAAGTGATATTTCAATTAGGATTTATGTGTTAAAAGAACGTATCTACAATAATTATTTCCAATAAGGTTCTATCTGGTAGATACGACCTTTTAATTTTGAGACAATGCCCTGGTATATATATAGTTTTTAAAAGGTCGTAAATGGTAGATACAACCTGACAATACTGTAGTTGAAATAATTTTTGTTCAAGACTTCAGGTGTATCTACCACTTACGACCTTGTAAGTCATAATTAACTTACATGGTATATCATGGAGTGGCACAGGGAATTGATGCTTGTCCTTATTCAATATAGCCATATTTACTTATATGATACGTCACGGAGGGCTACAGTGAATACCGGTAGTTAGAATTACTGTAAAGGTAGCTCAAGGAGGAGCTCACGGGGATTTGATGTTTTTTTAATGTCAGAGAGTTTATAAACAATAGCCAGAATAACGGTATATGATGGGTCACAAATGGGCACAGAGAAGAGATGATTGAATTGTTCAAAATAGTCAGAATGACCTTACGTGGTAGATGGCGGATTGCCAGAGAGAATTGTTGCTTAAAAATGATCAATGTAGGTAGAACTACCACATATGGTACATGTAGGTCAGGGATGAAATTGATGCCTAACTTCATTCATTGTAGCCAAAATTACTTAATCATGTGTCAAAGATGGACCACAGAGATTTGAAGCTTAAATTTGTGAAAAATAGTCAAAATGTCACGAAAGATCTCGGTAAGAAACAATGAGTTGATGTTTGTCCAGATTAGGTATAGCCATATTAATTTAACAGTATGACATGTCATAGATGGCCACATTGAATTGATGCTTGAATTTATTCAATATAGCCAGAATAACGGTATAAGGTAGGCACTTACAATAATATTAATAATAATAATAGTAATGACGTTATTTATCGAAGGTTACATATAAGACATACCATGAAATACAAATACAATTTTTTGTATTTCAAAACATAACTTATTTTCATATGGCCCTCGAAATAAAAATAAAAAACAGTTCCAAAAATAATACAGAATTCATATAAGCAATAGTCATCAAAATCGAGATCAAAGTCATAGATGACCACTGAGAATTTACCTTATTCATAAATCAAAAAATACAGTAAGTTATAGCTCATGGATAGCAGAGAGAACTGAAACTTGATTTTGTTAAAAAAATAATGATGTAATGTCACAGATGACCACAAATAATCGATGCTTCATTTTGTTCAAATAGCCAGAATTACCTTACATGGTAGATCACGGATTGACACAGTGTGTTGATGTTTGTCCTTATTCTGTAGAGTCATTTTTATCGTATATGGTATGTCACGGATAACTATGAAGTGAACTATGCTTATCTTTATTCATCACAGCCAAATGTAGAGTTAATTATAGGTCACGGACAGCTACAGTGAATTGTAGCTTCAATTTGTTCAAACTAGTCAGAACTTCCTTACATGGAAGGTCTCAGATGGACACACTGAATTGATTCCCGTCCTTATTCAAAATAGCAACATTGAATTGCCAGAGTTAATTGTTGCTTGAATTTATTCAATATAGCCAGAATAACCAGATAAGGTAGGTCACAGATGCCAACTTGGAAATGATTACCGGTAATATAGATTGAAGTTACACATATGGTAGGTTACGGGTGACGACAGAGAATTGATGTTTACCTTTATTTACTATAATCAAATTTACGGTACAATAAAGGTCACAGATGGAAGGAATTGAAGGTTAAAATTGTTACAAATTTGTTACAAATAGTCAGGAATACCTTACATGGAAGATCTCGGCTAGAAACAATGACTTGATTCTTGTCCTCATTCAGTATAGCCACATTTACAATATATAACAGGTCAAAGATGGCCACAATCAATTGATGCTTGAATTTATCTAATATAGCAAGAATAACGGTATAAGGTAGGTCACAGATCGCCACTGACAAATGATGCTTTATATTCAGTATAGCCAGATTAACTGTATGGTAGGTCACGGATGGCCACGTGAAATTGATGCTTATCGTTATTCCTTATAGCCATAATAGCGGAGAAATATATTGGTCACAAATAGCCACAAAGAAGTGATTCTTGAATGTGTTCAAATAATATAAGAATAATTGTATGTGTAAGCTAACGAACGGACACAGTGAACTGTTGCTTGTCTCATTCAATATACATGTAGAACGTTTTACAGTCCATGATAGGCCACGGATTGCCACAGTCAATCGATCTTTAAATGTATTCAATGTGGCAAACATTACGGTATAAGGTAGGTCGAAAATGGCCACAGAAAATTGAAACTTGTAATCGATAAATACATATAGAATTATAATGTATGGTAGGTCATGGGTGGCCAAATGAAATTGATGCTTATCTTTATTCATTATAGCAAAAACACATAGGTCACAGATGACTATTAAGAACTGAGTCTTAAAGTTGTTCAAATAAGTCAGAATTATATAACGTGTTAGCCTGTTGCTTGGTGTTATTCAATATAGCAATATGTACAGTACATGATAGGTCACAAATGGCCGTGGTCAATTGATCTTTGAATGTATTCAGTAGAGAAAGAATTAAGGTATAAGGCAAGACGAGAATGGCCACAGAGAACTTGATAAATACAGATAGAATGTATGGTAGGTAATGAATGGCCACATCAATTGATGCTTACTTTTATTCAATATAGCAGAAAAAAAAAACGATAAATTATAAGTCACAGATGGCCATGGACAATTGATGCTTGAATTTGTTAAAAAAAGTCAGAATGTCCTTAATGCCTTTAATGCCTGTCCTTATTCAATATAGCCATATTTATCGTATATGATGATTATGTCACGGTCGAACAAAGTGAACTGACGCTTGAATGTATTCAATATAGCCAGCACTATGGTTAATTATACGTTTTAGATGACCACAATGAATTGATACTTGAAATTGTTCAAAATAGTCAGAATTACCTACCATAATATTTAGAAGACATATTCTACATTACCCTTTACCTTATCATACTCTATTAAACATTACCTTCCCGAACTTTACCTAACCATAGCCTTATCTTCCCGAAGCTAACCATACCTTATGCTATTTTACTCTACCTTTCCTTACCGTACCACATTCTGCACTACTTAACATTATTAGTAGTATACCATACATATCTACGTACCAACCATACCTTTATCTATCATTCCCCTTTCCTAATGCCTTATCATGTACCATGGCTTCCCGTAACTATATATTTGTCTTAGCCTTCTTCATTGTATGTATCCAATTTTGTTTGCAGAGAAAGTTGACCTGTTGTCTTATTTTGACTGAATACAGTCGTACTTATGATATATTGTTTCCAGAAAGCAAAATTAAAATTGTCTTAAGTGGCAGTTACGACCATTTTCAATCATAATATTAAATTTTAAAAGGTCTTAAGTGGCACTTACGACATATTTTCGAACTAATTTCATGCAAAATTAAAAGGTCGTAAGTGTCATTCTAGACTCATGGACACAGCCCTTGTCATTTAGTATCAATGCACCAAGGAAACCCCGTTCATATAAATATTATCCCCGTTTCACATACTCTGCCCCGTGTACCCTGCTCTCAATACAGTTCTACTTATAGTGCTCCCAATCTTTGATAACACCCCTTTGTCTTCCCTCATTTGCATGAACTCAGCCCTCAGCCCTGTGCCCTCAGCACTGAGAACACCGTTTGTAGAAGTAACATCCCCGCCTCATAGAGTCAGCCCCGTGTCCCCTGGTATCAAAACACTTCTTGTTACACACATTTCTAGTTTTCTGTGTCCCCGATTCACATAAATTCAGCCCCGTGTCACGTAGTGTCATTGCAGCCCTGGTAAAACCGTTTCAATTAATATCATACCCGCCTCACGAACTCAGCCCCGTGTTCCCTGCTATCAAAACGGTACTTCTTACACTACACTCTAGCTTTCATAACACCCTTTTGTGTTCATGCGTTCACATAAACTCAGCCCCGTGTCCTTTAGTATCATTACAGCACTTATTCCCCAGTTTCTTTAATTATTATCCCCGCCTCAAGGACTCAGCCCCATGTCCCGACTATAAAGACATTTCTTCTTACATTGCTATCAAGTGTTCATACCATCCTTATGTGTTCCGCATTCACATGAAATCAGGCTCGTGCTTTCCTGTAACAATGCCATGTTTATATAAATATCATCCCCGCCTTACATATTCTGCCCCGTGTCTCCTTCCATCAAAACGGTATTTCTTACAGTTCTCCTTAGCATTCCCGCTCTTGCCCCATGCCCTCAATATTGTACTTCTTACAGTGTTCCCTACCTTTCATGCCGCACATTTGAGTCCCCGCCTTCATATTTTCAAAGCCTCGTGTCCTCTGGTATCATTACATCAGTGAGAACCTCGTATATCTTCACAGCCCCGTAGCACCTAATTACCATGCGCCCCGTGAAGTTAGCCCCGTAGCACATAGTTACCCCGCAGCGACATAAATATAACCCGCAGCCCCGTGAAGCTAGTCCCATAACACCTAGTTACCCCACAGCCCCATAAAGTTAACCCCATAACACGGCCCCGTATTACGTCAACAGTCTGTCCGTTCAAGTACCAAAATAGCGCACATGGCGACATCACTCCCCGCAATATCCCCATGTACTGTGCCCATGATTAACACAGCCCCGGGTAATTTCACCTTTGAAAGTTTATCTGCAGCCGCATGACCTCAAACACGTGTCGACGTGTCAACGCAGCCCTCGTGATAACGCCTTGTAAGTATCCCACATGACAATGATGCCCAAGTATACATGAAACCCTTGGTAACATCGCTTCCTTTTATATCCCTGCAACTCTCATTTACTATTAGTTTATACTAATTTATTTTAGTTCGATTGTGAAATAAGTTATCCAACTTATATTAATCACTCTCGACACCTCATTCATAATGGTATCCATCGCCGTGAGGGTATGAGAGAAAATGGCCAGTTTCCCTTTTAATGCTGAGCGGCAAGCAAGGGAGCTACTGTAACCATTTTTTACGTCTTTATTAGACGCGGCCAGGGAGCGAACCCATGACCTCCCGCACTCGAAGCGGACGCTCTTCCACTAGGCTATCGAGGCGGTTCACTAAAATCCGTGTCCCCAGTATTAACACAGCCCCGCGTTAACTAAGCTCCGGAGAAATCCGTGCAGGCCACTGAATAAATTTATACGCCTACTTATATCAAACCAAACCCGTGGTTTCATCTCAAATATTAGTCTTCACCCCCCCCCCCACACCGCCGCATCTGCATATACCACAATCCCATATTCTTTAGTACTGATGCAGCTCTGGTAACAAAGTTTGTATAAGAATCATCCCAAGCTCACGGAATCAGCTGTGTCCCCTGCTATCAATACAGACCTTGTAAATATCATTTGTAGTTCCTTTTTTGTTTTGTGATAATCAAGTGTTTATTAAATTAGTACAAATGTATATGTTTGTTTTCGTGAAAAAGAAGTGATAAACAGTTATGAAACCGGTCTACGTCTCAAAGTATCAACAAAGCCCTTGTTAGATAGCTTTCCTCAATTTCCAACCAACCCAATTACATGTAACTCTGCTTAATGTACTTGGTATCAATGGAGCGCTTTGTTACTATTTAAACGTATTATTCCCACGGGAAAATGAACTAACGCATACGTAGTTTGTGTACCGGTAACTCAACCAGAACACCGTTACTGTAGGACTCAACCCTGGCGAATTTGACCGCTGCCCTTTGCAATGAGAAAAGCTCAGGTAATATTGCTTCCTTAGTATTCCCGCAGCCCCAACGTTGTATCTTTACAGGTAAATCGTCCATAATTTTCTGTTGAATATATTAAGTTGTTTGCATAATCAAATAAATGTCGTTTTTGAAGTTTGGCCGTAAGTTTGTTTTACTCGCTACGCTTTCAATTCATTTCGAAATATATGAGGGGTGCTGTGCATATTTCTTTTTAAATAAATTCAGCTATATCATGAATGTAACTGTGGGAAATAATTAATGTTGAGTTTGAAATATCCCGTGACCATTAGGTCGTAAATACTATGATCAACCGCTAGGTGAATACAACCTTCTATACGAGTGTGTTTGTAACTATCTGTGTTTAGGGGACTGTAGAATGTTCCGAAAAGTATTAGTTTCAAAGAAGTTATAAGCTCTATCCATATATAATATACACTACCTACAAAGGCCCATTGTTTCATGTCATAAGAAAGATGAAGTGGATGAAGAAAGCGAAGCCGCTGCTGACGGAAGTTTAGTGGGACCTGGGTTCTGGGGGACGTTAATTGGACATGATTGTAATGTACAAATGAAATTATAAAAATGTCATCGGAACCCAGAAGAAATTATCAGACAAGTTGATTATAGCATATTAGACAGATGTGTATGTTAGAACTACAAATGAGATACTATAAATAGCACTGAACAAATGTTATAAAACTGACAATGTTAACAACCATAAACAAACAGTAATGGACTATCTTTTTCTACAATTATTTACATAAACATAGTTAAAATTGAAATACAATATCTAATTTCTTACCCAAAAGTACTTAAAAGACCGGAGTACAACAAGGTACTCATCTAAACAGAGAAGCTCACTTAAAAATCGGTAGAAGCACAGCGTTATAAAATGCTATAAAGAATTTCAGACCATTTTTGCATAATTATTAAGTTGCTTTTTGGACAAATTGATTAAGTGACAGTCAACACTAAGAAATGTGTCAAACCAGATTTACCTCAGATAACAATAAACCACTATGAAATATGACTCGCATTCTCTACTCTGTCACAGAAGAACATTTTTCGGCCTTTATATTGAACTTATTCTAATCTGAAAGGAGCTCCATCACGTTGAACTGTATGAAGAGGCGGTATGATAAGCTCACCATACTCATAATTCTCGTTCCTGTATTCCGTTTTAATAAATGATACTCGCGCCGTTAATTATAAGCCCTGTTTCATGGTCCTGTGATATTTTGGAGTGACCGATTTTCTTATTTTACCTCAATACAAATAAAAACTAAAAACATGTACATATGCAGTTGTATGTTTAGGAATGATTTTAGATTCTACTTATATCACAGCCGTTTAAGACAACATATGACTTACGACCTAATACCAATTATTTCATGATCTTTTAAAAAATGAAAACACCAAACTCTTTCATTGCTTCCGGCATCATGCGTGTGTTAAAGCATACCTCACTGAATACTAAACTATAGGAAACATTTTTTTTTATGATCGGACTGTAATTAAATGAAAGCAATGAAAATACTGATTGAAAACATTGTAGAGCAAGTGACCGCTAAGGCCGAATCAATTTCGTTCTATTAACGGCCGTACGCGCAATATTTGGACTTTCGTCCAGGTGTATGTCTGCTGAGTGATTGCTGACCACAGGAATTCGATCACAAATTATAAGTTTCAATCATATCTTACAAAAGAAAAAAATTGATGTTTCGTTACAAATCAATTAAAACGTGCATGTAAGCGTATTGTTTATAAGATGAAATAGATTAACCTTTGTACACCGAGAACATGTGCATGATAGATAAAACAAACATAAGCAGGGCTGCGAAGTATCTTGGTGCTACGGGGCCAGCTTGACGGGGAGGCGGGGTATCTAGGTGCTACAGGGCTAACTTGACGGGGCTGCGGGGTATCTAGATGCTACATGGTAAACTTGACGAGGCTGCGGGGTATCTAGGTGCTACGGGTTCAACTTGACGGGGCTGCGGGTAATGTAGGTGCTACAGGGCTAACTTGACGGGGCTGCGGGGTATCTAGGTGCTACGGGGCTAGATTCACGGGGCTGTGGGGTAACAATGTGATACGAGCTCAACTTGACGGGGCTGCGGGGTGACTAGGTGATACGGGGCTAACTTTACAGGGCTGCGGGGTATCTAGGTGCTACGGGGAAAGTTTCATGGGGGGCGAGGTATCTAGGTGCTACAGGGCTAACTTGACGGGGCTGCGGGATATCTAGGTGCTACGGGGCAAGTTTCACGGGGGCGGGTAACTTGGTGCTTTGGGGCTAACTTCACGAGGATATGGGGTAATTAGATGCTGCAGGGCGAACATCACGGGGCAGGGAAAATAGTACTGGTGACCTATGAGAAGGTACGGTCGTGACCCCAGTGGGGTTCTAACACGCAACCTCCGGTATAAGCGGCAGACATCTTTACCCATCAACACCACTGTGTTTGTACGTTGTCCTGTGGTGATGTATGCGTAGGTTAATTCAATCGGTACTTCGGGGAAACACGTATGCCACGAGGCGTTTTGAGACATGGTGGCATAGGGCTAACATGGCGGGGCTACGAGATAACTAGATGCCACGGGGCTAACTTCGCAGGACTGCGGGATAACTTAGTGCCACGCGACTACTTGACGGGGAGACAGGGTATCTAGGTGCTACGGGGCTAGCTTCACGGAGCTGCGGGGTAACTATGTGCTACGGGCCTTACGTCACGGGGCTGCGGAGCAACTAGGTGTTACGGGGCTAACTTCACGGGGATGCGGGGTATCTAAATGCCACGGGGCTAACTTGACAGGGCTGCGGGGTAACTATGTGCTACGGGCCTTACTTCACGGGGCTGCGGGATAGCTATGTGCTTTGGGGCTAACTTCACGAGGATACGGGTTAACTAGGTGCTGCGGGGCTAACAACACGGTGCTGATACCTAAATATACGTGTTATAAGTCCTGCAATGATACTCAGGACACGAGTTTATGTGAACGCGGGGACACAAAAGGGTGGTATGAAAGTTAGAGAGTAGTGTAAGAAGTGCTGTATTGATAGCAGGGGACACGGGGCTGAGTTAATGAGACGTGGATGGTTCTACTTTAAACGGTTTTACCAGGGCTGCAATGATACTACAGGACACCAGTATGAGTTTATGTGAACGCGGGGACACAAGAGGGTGGTATGAAAGTAATGTGCGAATTAAGTGTTGTATTGCTAGCAGGGGACACGGGCTGAGTTAGTGAGGCGGGGACGGTTCTACTTAAACGGTTTCACCAGGGCTGCAATGATACTACAGGAAACGGGGCTGAGTTTATGTGAACACAGGGACACAAAAGGGTGGTATGAAAGTGAGAGAGTAGTGTTAGAAGTGCTGTATTGATAGCAGGGGTAACGGGGCTGAGTTAGTGAGGCGGGGATGGTTCTACTTTTAACGGTTTTACCAGGGCTGCAATGATACTACAGGACACGAGTCTGAGTTCATGTGAAAGCGGGGACACAAGAGGGTGGTATGAAAGTTAGAGAGTAATGTGCGAATTAAGTGCTGTATTGATAGCAGGGGACACGGGGCTGAGTTAGTGAGGCGGGGATGGTTCTACATGTACTTTTAACGGTTTTACCAGGGCTGCAATGTTACTACAGGAAACGGGGCTGAGTTTATGTGAACGCGGGGACAATAATGGGTGGTATGAAATTTAGAGACTAGTGTAAGAAGTGTTGTATTGCTAGCAGGGGACACGGGGCTGAGTTAGTGAGACGGGGATGGTTTTACTTAAAACGGTTTCACCAGGGCTGTAATGATACTACAGGAAACGGGGCTGAGTTTATGTGAACGCGGGGACACAAAAGGGTGGTATAAAAGTTAGAGAGTAGTGTAAGAAGTGCTGTATTGATAGCAGGGGACATGGGGCTGAGTTAGTGAGGCGGGGATGGTTTTACTTTTAATGCTTACACCAGGGCTGCAATGATACTACAGGACACGTGGCTGAGTTTATGTGAAAGCGGGGACACAAAAGGGTGGTATGAAAGTTAGAGAGTAGTGTAATAAGTGCTGTATTGATAGCAGGGGAAACGGGGCTGAGTTAGTGAGGCGGGGATGGTTCTACTTTTAACGGTTTTACCAGGGCTGCAATGATACTACAGGAAACGGGGCTGAGTTTATGTGAACGCGGGGACACAAAAGGGTGGTATGAAATTTAGAGAGAAGTGTAAGAAGTGCTGTATTGATAGCAGGGGTAACGGGGCCGAGTTAGTGAGGCGGAGATGGTTCTACTTTAAACGGTTTCACTAGGGCTGCAATGATACTAAAGGACACGGGGCTGAGTTTATGTGAATGCTGGGACATATAGATTTGGTCTGAAAACTAGAAATGACTGTTACAAGAAGTGTATTGATAGCAGGGGACACGACGCTAACTCCTTCAGGCGGGGATGTTACTTCTACAAACGGTGTTTTCAGTGCTTAGGGCACAGGGCTGAGGGCTGAGTTCATGCAAATGAGGGAAGACAAAGGGGTGTTATCAAAGATTGGGAGCACTATAAGTAGAACTGTATTGAGTGCAGGGAACACGGGACAGAGTATGTGAAGCGGGGATGATACTTATATTAACGATATCACCAGGGTTGCATTGATACTAACGGGACTAAGAAAATAGAACTGATGATATATGAGAAGGTACGGTCGTGACCCCAGTGGGGTTCTAACCAGCAACCTCCGGTATAAGCGGCAGACATCTTTACCCATCAACACCACTGCGTTTGTTCGTTGTCCCGTGGTGATGTATGCATATGTTAATTCAAGGGGTACTTTGAGGAAACCATATGCCACGAGGCGCTTTGAGACATGGTGGCATAGGGCTAACATGGCGGGGCTACGAGATAACTAGATGCCACGGGGTTAACTTGGCGGGGCTGCGGGATAACTAGATGCTACGCGACTAACTTTACGGGGGAGCGGGGTTTCTATGTGCTACAGGTCTACTTTGAAGGGGCTGTGGGGTATCTAGGTGCTACGACGCTAGCTTCACGGGGCTGCGGGGTAACTAGGTGTTACGGGGCTAACTTCACGGGGATGCGGGGTAACTAGGTGCTACGGGGCGAACTTCACGGGGATGCGGGGTAAGTAGGTGCCACGGGGCTAACTTCACGGGGCTGCGGGGTAACTAGGTGCTGCGGGGCTAACTTCACGCGGATGCGGAGTAACTAGGTGCTACGGGGCGAACTTCACGGGGATGCGGGGTAAGTAGGTGCCACGGGGCTAACTTCACGGGGCTGCGGGGTAACTAGGTGCTGCGGGGCTAACTTCACGGGGATGCGGGGTAACTAGGTGCTGCGGAGCTAACTTCACGGGGCTGTGGGGATAAACGGGGCTGCCGTTGTTTCAGAATGGCGTCCGGAACTACAGAAATGGGGTCTCGTATTGGTCGAGTTAATCGTCAAATCTGACTCGCTATATTTTTTGTTAGCAGAGGTTTTTCACATTGGCCGTGTTTATCACATACTGGCCAAGTGTTTGGTATAATATTGAAAAAATAAATTAACCAGTATTACTTCTCATATTATATAGTTATAAATAAGGCTTTTATAGAGACTGATGTCGATAAGGAGTTTGTTAGTAATGAGCTTATTAGTTACCCTCTCCCTTTTGTAATATTCTACATTTGTAGCAATGATAAATGAAGGACATTACATATTTCAGCATGACGTTATCTAAGAGCACACTGTAGAGGCCGCATCTCAGAAAGCAAATCAGAATGTTGGTCTTGATGTAATTTACATAATTTTTTTATTCTGTGTCATAATGTTGGATTAAACACCAAGTTACCACGTCAAAAAACAAACACCACTGGCACGTTGGATAACAACTGCATAATGAAAATAAATGTTCTAAACTCAAATGAAATAATACATGTATAAGAAATCCAACAAAACCTTAGATATTGACATTGGTTAATTTACAGATCATTTCCGTACAGTGAGTTGAACTGCGTGTATACATCAAACGAAAATAAATTGTATCGGCATACTTTAAAGACATCACTATTATGGATTTAGTTTATTTAGTGCTGATAAAACCACGGAGAAGTTTCATAAGTTTTACTCGTTTAAGCCAGTTTTCACAAGTACTTCCTTCTTGATATCGTGATAAAACAGAGGTGTGCTAGATACTACAGTAGTTACGGTATAAATAGATGATAACAATAGACAGTGCAGCATTTGAACGCTTAAATATTGTTAGTAGGCGAAATTCTTATATCTCTATTTACTTTGAAGCCCTCGACTTGCAAACATTTATCATATTAATGAAAAGACATGCGTAAAACATACAACCAGTTAACCAACGGTCGAACTTTGAGTAGTAAAGTGTTGGTATACTTGTGATCAATGAATAGTAGCTATCAGAATTCGCGTAAATATCTGTTAAATTTATATAAACTTTTATGTTTAATTGCTTATTTATTCATGAAATAAGATCCGTTCCAGCGGTGTTCATCGTCTATTAAACAATGTTTTGAGTCGGATGCGTAGTAATGAACCACGATAGCCAGATGGGCAGTAATTAACCACGAAGGCAAATACCTTCGTGATTTATAACTGCACCACAGGACGACAAAGAGTTGTTTATATAACGATAACAACGCTGGAAAGAATGTTATTTCAATTCTAACATGACAAGAGATTACAAAAATTGAATACATGCAAAGCGTTATTTTCTACGCGGATATTATTTAACGTCATGCGGCACAATGTAGCGTCATATTGACGGCATATCGTTTCCCGCGTTGTTTATGGCACAATTAAACATAATTGTTCTACTCTTTGTATATAGAGACATAAGCGTGAGTCATGTTAGAATTGTCATTTGTGAATGGTTTTAAAAAGTTCTGAAATATCAATTATAAACAAAACAAGAATAACTGATCGTTTAATGGAATGAAACATATATGTAAATGCAATTAATAATTATTGTTAAACTACTATCAGAACAATTATAAAGATTCCCCATATATCATTTTTGAAATTAGTACGTTCGGAAAGAGACACTACTCCCTATAAGTGGTGTTAAACTAAATAACTTCAAAAGTATGAATAATAGAATTTTTACAAGTATTATTAGTGAACCTAACATTTAAAGGGGTACTCACTACAGCTAGCAGATTATATTCTCTAAACAGACATTATGTGTTCAATGAATTACAAGTATTATTACTTAACCTAACATTTTAAAAGGTCAAACCCCAGTACATCTAGCAGATTATATTCTCCAAACAGAAATTATGTGTTCAATTAGTAATATTTATCATTTTACGATCATTGAACACACTATTTATGTTTCGATAACATAATCTTCTAGATGAAGGGAATGCCTCTTAAAGCCACCATTTTTTAATGATTGCCTTCAGATTAACGTTTAGCTATAACATGATTTTAAAAGTAAAACAAAAATTAAAATCCGTGAATCGATTACCTTAGTCAAAATAAATCCAAATAACCGTTTTCAGTAAAGACGGTTTAAAATTTGTGTAAGTGTTCTACATATATTTGTGAAAGATTACACATTTTATGTCACATAGGGGTATTTTTCATTTTGTAGTCATGAACACTATTATACCTTGCCTATTTTCCCCCGGAAACCGGATATAGGAAAGGTATTCATGTCCGGTATATATCTATTAAATTCCTAGCAGGATGTAGCAATGATTGTGACTTTGTATTTTAATTAACTTTAAAAAATCTCAATCAAATATAAAAATAAACCATATACTTGTCATTAGCTATCAAAAGTATGCGTCACAGGGCTCTTATCTAATACATGAATATAATGAACTTGGCTATTTGACGTTATCGCCGGGTACAAGTTTGTAAATGAATAATAATTTGTATTAGTTTGAAGAATGCTAACCGCGCATCTCCACAGTATCAGTCTTAGATAAATTGTGAACATAAGATATATCACCGCGCTAATTTCTAACATAAGCAAAGAAAATGCTGCCTAAACATTAAACGGAAATCGAACAAAACATGAAAAGACTGAAGCTGAGGACAACTGCTTACCAATGTACTTGTTACTTTTCTGAAGTTACGGCACAAATAAACTTTTCTGGGCACGGCCAAGCAAACGGGACACAAATCTTTAAATATCCGTCCCGTGAAATACAAGCAGGGTTTAGGTAAATATCATATAATCAAAGCTTGAATTGTCATCGTGGCATCAACCAAGAAAGTGCAATGACTACTGTAAATATGTATACCGACACACATGTGGTGCGTTTTATAATACTACTATTGTAACCACTCTTAATAAACTTCTTTATTGTATTATGAAAAGTTGGTCGAAATTGTTTTGGTGCTTAATGTAATGGAGTTTGTAAGTAACATCTGCATTGTATTTAGGATGTGCAATACTAGTACCTAGCTTAAGAAATGATTGTAAATTAGTATAATATTCATATTTATTCCGAAGATTTGTCGTAAAGTTTGGTAAATGTTTAGCGCAATCTATGGAAGCAATATATTTGATGTCATAATTTTGTAGTCATGTTTATGTTACTAAGTTGTATCGAAATGTTGCAAAGAAGTAACATGGGGCAAACTTCAGCAGCACGATTAACACATTATATGTAAACTCCATATGATATAGCACATACACAGACGCTTGGATTCAGTAGAGCGATTATGGCCAAGAAATGTATCTTGTTATCATTTTCTTTGCATATTCACATGCAATGAGAAACCCTACATACATACTGAACAGGTTTAGTCACTCAGCGAACACATTTTTGTCTCGCCCTTTCTACAGTATGATTTTCTGAAGTATAGTGAAATACCTATCAAATCCATTTGTCTACACACTGGTCGTTGGGGCTAACGTCCGCAACGCGCTTTTTCTCTACGTTACCTCTATGCGATATAAATATATATACATAAAATTCCCCTGACAGAGAACAATTGATGTAGAGTTATTTGTAGGCATATTAATATATACCTACGAAACCTGTAATGTTGTATTGTAATTCCTGAACATTGAAATAGTTTTTGTAGTTTACGTTACCAGTTTTTGACAATGAAATTATGTACCGTACAGAGAAAAATAGGTCATTGCGTAATGATCTTGTTTTAATGTATAAAATTAAGGACCAAAAGGTTGAACAATATTCTTTTTTAAGATGCCAGAGTATTTCTTTTCTGTTTACAATTAATCTGTGTGATTACACGGTTGTTCTCTTACTTACAAGTCCACCACTACTCAGTTATGTTACAAAATGTAAACCACAATGACATTGAATTTCATTTCAAGTCCTATATCATTCGATTACCAATCTAAATACATGGTTGTAAAGTCATCGTATAATAAAATGTATCACCTCAATGTGTTTTTTTGAAAATATGAAAAAATAGAAAATTAACAGAAGGTTATTATGAAACAAAATTTAAAGTGTAGTAGTTTTCGGATTGTCACTAATAACCGGGTGATTTAAAAACATCACTACAAGTGTATGGTATTCATGCGTTTCAAACAAAGCATCTTAACGTTTTTGATACTTAGTTGGTCCTGGAGTGTTTGAGCGTCCAGATAATTTGAATAACTAAAGGGTATACTCAGTTACGAGTCAAAATTGTCTCTAAAATATTCATTTTGAAATCTATTAGAAATAAAGCATAACCATGGGAAAATAACATAACCATATCTTTGTAATAATTCAATGTACATCGGTATCGTCATGGAGCAAGCTGTTTCTCTAAAGACTATAAAGTCGAAAAAAGCCAAAAGATAGTTGTATGAAAGGGATGGGGTTATATGTGTAATACATTTTAGTAGCACTAGGTTTAAGAGCTTGTTGTTCAGTTTTCTGTCAGTTGCTACACGAGGGTCGTCTCTAGCATGTGTCCTCTGTTCTTGGGGCCCCTTACTGAAGGCCCGCCACCATGTCTCTTTTTGTCGGCCTCTGTGATGCCAATTGTAGAGTTACCTTAGGGAGCGAGTTTGGCTGCATGCGACAAATGTGTGCCAGCCAGCGCCAGCATCGTTCTTGGATGGTTTCAGCAATTGTACCAATCCCTTTCTCGCATCGTTATTATTCATTGGGATTGGTGTTGGGCAAGGAAATTCGGATCGCTTTGTCGGTGCGTCCGTCACACAAACTTAACGTTGGCTATAACTTTGCCTTTTCTTAAGATTTCTTCATCTAACTTTGCAATTGTATAATTTATGACAAAAGGGTCATGTTGCCGCGAAATTGTGTAGGTCAAGGTCATATTGACAGAGTTTTGCCCCTTTCTATACTAAGATTTTGTCACGAAAACTTCACGTTGGCTATAACTTTGCCATTTCTTACGATTTCTTCATCTCACTTTCAAATTGCATTGCTTATGACACAAGGGTCGTGATGCCGCCAGATTTTGTTGGTCAAAGTCATATTTGACAGAGTTATGCCCCTTTTTGTACTTAGATTTTGTCACAAAATTATTGGTTATTCTGACAAAGCGTAAGAGGGCGACACAAGTGTTCTACTGAACACACATCTAGTTCACTATAAATTATGCCTCTTACAAACCACAAGATACAAGACTCTCGAGAACGACACATCGCGGGATGAATCTCTTTCACACTACATTTAAAATATTTAAAATGCTCCCGACGCCTATCAATAGATAACACCAGTAAGTGAATATACTGTTAAATGCGTCGATTACATCACTTTGTGTTTGTATTTCATTGTCCGGGAAACTTAGAATAAAATATCTTTCATAGAAAGACTAGAAAATCTCATACCTGTACACTGTACCTCACTCCAGGACAATAGTTTGTAGCCGTTGTTCTGCTATCAGTGTATCATTACATGTTAGAGATAAACTGCTTTTTTATTGAGATGTAACACATTTTCTTAGATGACGTTCTGCTAAGCTTGTTACAAACATGAGAGAAGTCGGTAGTACGTGTAGATGAGACTTAGTGATGGTTGGTGGACAATATGCTTATTATTTCTCCTGAATATTGCAAAAACCACACTAAGTTTACACCAGAGTTTTCATACACTTTGGAGCATTACCAATGTACATTGTGATCAGATAGGAAGTTAGTAACACCAAAATACGATTATTCGTGCAAAACGTCCAAAAAGTGTGGTTGTCTATAAAACGCGCTTTGTGTGGCTTTAACGCATTAAAGTATATCCAATAAATTGTACAAGGTTTTTCACATCAATTTATTTTCTAATTTAACTTTGCATCGATCTACATTGTATATGTTTGTAACTATAATATCACTTTCAGAATTTTCAGTTAATAGGTTCATATTCGTATTAACTAAGAGAATTAGTGGTGCAATACCTAAAACGTGAGAAATTTTTGAATCGTGCTCCAAACAAATTTCGATTTTTTGTCGTTATTAGCCGATGCTTTGTGATAGAAACTATTCCTCAAGACGAACAAATTAGAGTGTTCTTAGATGAAACCGGGAATAAGACGTCATTCTGAATAGGTACTTTGAAAATTGGTGTTAAAAGTGATTGTGGATATATTACTCGAGGTGATTCGTATCAGTGCACCGATACCGGGTTCGGCATCGTTACGGTTTAGTACGGAATTTAGCTCGGAGTTTAACTTGCAAACACGGAAGTAAATAAACAGTTTGGACGAGGTGACAATTTCTGAACGTAAAATGAGAGATGCATATGTGAATGACAGTGAAGCTGACGAATATGTGGCAACTGTGATGAGAACGCCTGGTCCCAAGGCACGGAAGAGGAACTTGTCAGACTCGGAAATCTGTGAAAGTGTTAAAAAGATGAAAACATGGACTTTAATTCTGCTACCAGGCAAAACAGTGAAGTGATCAGTGATGTAAACAGTATCTCGTGTGAAAAATCACCAGTTCATTCAGGATGGTCTGGAATAAACGGTGAATCGGGTAAGAAGAGTGGTAGGAAAGGTAAAGGAAAATAGTCTCCTAACAAACCCGACATTGTGATTACAGGAGCAGACGTGCATGACGATGCAGATGTTGACATCAAAGTAATGCTAAGGAAATTTACAGATGACATACATGATATGAAGCGGATGTTTGAGACTAAGCTATCCAATATAGAAGATAAAATTGGTGAGTCTGAGAAGAAAATCACTGATAAAGTGAGAAAAATCGTTGACAAACGTGTTAGTTCAGAGGCTGCGAAGTTACGCAAGGAAATTGACACTAAGATAAGCAGTCTTCGTCAAGATCTCATATTAGACATAAAGAATATTAATGATGAAACAAGAAATGGTGATGTCAGTAGTGACAAAAATGATATTTCAAAAAATGTTGTGATAAGGAATCTCCCCTAAATAAATAATGAAATTGTGGATAATAAAGTAAACAAACGAATCAAGGACGGTCTCAATATTCAAGACATTGTTGTGTCTGGTGCTTAGAGGAAAGAGAGCCGAAATGAAAATAAACCTGGTGTAGTTATTGCCAAATCTGATAATGTGGACGAAAAACGTGAAATTCTAGCCAATAAGAAAAACCTCCGTGATAACAGCTTCTATAAAAATGTCTATCTAAATGCTGACGAACCTCTGCAAGAAAGAAAGTACGAGGCAAATTTGAGAAACATTGTTAACGCAATGAAAGAAGACAGGAAAAACATTGAAGTTCGAGGTTCAAGGATAATTACGTAGCTTGGAAACACTGGAACTAGGTATAGCTCGGATGACAGGCGGTCAAATTTTCGTGGCAACGGCTCGTACTCTAACAGACAGGCTGTTTCTCATGGCAATAACTCGCATACAGGCAGGCGGGCTGATTCACGTGGCGACAACTCGCAGTTTCATGGAGGGTCTGGTTATCATGACAACTTGTCGTTTTCTGGCGGATGGTCGGACTCTCGTGGCAACAGCTCGCATTTTGGCAGACGGGCTGATTCTCGTGGCAGCAAATCACCTACTGGTCATGATTCTCAGGAAAACACACAGAGATATAATAGGGAAAGAGAAACTGACAAATCTTCCTTTTTAGGGCAAAGAAATAGTGACCATTAAAGAAATGACTATAGTGTCTTTATACTATAGTCACTAAAGTATCGCCATTAAAGGTGTAAAACAAGAACACCATTGAAGGATATATATTTAATACAGAACGAAGTGCACTCTCTAAGAGCTAAGTATACACTCCTGCAATGATACTAAATAACAGCGTATATGATGTCTACCACAGGGACTTGGTACAAATACTACATCCCTCCTTTTTTAGTATTTTAATTAATAATCTCTTGGAAAGTCTTATTGTCCAAACTTGAATACGATTTTTTTTTAATCTTTAAAATTTCTTTTAACGAAAACCCAAACTAAAAATATGATTTGCCTAATAGTCCCTAAACCTATCATTTATAAAAATTCCATTCCTCCTACAGGATAATTTCTAATTATGACCACATTCCTGAATTTTATCAACAGCACTTTGATAACAACAAATACAAAACAATATAATTAGAGAGCATACAATATAAAGTTTACAATAACATGACAAAACAACAGCTTAATAATTGTTGCTGATAAGACCACTCGTAAATCGCCCATTTTATCAACAATGAATTATTCTCAAATACCAGCAAAATACCAACTTTTTTTTTCTTAATCATCCTGGGAAAAATACATTTGAACCACTAGAAAATCCCACAGGGCTTTGTGACAGTTTTTAAGTCATAACATAATCTTTGAATTTTTCTGGCAATCTACTAATTCTCACTGGTCTTGTGTTAAAGCCACTCGTAGTCAACCTTTCGGTCAAATCATGTTCATCACTACTCTCGATTTCATTGTTTTGATCATTATTTTCATTATTCTGTGTATTCTGCGTATTTTTAGTGCATGACCCAGAATTTGTCTGTGACAAATCTGAATCATATTTCTTAACATGCGTAATATTTCGCCGATATTCAGACCCATCTGTGTCTGATCTAATCAATACACTATTTCCCTTCTTCGCAAGTACCGTATGCGTATTTGGACTGAACGGTGTGTCCAATTTATTCGATTTGTTCTGCTTTACAAGCACTGTATCCCCTGAACTGATATTACTCTGTTTCGCACCACGTTTTTCGTCAGCGTATACCTTCTCCTTCCCCTTTTTCTCGAAATCTGGATCGCGTATTTCGCTATCTTCCGGATGAAATTGTGAAATTTCCGGAATTTTTGTTCTAATTTTCCTACCATACAAAAGCTCGCTAGGACTGACTCCTAGAACCGTTTGCGGGGTTGATCGGTACATTAACAAATAATCGTTCAAATCCGATTTCCAATCGCGTTTCTCTGATTGTGAAATTCTAAGACGTTTCAAAATTGATCGGTTCTGGCGTTCGACCTCTCCGTTGGCTGCCGGTCACAATGGAGTATTACGCCTATGTTCAATTCCATTACTACTGAGAAAATTTCTGAAATATTCACTAACAAAGCATTGAGCATTATCAGTTCTCAATGACAATGGTAAACCATGCGTAACAAACCATTTTGTAAGTATCCTCACAAGTTTCTCGGAAGTAACTGATTTTGTTATTTCGATCTCGAAAAATCTACTGTAATAATCAATACACACAAGGGTGTAATCTCAAGACGGTAATGGTCCAAGAACATCAGTAGCCAAATCTTGCCATGCAGCGGTTGGCATAGCAGTTCTAGTCATTTGCGCAGGTTTTGTTGCTTGACCTACTAACTGACAACCATGACACGACCTACAATATCGTTCTACCTGTTTATCTATACATGGCCACCATACTTTCGTTCGTACGTGAGCCTTCATAGACACGATACCGGGATGACTGTGTGTGCTAAATTTAAAACTCGTTGTCTCAAACTTTCCGGAATAAGACTTCTCGTTCCACGCAAAACCAAATAACCTATTACACACAGAAAAACAAAAATAATATCAAACAGGGAATGCCACGTACCAAAAACGCAGCCTCCCCAAAACGAACCCCACAGCACCCAGAAGCGCACACCACCAACTTCATCTTTTATAGAAATGTACTGCCGTAGTTTCTCAGACTTAGGCCATTTTCCGGACAGTATGCATTCACGAACAAGACTAACTTCATCATCGAATCTTGAAGCCTTTTCTATTTCGCGCGTTGCCATAGCACTTGGGGTTGCCTCCCGTGCTAAGAATTTAACATATGAGTCAACTCGATCCAGCGTTTCGGTCTGCTCATACTTCAGAAGTCTACTCAATGAATCGGCAATATTCTGCGTACCTTTGATATGACGTACTTTAAACTTGTATGGCGCTAATCTTAAAACCCATCTCTCTAATCGAGCACTAGGTTTCGACCTAGCCGTATATATGTATTCTAACGGTTTGCAGTCCGTAAGAAGCTCAAACTCAATACCGTATAATCATGGATGAAAACGCTCTAGCGCCCAAACGCAACATACCCTCTTTCTCGGTCTGCAAATACCTGCGTTCTACATCAGACAAACTTTTTGACGCGTAACATATGACTCGAAATTCACCCTTCTGTTTCTGAACCAGGACTGCGGCACATCCAACCGGACTAGCGTCGACTATGACCTTTGTTTCCGCGTTCTTGTCATAGTATCCTAGAGTTTCAGCTCTAGCCAATCTATTCTTTAGCTCCTGAAAAGCTAACCTATGCCGTTCCTGTCAGTGAAATTTTGCAATTTTACGTAATAATTCACGTAATTGCGCGGAGACGGTCGCGAGATCCGGTATATATCTAGAACTGTATTGTACTAAACCAAGAAAACTACGCAATTCGCTCGCTTTTTTCGGTTCTCTAGCCTCTACAACAGCTTTGACTTTGACCTCAGTTGGTCCTTTTCCTCTCCCAGACAGTCCATGGCCCATGTACACAAGTTTTGACATATAAAACTGACATTTCTCCTTATTTAATGTTAAACCCTTGCTTTGCAACACTGAAAACACTTTATCTAATCTTTTGTCATGTTCTTCTTTTGTTTCACTATGCACTATAATATCATTCAAAATATTGTGAACACCGTCACATCCTTGCAAGATTTGCTGAAGAGTCATTTGGTACATTTCCGGAGCACAAGATATTCCAAACATTAATCGTTTATATCTAAATGTTCCAATATGGCTTGAAAATGTTGTGATTTCTCTGGATTCGGGTGATAATTCTATTTGATGGTATGCCATATTTATGTCTAATTTACTGAAATATTGGCTATTGTTCAAGTTTTGAAAAACTTCATCAATCGTTGGAATAGAAAATCTAATACGTTTCACTGCTTCGTTCGCTCGTCGCATGTCAACGCATAATCGTATATCATCATCTCCTTTTGGCACAACCATGATCGGTGATATCCACTTGCTGGGTTCATTTACCCGTTCAATTATGTCCAATTCCTGTAACTGCGACAGTTTTTTTCTCGAGTTTTTCTCGCAGCTGTAATGGAACACGTTGTATTGCCTGCATAACCGGGGTCACCGAATCGTCAGTAGGAATATCAAGTTGATAGTCCTTCAGTTTCCCAAGTCCTTGGAATAAGTCCGTATACTTTTCAACAATTTGCGGCATTTTATTTGCATCTTCCGTGATTTGTGTGACAATTTTCAATATCCCCAACGACATGGCTGTTTCGTGACCTAACAAGGATTGACCTTGCCCCTCTACAACCAAAAATTCAATATCTTTCAGCTTAATTTCTCCATAGTTTACGTCTGCCCAAAATACTCCTGCAAGATCCAGTTTTGTACGGGAACCATACGGATATAGATTTTTGGAACGTTTTTCTGAGATGCATTTGATTTTATTTGATTTTAGATATTCCCAGGTCTGTCTGTCTACTATGTTCGCTGAACTCCCAGAATTAGCTATCATTTGTAACTTTACACCTCCGACATAAACGTGCACTGATGTGTGTTTCTGATATTGTGAGTTTATGCTAAAGGTGTAGTCCTCATCACTTTCATCTTCTTTCACAGATCGTACTTTACCCTTCCATTTTTCTGTTTTCTTACTCTTACATTTTGACTGAAAATGTCCAATTTTTCCACAGTTTCTACATTTTTCATTCTTTGCTGGGAACCACGGATCTTTGGCTTTATGACCACGATAACCGCATTGGAAACAAATAACATCATTTCTCTTAGGCTGTCCTTTTGGCTGTCCTTTCGGCTGCTTCTTCCAAGATATTTTGTTAACAGTGCCGGTATGGAGACTCGAAAATCCAGACACCATCGATTTCACTTGTGTGTCCGCGTTTTCATATGCTCTTGCAATGTCCAAAAGTGTAGTCAGGGTTATGTCTTTTCCCTTTTCTAAGAATTTCTTACGCAAACTGGTTGATATACACTTTTCAATTATCTGAGCTCGTTTTTGCGTAGGATCTGAAACACCTTTTCCCACAAGAAAAAGTTCGAAACTCCTTAGCAACCTAGTCCACCTTGGCGCTAATGTCGATGTTTCCCCTTTACAATTAAAAGGTTCCAAAATTGAAACATCTGTAACCGCTTTTGCCATTGTCACAAATATCCTATGTCCATAATTTAATCCAAAATTGTGTTTTATAATCCTCGCCGCCAATCAATATAGTGTCTTTATACTATAGTCACTAAAGTCTCACCATTAAAGGTATAAAACAAGAACACCATTGAAGGATATATATTTAATACAGAACGAAGTGCACTCTGTAAGAACAAAGTATAAACTCCTGCAATGAAAACAAATAATAGCGTATATGATGTCTACCACAGGGACTTGGTACAAATACTACAATGACAATGACAATCTTTCACGAAGAAGACAAGGGGGCCAAAGTCAAAGTGATAGATGTTGATTGTCAGCAGGGTTTTGGAATGTTAATGGCTGGACACTTAACCCAAGCTCTGACAATTTTATATTTAGACAAAGTGTTATTCAGCATTATAATTTTGATATAATCGGCATTGCAGAAAGTCACTTTAGAGATAATGAATTTTTAAATGTTTCTGGTTATACATGGTTTGGGAATAATAGGAAAAAACTTCATGTAAATGCAAAATGTGGGTCGGGGGGTGTAGAGTTTTTAGTTAAAAATAATCTTTTTGACACTATTGAGGTCTCAGTCTGCAATGATTCTAAAGAAGGAATTTTGTGGTCTGGTCTGATGGATATAATGTCTCTGTATGTGTTTGCTACCTTCCCCAAATGTTTTCAACAAGACAAATTGATATAACCATGTTTAAAAGTTCTTTGTTGTCTAGTATATATGAGTATCAGAACTTGGGATTAACTTTTATTTGCGGTGATCTAAACAGCCGTGTAGGCAATGAGGTTGACTATATTGAAGGAGTAGATACCTTGCTGGATAGAAATGTGATGGATAATGTAGCAAACGACTATGGTTCAGTTCTGGTTGACTTTTTGACTGATTGTAACTACTGCATTTTAAATGGTCGAAATTTTGTTACAAATGACTACACATGTGTTAGAACACAAGGGTGCTCTGTTGTTGATTATTGTCTGATAAGTCAAGATGATATTGAAAAAAATTCAGATTTTTGTGTAACAACAAGCTCTGTTTTAGCAAATGTTTCAAATTTGACACCAATATCTTTGTTTGTCAGATCATTCAGTTTCATCTTGGACTGTGCATTTACCCATAAATAGTCATTTTACTTTGCATACAAGTCAAAATTGTGATTCTACTGACAGTACTACTTTTGATGTTAGAAATATTCCAGAAACTTTTTTATGTGACCAGGAGAGTAGTAATGAGTTACATAATTGTGTATTTAGAATTTAGAATCCAGTTGGCAAAATTAGTCCGATATTGATACGGCATTCTCTAGTATTTGTTATATTATTAAAAGTGAGATGTTAGAAAAGCTACCTCAAAAGAAAACTGACAGATCTAGTAATAGAAAGAAAAAATCCCGAAAGCTTTGGTGTAGAACAATCTTTTAAATGAAGTAGATGATGACCTTCATACATTTTGGAAATCAATCGGTAAAGTAGGAGTGGCTTAGCATAAAAAAGATGTTATACCTATGCAATATGTAAACGACAATGGTCATGTAATTACTTATTAACCATCTGTATTGAATAAATATAAATGTGAGTTTGAAACTTTATATAATGCTAATTTTTCAAATGAAAATGATGTAGTTGGGATTGATGGACACAGTGTCGCCTACTCTGCTGGATGATTTTGAACGAGGAATTAGTCTTTTAGAAGTAAAAAATGCAATACAGCGGGCAAAAAATAACAAAGCTTGTGGACATGATGGTTTGCCGTTTGAAGTTTTTAGAAATGACTTGACTGTGTCGTGCTTACATATTTTGTTCAATGTATGCTATTCTAAAGGTATCATGCCAGCGGACTGGGGGAAATGTATCATCAATCCTATTCCTAAATCAAGTACAAAAGATAAGACAGATCCTTTAGCCTACAGAGGTATTTCATTAGCACCAACAATGTATAAGCTTTACTGTAGTACACTCAACCATAGACTGTCACTTTGGGCTGAATGTAATGCTAAATTGTCTGATGAGCAAAATGGTTTTCGTAGAAAAGAAGTACCATCGATCACATTTCAGTGCTGACAAATGTTGTAGAATCACGTATGAAATCGAAGCGTTCAGCCTACGTAGTTTACATTGATTTTACTAAAGCGTATGATTCAGTTAATCGGGACATCCTTTGGAGAAAACTTTAAAGTATAGGAGTTTCGGGTAAAATGTATAATGCTGTTAACTCACTGTATGATAATGTTTCTTCATGTGTAAGGGTAAACAATCTTCATACTGCTTGGTTCCAAGTAAAGAAAGGCTTACGTCAAGGTTGTGTTGTCACCAATTTTGTTTAATTTCTATATCAACGATCTAGCTACTAGAATCAAATCTTTAAATCTTGAGATAGACATAGGTAATAATGAAAAACTTAGCATATTGTTGTATGCAGATGACATCATACTGTTAGCAGATAGTGAACAGGATTTGCAAAAAATGCTAGATACTTTGTATAATTGGTCTGGACATAGCCTCGTAAGAATTAACCCACAGAAAAGTAATATTATGCACTTTCGTCCAAAAAATGCTGCAAGGACAAATTTTGACTTTCATTGTGGGACAGATAGTATAACTTTAACAGACAAATATGTGTATTTAGGTTTATTACTCACTGAATTTTTAGATAACTCTGAAACTGCAAAGATCCGCAAGTCGTGCCCTAGGGCTACTCACAGCAAAGTTCAAAGACCTTGGTGGAATGCCTTTTAATGTGTTCACCAAACTGTTTGACTCATTAGTATGGCTTGTAGTTGCATATGGTGCAGTTATCTGGGGTACCAAAACTAACTCCTGTATAGATTCTAATCTGCAAAAGGTCATGTGTCTGTTTTTGGGAACACCACGCAACACGCCACATGCTGCTTTGCTAGGGGATATGGGCTGGTAACCAACTCTCAGTCAACAAATGCAATGTATCACAAACTACTGGTGCAGACTTCGTAAAATGTCAATTAATAGACTTACTTAAAGATTGTTTGAATATACAAACAATCTCTGTGTCTATAGAAAGTAGAAACTGGTGTTTTCGTGTAAAACAGTTATTTAGTACCTATGGCTGTCCAGATATTGTAATTTGAATCAACCAGTATCAAAACACTCTATGTTAGAAAAGATTAAGAAATGCTGTTTTGAGAAATATGTTGCTAGTTGGAGGAATTCTATTACTTCTGACTGTGGAAGAAATAGATCTTGCGGTAACAAGTTGCGCACATGCAAACTTTTCAAATCTAATTTTGAGACTGAAGCATACTGCAAAATTATCATGCCTCGAACTCATAGGTCTTCTAGCAAGGTTCAGCAGAGGTACAGCTCCAATTAGAATAGAAACTGGGAGATACAAACGTTTGCCTGTAGATCAAAGGAAATGTCCATTCTGTATCAATTCCATAGAAACAGAATACCATGTAATTATGGAATGTCCAGTTTATAGCGATCTACGCTTAGATTTGTTTGAAAATATTAAACTTAAAATAGAAAAGTTTGATCAGATGTCAGCTACAGATAAATTTGTATGTTTATTTTCGGAGCAGAGCTGTGTTAGAAATATTGCCAAAACCTGCTGTGATATTTTAAAACGTAGAAATCAATTTGTATATAAATAAGGTAAAAGATAAATGGTAACACTCACTAGTGCGTATATAGAAAGATGAATTTTATGGAACTTTTTCTCTTTATTGAACACCTGTAGATCAATATTACGTGTTCTAGTTAAAATAAACTTCAATTACTTTGCTGGTCCTTGGACAGCTTACATTATTGTAGTACCACGTAATTTTAATTCTATTTTAAAAAATATGTAAGTAATGTACTAGATAATGTTTTAGTATCAAATAGTTTTAAAGTTATCTAAAACCCTCTCGTAATCAAACTACATTCGGTCTGACCCAGTGTAGTCCCATTATTTTACATCCATTTTTGAATAATGCATTTGCACAGTATTCCTTTTCAGTGTCTTAAGTTTTGTCTTTTTAAGGCAGATTTTAAAGAAAGATTAGCAAGGGAGTTTTAGGTTCTTGTCTGTACACATGTAAAAGTAATATGGATAATGATTTGATTTTGAAATGTATTAATTTATGGCTATTTTATCATAGTCTCTTATAACTCAAAAATGAGTGACATTGTACATGTACTAATGTAAAATAACTGTGATTTTATATGCACTGTGATAGTATTTATGAAATATTTATGATATGTACAATGATGAGACTGACATATACATATAGATTACAGTCACACTGAGTGCACGATACACGCACGATGTACGCACGTTACACGCACGTTATACGTACGGCAAATACACGGTACACGATTCAGAACGATACACGATATGAAAGACATACGAAGCGCACGCTGCAGGCTACATTATAGTAGATCTACAGTCGAGATCAATGAGGGATAATCTCTTGTTTTTTGGGTTTGATGAGCCCTACACCGGAAGAGCGCAAAAGCGAAAAATGTGAGGAAACAATCATAAATTTCTACAAAGTTACTCTAGACATTGGTAATGCTGAGAACATGAAAATTGACCATTGTCACCGTCTAGGGAAGTTTATACATGGCAAGACTAGGCCGATCGTCGCCAAATTTAATTACTATCCGGACAAATTAACCGTTAAAAATGCTTCTGATAAATTGAAAGGTACTGATTACCGGCTCAGTGACCAATATCCCAAGGTCATCCAGGAACGTAGACGACGTTTAATCCCAGACTTAATTAAAGCGCGTAGGGACGGTTATAACGCTGTCTTATCATATGACCGGATTATCATCAAAGGCAGACGACAAACTCACGGTACGGAAACTGGAGAAGGAGAACCGGAAGTGGAGGGCATGGAAGGCTAGGACTGTGGTGAACAGTGCATTTCTTTCCTTCAATGGAATATACAAGGAATATCAAATAAACTTAACGACGAAGACTTTATCCAGTATGTTTCAAATTATGATGTCTTAATATTTACAGAAACATGGCACTCAAATATAACTAATGTTAATATAAAAGGATACGAGTGTTTAAATTGCCCACGGCCAAAATCCAGTAAAAAAGCTAAACGGTTTAGTGGAGGTATATTATAAATGTGCACTGAACTGTAACTTACAGCTGGTTAAAATAAATAAGAACGGTATACTGTGGTTTAAATTAAAGTGTATACAGTCGAACGAAGAGCGATTACTGTACTTTTATGCTTGTTACATTCCACCGGAAGATTCAACTGTATATAAAAATGCACAATCAAGTCTTTTTAATTTTGATTTTTATGAAAGTGTGTATGATGATTTGTTACAGTTTAGAACATAAGGAGAGGTGTACATTGCGGGGGATTTGAACTCTAGAACTGGTGAACTGGTTGATTTTGTGGAGGAACTCAACTTATCTAGATTTGTAAACTCCCCAGAGTCCGAAAATATTGATATACCTATTAGAAAATCTCAGGACAAAAACGTCAATTCTTTTGGACATAAACTTATTGCTTTGTGCAAAGACCAAGATCTTATCATTGCAAATGGCCGTTTAGAACCCGTAAAATTTACATATCATTGTTTAAATGGTAGGCACAAATGTGCGAGCGTTGTAGATTATCTAATCTTGAACTATAAAAATTTCGAATTTATCTCAAGTTTGAATGTTGCCGAGCTCACTAAATTTTCTGATCATTGTCCATTGACTTTTAATATAGTATGTCAAAATAAGACGCATAAATGCCAGAATGAGAAAAGCTATGATAAACTTTGTTGGATCACTGAAAAGATACCTGACTTAATAAATGCTTTAGAATATAAAAGGGTTGAGTTCGAGCGAATTACAGGTAATATTGTAACTAGTTCTTTAGATTTAGATGAAGAAATTAAAAAATTTTCAAACGCTATTTATTCCTGTTCATACCAAGTATTTGGGAAAACAGTACACACTGCTAATAAACAAAGAGTACGTAAAAGTGTTTGGTTTAATGAAGGTTGTAAGTTAGCCAAATCTAGATTTATGGATGTGAAAAGGAAGTTTAAGAGAAACCCCTGTGAAAAAAACAAAATTTTATTTCTAGAAAGTAGAAGCCACTTTTGTTCTATTAAGCGTAAGGCTAAAGTAATTTTTTACACACAAGAGAAGCGTAATTTGTCTGAATTAAGTCGGAATTTGCCAGCAAAATTTTGGAAAAAGGTTAATAAATTTAGAAACAGTAAGAAAGCTGGTAATGCTGATGTGGATGTATCCTCGTTTGCCACATATTTCAAAGATATGCTAAATAAACAAAATGAATCTCAATTCATACCGGAAATGAACGATGATACTAGCGATGATGTTATTACTATTGAAGTACTAGATAGACCTTTCGATGAACATGAAATATTGAAAATCTTGTCTTCACTTAATAGGAACAAGGCACCGGGATGTGACCAGATTATCTCAGATTTTTTCATAGATGCTAAACAATTCATTACACCGTTTTTAGTTCAAATTTTCAACAAAATCTATCAAGATTGTACTTATCCCAAATTATGGACCAAAGGTGTTATTGTTCCGATCCATAAAAAGGGAGATAAAACTGACCCGTCAAATTACAGAGGTATTACTTTGATTTGTACTATGGGAAAGATTTTCCCCCTTGCATTAAGAAATCGATTGAACACATGGTGTGAGAAACAAAATGTTTATTCTGATTTACAATACGGTTTTCGTAGTAACAGAAGTACTGTTGATTGTATTTTTATTTTACATAATACAATGTATAATCCAGAAAACTATGTATAACGGCAAATCATTGTATTGTGCCTTTATTGACTACGAAAAGGCATTTGACACCGTCACCCGAGAGGCATTGTGGTATAAATTATTTGAAATAGGTGTAAGTACAAAAAGGTTAAAATGCTAAAATCTATTTATGAAGAGGTATCAGTTTGTATTAAGGTATTTTCTGATATATCTGACTTTTTTTAGGTGACCCTGGGATTGAAACAAGGGGAACCACTCTCGCCGATCCTTTTTATACTCTTCGTGAACGATGTTGCCTCTAACCTTGATTTCAACGCAATGTCAGACACGGACCTACAACAATTATGTATTTATATGCTGTTATTTGCAGACGACATGGTACTTTTTACAACAAATCCAAATAGCCTACAGGCACAGTTAGGTAGTTTATATGTGTATTCAACGAAATGGGGTCTGAAGATTAATACCAACAAAACCAAAGTGTGCATTTTTAGAAAGAGAAAACAAAATATAAATTTTAGATGGAGATTAAATAACGAAACTTTAGATATAGTAGACTCGTTTTGTTACCTTGGGCTTAAATTCCATTGTAACGGATTAATGAAAGAAGCTATGAAAGCTCTATCTGACCAGGCATCAAAAGCAGTAAATGGTCTATATTCAGTTTTCTCAAGAGTGAACTTTGATTTTAAAACTAAACTTATGCTTTTTGATCGAATGGTGGTGCCAATTTTAACATATGGAGCTGAGGTCTGGGGAATATATGACACAGCTATAATGGATAGAGTCCAGGTAAAATTTTATAAACGTGTATTAGGTGTTAAATCTTCAACTCCCAATATGGCCGTTTACGGAGAATTAGGGTATTACCTCATTTCAGTCATTTGCCGAGAAAGAGTTTTAAAATACTGGCAACATATTAAATGTAATCCTGATACGATTATGAATACGGTATTTAAATCACTGTGTACAGATATCAATGTCGCAAATAACAAAAATTCATTTAAATATGAAACATATTTAGACTTAATAGAAAATGACTTTTGAGAAAGCTATTTACTTGTTTCAGGATGTCTTCCCATAGTCTTGCTATTGAAACTGGTCGATACATTGGTACAGATAGAGCAAACAGATATTGTCAACAGTGTCAATCAAACATGATAGAAACAGAATATCATTTTTTAATGATTTGTCAAAAATATAGATGTTTACGTACAAAATATTTAACAAAATTGTCATGGCCAAATCTGAGAAAATTCGATAGATATATGTCATCGCAAAATAAAAGTCTTCTCCTTAACATATGTAAGTTTCTAAAGGAGGCATATAAAATGAGAATTTAACTTAATGTGGATATAATATTGTCTTATTTAAGAATACCATATTTTTCACATGTTTGCACTTATGTATATATATATATATATATATATAAATAAATAGGCAACAAAACGGACAATACAACAGACATCCAAATAGGCAACAAAACAGACAATACAACAGACAACCAAATAGGCAACAAAACAGACAATCCAACAGACCACAAATAAAAAATGCCGATATTCAAAACTTTATTTTAAAACTTTATTCAAATTTTAATCGTAATAATCGTCAACAACAAAATAGAAGGGAATCTCAAAAACAACAGAGAAGACCTTGGAGGGACAGGTCTAACAATTCTCAGACAACTGATATAACAGGTGTGGCCGCTCCAGAAAATTTTGATTCTTTTTTAGAGGCGGACCACAATTGGAGCAGCGAAATGTAGATAGAGGTAACCTAGCTGATTCTAATAAAACATATACAAAAATTTATAATCTTTCAAATCGTAAACTTAATGAAAAAGAAAGAAGTGTCTTGTTGATGGGTCTGAAATTTACTCCTACACCTGAAAAAAGGAATTCACATGAACTTGATAATGATTTAACTGATTTTTTTAGAAAATTAAGATTACGGGAATACTTTGACGGAAAGGCTAACACAAATATTTCATTAGTAAAAAATAAATCAAATTTTACTCCTCCATGCGGACGTAATGATAAGTTAGATGCATATATAACTACTACTAAAACTTGGTGTAATAATGTTTCAAGGGATAATAAAGATATTAGACATAATATTACTTTAGAACAAAGAAAAGCTATTAGATCTTTAGCGCAAGATAATTCTATCATAATAAAAGAAGCAGATAAAGGTGGCGGTATTGTTTTAATGAATGCAGATTTCTATAAAAATAAAGTTTTGGAAATGTTGACAGATGAGTCTTACTACAAATCTATACCAGCAATACAAAGGAAATATTTAATGAAATTAGAAATTTAACGAAGAAATACAGAAATTTAACGAAACAAGAAATAGACTATCTACTTAATTTTGATTTCAAAACTAGTACTTTTTATGGTTTACCTAAAATTCATAAAAGCAAAATTATTGAAAAAGTATGTAATGAACAGAGTTCTGAATATATTGAAATATTAAATCCATAAGATTTACAACTTCGGCCAATAGTTGCAGGTCCGCAATGTGAAACTAGTCGTCTTGGCTCTCTTTTAGATATACTACTTAAACCTTTTCTTCAGAATGTGCATAGCTACTTAAGAGATAATATAGATTTTCTAAAGTGTATACCTAAATCTGTTCCGGAATACACACAGCTAATTTCTTTTGATATTGTTAGTTTATATTCTAATATTCCCCATCAATTAGGTTTAGAAGCAATATCATTCTGGTTAGATAAATATCCAGGGTTAATTTCGGGACGGTTCAATAAGGATTTTATTATTGAAGGATTAAAAATTATTTTAAGTAACAATAACTTTTCTTTTAACTCATTATATTTCAATCAATCAAAAGGTACAGCCATGGGTACCAGAGTCGCTCCTACATATGCTACTCTTGTTTTGGGTTACTTAGAAGAGATATTATATAATAAAATTAAACAAGAAAAGGACGAACACTTTGCTAAATATATTCAAACCAATTGGAAAAGATATTTGGACGACTGCTTCATTTTTTGGGAAAGATCACTTTTAGACCTAATTCATTTTGAGAACATGTTAAATACATTACATAAAGACATAAAATTTAAAATTCAACAGAGTACCAAGAATTTACCCTTTCTTGATATAATGGTTATAAAGAACGGAACTGTAATAACAACTGATATTTTTTTTAAAACCACTGACTCTAAACAATACCTAGATTTCAAATCCTGCCACCCGAAACCTACAAAAACAAACATTCCATTTTCATTAGCACGTAGAATTTGTACAATAGTTTCAGAAAAAAATATCTTAAATACGAGATTAATAGAACTTGCAAACATTCTTCTTAAGAGAAAATATCCAGTGGAAGTTATTAAAGCAGGAATTATTAAAGCAATGAAAATTCCTAGAAGTACTTTATTACGTAGCCAAGAAACTAAAGACGAAAGCATAATACCGTTTATTTCTACACATAATCCGAAAAACAGAGAAGTCTTCCGGAATACTTAAATATAACATGGATATTTTAAATAACGATGATATAATGAAAAGAATAATGAATAATACTAAAATCATTAAAAGTAAAAGACAACTTCCCAATTTAAAACGTCTGCTTACTAAGTCGGAATTTAATGAACATAAGACCACCCCGTCTGTTTCAAAATGCAATGACCCGAGATGCGGACTTTGCCAATTTATTATTGAAGGATCTACATTTTCAATACAGAACAAAACGTTTCATATTAAAGAGAATATGGACTGTACTGTACAAAATGTTTTATACGTATTAGTTTGTAATGTTTGCAAAGAATTTTATATCGGCCAAACAGGTGATAAGCTTCGTAATAGAAGGACAGTGCATGATCAACAAATAAGAGACCCGTTGACAAGACAATTGCCTTTAAGTGGTCATTTAGATAATTGTTCAAAAAAGGACCCAAAATATTCAATATTTCCCTTTTACAAATTTCATAGTAATGATGTTTCAGCTAGGTTATCTAAAGAACGCTATTTCATTGACATTTTTAAGCCTAAATTAAACAATAACTGATGACGTCATCATTTTTGACGTTGTGTACACATGTGTACACAACTTTGACGTTACGTTGCTAAGTAATTTATATTGTATGCTATATTTGCCCTGATGATATAGTGAAACCGGTTGGCAAATACAAATAGAAAACTCATATAGTGTCATTATTTTCATTTTATATATATATATATATTTATATAATAGGGCCACTGTTTTTTTTTATTCTACGTTAGCCGATCAGAGGACAATCACATTTTGGTGTAATTGTTGTAAAATCTGATCTATGATTGTTGACAAAAATATTTTGCTTAACGAATACTACAATTTTTCTCAAACTCATCAAAGTCAATTTCGGCTTATTACTATTTTCTAAAACATATTTTGAAAGAATGCCTATTGTATCATGTTCTTTATTTTGAATGAATTCATCAAAAACAGTTGAAATTAAGTGAAATTCAGGTTTTACTTGATTAACTACTTTTGTTAAGATATGGATCTTAAATCATAGATAATTTTTTGTTTGGCATATTAAGAACATGGAGGATTGTTATCAAGGATTCAGTTATACTTTGTTAGCTATTACTGCCATAAAAAGTTACAGTCAGAAGCTTTTTTTGGAAAACGAGCAAATTTTTCAGTTTTTTCATTTTTTGTCACCATGGCAACCATTTATGTGTATCAATTTCTAAAGGAATTGATAGAAAGTATTAGTGGGTCATTTCATTGCATGAATGTTGATAAAAGTAGTTGCTATATTTTGAAAGTATGGCTGTTGTATTATGTGTTTTATTGTGAGTGAAATCGAAAAAAATAGTTAAAACTTAGTGAAATTCTAACTTTGGTGGCTGCTTTTAATTATGATTGTAAGGTTTTGCTTATACAATAAACACAGATAAGAATTTTAGAAAATGACACTTAAAATCATAACATTCATTTGTTTAAATTTTTATGGTCAGAAAATGCAGAACTTATCATTAAAAACAACAGAAATGCCACCAAATAGTAAATTTTTATTCATTTTAGCAAATTCTGTTGCCATGGTAACCATTTTTCCTTGACAAATGTTTGTTTCTTTTTACGTAAAACAGCATGTTTTTGTTGAACTATTTTGTGTGTTTCATGAAATAAAACATGAAATACACGTACTTTCATTTGTGTTGTTTTATTAATCTGTTCATCTCCTTCCAATTATGGGTCTTGACAGCAAAATTAAGGCATTTGCAACAAACAGTGGGTGTTTTAAAATTCTTGAAATACCCAAAAAGAAAGGGCGAATGAAACTGAAACTTATGTGGTAATATTTCTAAGATATTGTTCTGTTAGAAAATGTAAAAAAGTGAAAATGTGATTTTTCCTCAATAAGCAGTATTTTCGCTTTCCATGACACATCTCTTTAGTAGCAGCCCTATATAGCAATTGCATTTCTACTAAACTTTAAGTATTTATCTATACATTGATCTACACGAGTATGTCAGTATGTGCAGCGAGGCAAGAGCTCGTGGAATTCGTTTGACATACTTTTGAATTTTAAACAAATTTTTTGTTCTTATTACTGTGCTTAATAAATTTTCCAATCTTTAAAGATAGCGGAGAAAAAATCTAGTGGCAGGCGATGGCAAAATTCCAGAGCACTAACCACTAATACATTATCATTCGAGACCTGTTTCTTTAACACCATGTTAGAGAGGACCTGATCAAAAATATAAAAGTACCTTGTAGAAAGCGTGTTTTTCCATGTAGCAAACGACGTATGCATGCAAAGTCTATAAAAATTAATAAAATACTAAGCATAAATTTATATATTTGTGTGTCTGTGGACACACGGCCCAGACTAAAGAAGCACGGACAAATAAAGTTCTTGGTTTACTATGGAAGACAGCCAGTGCCACAATTGCATCTTGCTTTTTACATTTCTTACATTTTAACTGGTAGTTTTTACTATATGTCAGATATTACGTTGTCTTAAGGCATCAAATGATTTCTTTATGCTGGATTATGCTTTCTTTCAGCCAATAAATCGGTTATTCCTTATGTTTAAAGCTTCCTTTCACAATTGAAGTTCTTTACTTTTAACTCAACTTAAAACTTTATATAGCTGATTTTTATTTCGCCACATCTTGTCCATTCCTTAAACATTATAAACCTACAGTACATGCTTAGATTCAAGCATACTATAAAGTTTAATAATTACACAAGGAGCCGCTGCTTTGATTATTATCGGTTGTGTCCGAATAATTAACGATAACACGCAGCTATGGAAAACCTTTGTCCTTTGTTTATCTTATACTCATTAAACAGGTAAATGAATATAATATTACGTAGAACACGTGTTATGTTTTGTGGTTTATCCATGGTAAATGCAAAAGCATGTGCTGTGCGACGTACAGTTGTAATGCGTGTACACCAAACATCGCCAACTGTAGTTTTATTTTATAAAAAAAAACTATTCGGAACATTTTTAATATTTTTCGCAATCACAAGCTAACACACATTTTATAGTACATGGAATGAATTTGAATATTTAGGCACTTTCGATGCACAGCCGTGGAACTGTTGTTTCGCGGTTTTACAACAATTATTTCAGACTACGGAAGATATATACAACTATGTATATTCGCTCAAATGTAACAGTTATCGTTTAGAAGTTCTATTACTCAATCAGTTGGAGATTAAAATTGACCAATTAGTGCAAAGACTTGAACCTGTAACCTGGATATACGTATACTGTACGACATAATAAAATCAGAAAGGAACATCTAAAATACATACATCAAACATCAAACATCAATCAAAACAATATTTGAGTCAATGAAATATTTGTTGCATTGTTGAATTCATTTACAATGTCTCTGTTTAAAACAGTATGAAAAGTTATTTCAAACGTTCGAAGTAGGGGCCGGACAAAGAATGTGCTGAAACGGACGTTTCACGAGCGGTCTGTCGTGACGATATAGGTACATATGTCTGACGTTTTTGCTAAGTCCCAAAGATTGGATAACTGATTTCCTCAGTGTCGTATGCCGCTATCTTCATATACACGACTCCGGGCTCACGTGATGTGAACCGGAAGTGGTGATATTTGGAATCGCTTGGTATTTTTATTAATCTTTCGCCGGGGAACATCTTCCATCCTCACCAGACCCTTGACGGGTACGTTATTATGAGCAGACTTCTGCACCACATCCACCACTTGCTGTAGAGTGTCGTAGATTGAACGCCAATACGTTTTTTGTTAATTGTCCAAAATCCAGGCACCTGTGCAGAAAACACTGGAGTGGGGACAGGTGCTAACGTATCAACATACTATATTTTGGCTCATTTTCTATATTTTGATCCTGTTTAAGTTTTATGACGCTTAAAAAAAGTTGCATGTCTCTTTCATTAACGCCCTGAATACTGGCCAACTGACACAGCGTAAACGTATTGTGGCATATTTCTGCCACCACATAACCACTTAATTATCACGTTATATAACTAGTTAGTCATTTGATTATCATGATAAATATCTGTTTTCAAGTGACTAACTAGTTAATATAACGTGATAATTAAGTGGTAATGTGGTGGCAGAAATATGTCACCATATAAACGTGATTATGTTTTAGAGTCTTTGTAGCAAGAGAATGAGATGCCTTACAGGTGCACATACCTTATATGCCTTACATGCACATGCAGGTTTGTGATTAATGTTTGGAAATAAAGAAATAATTTATATTTCTCATTGACAATTAGGCTTCTGTTTCATTGGTCTTTTAATGCATTAACTATGTATAATATGGCATGCTAAAATCCAGTGACTCTTTCATTTTCGTAGAGGTTATTCATGGTTCCTGGTGAATCTGCAATGTAAATTTTACAACAAATTTCTTTACGCAATCAATATTAGTATTACTGTCGTGAATTTAAGATTCATCAGGTATATATCTTGATGATAATGTGCCTAATGATTTTGCTGTCCATTTGGCTTGATGCCACGCCAAAAATCTGCAGATCTGTACAACTGATACGTTTGACCAAGTAGCAGAATGTTGGATTACTAAGTGTATATACACAGAAATTGATCTAGCCTTGTACCTCGAATAAAGGTTTCCTATTATATTCACAATTAGGCTTTATCTTAATCATTCTTGCAAATACTTACTCAAACTCGCTCTTACAACAAAAATACAAAATGATGTCTAGGAATTTCTTTCATTGTACATTTCGAAGAAAAGGAGATAAAGATGAAAATTGGTGAAATAGTATATCTTATCACAATCAAGAACTTCAACTCTAAATCTACTGGTCGAATTCGATGAAATAGCGGACTGTTTACTCAGTTTTTCAGTATAATTAAAATGTTAAGATGGTGACACATGTTAAAATGTAAAACACAGCGTTTATAACGAGACAATGGCTATATAATAATAAGTTTTCCAATTGCCGATTTTCACAAAGATTTTTTGATCCCCACATTCTGTGCAGATTGTTATGATGAAATTTCAATTAAAAGCCTTGTTACAGCTCACAAAGCTCCCTTTTGAATATTGCGTCTCGGGTATCTCTGTTCGGACCACGTGTTCCTATATAACTCTTGCGAAGCTGCTTTATACGGACCATTCATAATTCTGTTCCGAATAAAGCTCTTCACATGTAACGCGTGGTTGCTAATTTATTCCAGATATTGCGATTCATATCTATAAAACACCTTGAAATATAATACTAAAGCTGATCCGCCTTCTTCGTTCAGTAATGTGTGTAAAGTTTGATATTTGTTATCACTATTGACACTACATGTACATGATGTTTGTGTAGTTTGGCGACTGTCACTTTTAAAGATCACTTTGTGTCACAATGTCTAACTTTGTAGCAGCTACCGGTACCTCTATAACTTAGTTACTGGTCAAATACACACAAAAAACATTAACATTTAGCTCATATTAGGTGACTCTCTGTCTCACATAGTTCAGAAGCTGAGTGTCAGAATATGATAAAGTATACATGTATATTTGGACTAAATCAATGGTAATAACTTCCATTACAGACCCGATACATAAATTTAAATACAGATGCACAACTTCACTTGCCAACTAACATTCCTATAAAGTTTCTCGATTCTTGGTCAAATGGCACCGCAAGATTTTCGGAACGTACCCACGTACGTACCTCGCTCGTGCATACGTACGGACGGACAAGAGCAAATATATATGTCTCCCGCGTTTCCAAATAATATGGCCAAATGACACTCTACCACAGACTTATGTTTAATGGCACTCTAATATGTCTGTAATAGTATTATAATTCTCGCATTCCTCAAACTCGCTAGTATAACAAACAAACAATGATGATATATAAAAAAGTGCTCGCTAGCGAATTAAAAAAGTTGCGAATAAATAGAAAATAGGAAAATCGCGAAATAACATGCGAATACAAAGACTTTCAGAGTACATAAGAACATGCGTTTCGAATATATAGCTTCCCGAATAGCTATTTTCGATTCGAGCTATATAGGATATGACGAGCTCTCTGGAATGTAAGCTAGTTCTAAAATGTTATATGGTTATTCATCGGACGACATTTTGACATACTTGTCCGGCCAGATCCATCTGACGTTTCTTGTTAAAAAAAATTACTAGCGTTGTTGCGTTATGAATTCCTTTTAGATCGATTATCCGAAGTGATCAAAGTAACAATTTACTGCCATACAAACATGCATTTAAAAAAATATATTACGTTTTCTTCATATCAAAGAAGCTTCACAGGCTTCAAGTTGTCTTCTCTCTGCCAATATTGCTTAATATTGTGTCCAAAAAAGTAAATTGCGTATCGATATAAAAATATCAAATTAAGAATTAAAAGGCTTCTGTTTGAAACACAATTTAATCGACTTCGTTTCGATTAATGAACACAATGTTTTAACATTATACTTGAAGAAGTAAACAAATTCATTCTTAGGAAGATTAAATGGATTTTTAAAAGACGAAAAGACTACTCTATGTTATAGTGTTCAAAACAGTATAATAATATTTGAGAGTGTCGCAAAAAGTGTACGATTTACGGTAAAAATGGCCAGGAGTTGTACAGTAGAGCGCTTACATATAAAACCATAAGAAGGTAGAAGTCAGGACTCGGCGTCATCGGCTAGCAATGCAAATTTCGAACACCTCAAACCGCTCGGCGGCCATCGCAACAACTTCAAGGCATGAATTTTGAAGATAACGCTTATTTACAATAATAAATTTGTTTCAAAACATTTATATTAGTAATTTAAAGATGACAGTTTTTCACAAACATTAGTGTACATGTACTTCGTTTGCTGAGATAATCAGATACATGCAAGTTAAATATGCTTTATATATCTGCATGGAGAGGGCATAGATTCGACACATTATACAAAAGAGTTATGAAGCGGACACGCGGTTTCAGGGTGTATTCAGCAGTAGCCCCAACTATTTACCTCAGATCTTTTTCCCTTGGTAATTCTATTCGCATTGCAGTCCATTTATTGGATCATACATGTCTTTTTCTTAATAAGGCTCAATATCTTTTAATTCATACCCGTATTTTGATGCCAGGGAAACGTGCGGTAAAAGCGATGTTTTATTGAATATAGCTGGTTCGACTTTGCCTAACCACACTAGTTCATTCATTTATAATGTTTATCATTTCTTGACAGCAAACGCAACTACTGGCATTTGGATACTTAAAATACAGTCCCTATGGAAACTGAAGGTCAACTATTAATTCATATTAATTTATTTTTTCTCGATTGCAAAACAAGTTCTTACAACTTAGATAATCGCTCTGGAGACTCATTCCAAATGAAATCAATCATGAATAGAAAGAGAGACAATATGTAGATATTTTTGTCTTGCCAGTATGGACAGAACCGCCGTGGCACTGGTGGGGATCGAACCAGGATCTTCCGATCCTGAGGCGAACGCGCCCACCTGTGCCACTACGTCTCCAGTGAAAGGAGACTACAGACACATCGAATCAATGGACGGGCGAAGACAATTTTTAGAGAATCCTTCTTTACTTTATAGCACATACCGCTGTTTTCATTTTGTTTTTGTCGAAAACAAAGAAGAATGCAGTTTTATATCCGGGTATAATGAGAAATTTTCTGGACTGTTCCGTATAAGAAGAAAATTCTTAAAACTGAGACAGCAATTCATTATGATAAAAGCGTCCTCGGTACCCAGGTTATTCATATTATATTCCGTAATAGACCGTGGGTTCCGACGATGGATAAAAGTGACGGCTTAAATGTTGTTGTGATACACGTTTTGTCTCCAAGTGCATGTATGATAAAGATATTCAAACTGTTACATGGTATGTAACCTGATTGAATCGCTCGTCTGGTATTGATAATATTGTTCGCGTTTTATCATATTAATATAATTTTTTTTGCGTGCTACTGTATCAGGAAGATTGTTGTTGTTCAATTTATATCTCTCCGGAAAACAACTAGGTATTTTCTGCCAGCATTGACTGAGTCGATTTTGTAAGTATTTTAAGAGTAATTTATAAAACACTGTATCAAAGTTTAGAAAAATACTCTATATAAAACGTTCATACAGACCGAAATCCCGCCATGCACACTGTTATCATGTGCATATCCGCGCCCATTCTTATATTGAAGATACTGTATTTACGATGGGCTAAATGCGGCAAGTAAAATGATATTTCTTCTTCAGTTTTACGTCGAATGTTTTCTGTATTGTGTCTATAAATGTAACATTATACCTCAACAGATCCGTGTTACAAGTAAATAAAATGGTGTCGAACTAGTTTATAACACAGATCAATTTTTACCATTTTATTAAAATACGGTGTCCATTCAAATTTAAAATTTAAGTATCGACTACATATATATTAATCATTGAAGGATCGATCTAAAGTGACTTCTGCATAATAAACAACAATGCTAGTAATTTATTTTAACAAGAAACGTCTGAAAAACGTCAGTATCAGCTCGTTACGTCACGTCAATCTTGTATTTTACGTCAACATTTCTCATGTTTTTCCCACTTCAAAACAGTTTCGGTGGCATGAAAAGAAGGACGGTGACCCCCCTTTTTTATTTGATAGAATCGCTTTAAATTGGTTTAAGAATCCATAGCGCTTTTAAAAAAAAATTCTCTCGGGCCGTTTTTTCGCAATTGACGCTAAATGCGTCAATTTTGCAGTTATTTCTGCTGCGAAAATTGTCGCCCTACAGGGTTCGTTCCACACTTTTTCATATTTTTGGCAAAAAATATTAGATATTTTTATTTTTTCAGATGGATAAATGATTCTATATTGCATTTATGAAAATAAGATCGTTTCATTATCTACATAGAAAGAGATATATCGAAAATAACACGAAAATTGACGAAAATACACCTCCCCGCTAGGTGGCGCTTTTAACTCAGTTTCCATGGAAATATCACTTCACCGTATTACTTCTACAAAAGACAATTAGTCACGGGGTTGTCATGCAAAATATCTTAAATCTGCGTTGCCTTTTAAAAAAATGACCCGATTTCTGGGGGAAACCCGCGACTTACCTTAAAAACAGCAAACCAGCTCTATTCTTCTAATTATGGGCATACGGGTATTGTTCAGTCAATCATCAAAATGAAGCCCGTATTCAGTCAGTTTAATCAAGTATTATTGTAGTGTCATTAAAAGTGATTATTAAAAGAGTGTGTTTACAAAAATAAATAGATTTTTGAAGAGTCTGTCGCAAACCTTATTGTCTTCACCTACAAAATAATCAAATCAACCTGTTACTTTAATTGTATTTACTATGTAACTCTGGACAGGCCTTATACACCAGAAGACAAAGTTGGTACTGTCTCGAAACGGATGAATTAACTTCTTACCGTGTACATTGTCTAACGTGTCGTATTCTGGTGTCTCTGTAGGGACAACGTACATGTTTGGCGTAGTATAATCGCTATCTTTACTGCCACTACAAAATCAAACCGAAATCAAACGAGTTAGCATCAACAGTAATTAAAGAGTAGCATCTATTAACATAATACATTTTTCAGAGCAGTAGCTCTAGAACTCTAGGAACACAATATCGTAGTTCTGGACATGGAAGTGTTCCATTTCAAAAGAAAGTAACGTTCAGATTTATTAAATTCTGAATCATTTTAAATTTTAAAGATGTCTTTTAAGAGATGGTTTTCATCAGAGACACTTACTAATGTTCCGCCTTTTTGTTAAGTGAATGCACAAGTTTGATTTTAATTTAGCTACTTTAAAAAATTCATATTTTTACGGCATGCGTTTCATGGATTAAAATACTGCTTGTTTCACCTGTTTTTCTTTCGTGACCTATAGACAAGAACTCCAACAATAACTGCTACAATAAGCACTGCAATAGAAGTACCAACAGCTCCTCCTATCACTGCTGTTTTGCTACTTTGACTTGTCGTTTGAACATCCGTTTGAGTCAATGTTACAACTGAAATGTATAATTAAAACCATAACTTCTTAAAATCTACTAGTTGGAAATTTACAAAGGAGTAAAAGCGATCATTTACACATACAAGTATAGCACAAAACACATATATTTTATGATACATTTAAAATTATAAACCCACAAGGAAGAAAAGGTTGAGACCGATTGAGTCCGAGGTGACAACCTGCGAAAACTACGATTCCCGAAACGTTGCAAACTAGGAGTAAGGGGTGAACAAACTTCACTATTCTCTGAAACTCGACCCGACACTGCATGTTTAATGTCCAACGCCTATCAAGGTAGCGTATTAAGGAGCATTTTATCACTTTAAAGGTGGTCAATTACTTTTAAACAACATTTTATGACAATTTTTACTTAAGACCCATTACATAGAGTTAGATCCCTATCAGAAATTAACATTTTATTAACTTTAATAAAATTTTGTTATTACTCCCCTTTAATATGAAACTATTTAAAACGTTGAGAATTTCTTCTTTATTTAAATATAATTTCTACTTTTACATTTTAATAGATACACAAATATCGTAACATTCTGAACCAAAATCCAAGTTTTAAACCAAGATAGGTAAAGGGAGGTAATAATATCTTTTCAAACTTGAATTTCTAATGAATTCCATCTAAATATATAATATCTAATACAAATATTTCACAAATATAATATAATAGGTCTTATATTTAGATCTTTCTGTAGGTAAAGTATGTGTATCAAATTTTTACTTATGATAAAATAACTTTATCTTGGTTGGGCAACCAGGATAGGGAAATCAAATTTTAAAAATACCTCCAGTGAAAATCTTACTTGGATTAAGCGCTAAGTGAACATAGATGAGTGTAAATGATCAGATGTTAAAGTTTCAAACAAATCTGTTACATGGCCAAATTCCAATTATATATCTTTAAAGGAAATTTTATCGTCGTGTTGTTGGTTAGGTAAAAACTAATTACTACCCCCTCCGCCCCCGATTTCTTACACTGACATCTTCTAACCAAGACGTCAGGCGCAGAATTGACACATTTGTAATTTCTGCTGTATATGGAACCATATTTTTGTTAAGGCATACTCCTTCATATGACTGTCTGTCTCACTCACTGTTTGTTTCGCATTGCGTTTAGTGTGGTGATATAAGTTACTCAAATGAAGACCATTTATAATAAATTAACGAATTTGTAGGTTTCCTGTCTAGGGTGTATTAGTGTAAACATAAAGTAGCATTTACAGCTTCCAAGGCATAATACATGTATAAGTAACTGAAGCCATCGAACATATGTAACAGGGTTTAAACCCCACATATTAATTTACATTTGATATCTTAACAATTAAATTAACAGTTAACAGTTCAACCCAAACACGAAAGTAACACGCCGAGTCAAACAATGTGTTAACCTTAAAGCCAAATCTTATGAAAGATTGTACGTTTGTGCCTAACTGAATAACTGTCCACTACATTTAAAATACAATCCCAATATAACACCAGGTAAAGGCACAAGTAAAACCTGATTAAAACTTCACTAGATCTGTTTCATGGATATGCTATCCTGAAGTACACAAGTAGTTTAAATATTATTTATTCGTATATAAACACATGTATAAATACAATATCTAATAACAATATGCAGGACTGAGCAACAAGACACATGCAGATTTTTCTCTCTCTTCGCCTAATCTTCCAACTTTATCGAGAGAGCTGGTTATAACGTGAAGGCGTTTGAACAGTTATGGTAGCATCATTATCCCTATGAATTCAAGTACAACCGTATCAAAAATACATTCTTTGCCAAAATGGTTTTAATATGTATATCATCTATTGACTCTCTCGTTGATAGTTGTAATTTCCGTGACACTTAGATGTATTGTGTTCCCTATTAGTGGAGTTCTAGATTTGTTCCTCAAAAGCATATCTCATGTTTTCGGTATTGGCAATCTACCACCATTCAGTTTGTCAATTTCAAAACTCAAAGTAAACAAGGGCTTAGTGGAACTACATGTAACGATGAGGCATTTTGGTTTGACCTAAAACAGAACATGGTGCATAATCATGACCGGACAAAATTTTTTTAGTAACAGTGACCTTAACCTTGATCCTAGTGACCCACAATGCAATCCCAAGCTTCCTCTCCGCGCAAGTTACCTACATACCTAGTTTCATTGCAAATGCTCACTCCTAACTCTAGTGAATTGGCGGATACATTTTTTCTATTTTAAGTAACAGTGATGATGACCTTGAATCAAGGTGGCTGTTACATGTGCCCTGCACATCGTTTTAATATGATGAACAATTATGGTGAGTTATTCTAAAATTATTCAAGGGGTTCAAGAGATATGAAGTGGACACGAAATATAGTCATATGACCTTTGATCTTTAATTGTGACCTTGACATTGAACCAATGTAGTTGTTACATACGCTCTGCACATCGTCTCAATATGGTGAACATTTGTGGTGAGTTATTATATACTCCTTCAAGTGGTTCAAGAGATATGTAGCGACCATGATTTGTTTTGGCTCGTTTTGGGGAGGCTGCGTTTTTGGTATGTGGCATTCCCTGTTTGATATTATTTTTGTTTTTGTGATGGACGGACAACTCGACCAAAATCAATATGTCTCCCCCATTTTCAATGAGGGAGACACAATAATATGAATATTTGACAATTTATAGCTGTTGGCTAGATGCAAATATCAACCCAATTTCTATCTGTCGGCTACTCATAAACATCAGAAACTTTTGCAAAATTATTCACGATCTATGATCCAACCTCGACTAGAGCCAATCCGGCTTATGGATCACATAACTATACTAATAACCATTTTATTAAACACTCTTAGGCACTTGTTATCGCGAATAAACTTAACTTAAATAATATTTTAAGCATAAAATTAAAACGAGAAATATACGTAGTGTGTGGCGACGTGAATTTATTGACGTCATCGTATAAACAAATAGTAACGACCCAGTCAAAAGCGACGTTATTAACGTCATGTGTATTTTCGGGTCAATTGAATGAAATGCACTCTTACAAATAATGCCGAACAAAATCTATCTTTAGGTACAGTGACCTTGACCCCCATCCGCAATTTTATCCATTTTTTTTCAGAACAATTTTAGATTTTTTTTCTCTATCTTTAGTAACAGTAACTTTGAAACCCCCCCCCCCCCCCCCCTCCGCCAACTGCAAACATATTTATAGAACTTTTGTCAAAAACACTATATTTCTAGTAACTGACCTAAACCTTAACCCTAGTTATTCCAATGATATCCGGAGATTCATCTTCATGCAAGCTACCTACTGACCGATTTCATTGTAATTGGTCACTCTTAACTCCGGTTGTTGAGCGAAAACTATTTCTCTATTTTTAGTAACCCTGACCTTCACTTTGAGCCGAGTATCCCGAACTGCAATCGCAAGCCTTTTCTCCACAACAGCTACGTACACACCAAGTTTCATTGTAAACTAAAGTTTAGAGCGGAAACCAATTGTTTTGACGACCGCCCGATCGCAAGATATACGACATCGCCATTATAATTACAAGGTTTTGAAGGAAAAACCTGATTAATGATAATCATTACAATCATCATCATCATCAGGCTGTTATCATCATTGTCACACTATTAACATTCATCACCATAACGATCATCCACACCATCATCCTCAACAGTACCAGTTTAACCGCATGACATAAAGTGTTGAAATATCCGATTAGGGTATTTCTATCAGATCCACAATGTTCCCTATTTTAGGTCACGAGAAGATAATTCAAATGGAGTTCGAAGAGCTGTTTATTTGAGTCAATGTGAGTGAGGACAATGCCGCGATTGCATACAGTTAACGAGCAACGTTTTCGTCGTCACAACTGCTAGAAAATAGTGCAAAATATATTATCAGATACATGACATATTACGTCAGACGATATTGTTTCAGCTAATGACATGACAATGATAGCTACTTCATTTAAACAGATTTGGAGACACTTAAAATAAAACAAATAAACAACGAGCAAGATATTTAGTATTTACCTTCATTACAATGAGGACCACGGAATCCTGGCCTGCATTTCCCAGGACATCCTCCATAATTATTTGTACAGGTACCTTCTAAACAGTAACACTTTTCACTACATTCATCACCAAATGTGTCTTGTGGACAACCTGTATAGACAAATAGATATACATTACATTTAATAATATCCTTATTTACATTGTTTATACAGTACGTTATTTAAAGAGGAGAACTAATTTATAATAGTTAAACACAATATATTGTCAATTTGAAATTCAACGGTTGTCTACAACCTATTTTACATATGTTCATCAATTCTTTTTTCGCCGAAGAAAAACGACATATCAAACAACATATCTGGTATTAGTCGTGTCTGCATTATATTCAGCATATTACTCAGCATAACTGCGAAACTATAGAAATTATTGTACATGTATTAACGATTGCATCCTACAAAATATTGCATATTTGTAACAAACTTTTATCGCAAGCGGGTCCAAGCCATCCTGTTTTGCAGATAGACGACTGACAATCGCCCGTGTGTGTGTCACAACGTTTGTTGTCTGCACAATGACAGTTATATGCACATTCACGTCCAAACGTCCCTACTGGACAGACTGAAATTAAATCGACAAGAGTTCGACTCAATTCTCATTTCATAAGGATATGAAATTATTCATTACATTGTATATGAAAAAAGCAAAATAATTTTAATCTTCGTACCATATCAACATGATTTCATGTTGACATATCTACAAGTAAAATGTCTCTAACTGCCACTTGCACAGATCGATTTTCGCAAAGTTTAAATCAATAGTGGTTTTGATATTTCATTGGAAAAGCAGCTTGGAAGACGGAGAATAACTCATAATACTAACTAAGTCCTACAAATTTTAACATAAAATATCTGCTATTTCATCATTTCAATTGTTGTTGCAGTTTTGTAATTGCGGTTCATTTAATGAAGGTTATCTTTGTACGAATCAAAATCAAATTAAGTGAATATCATTGTAATCTAGTTGTCTAAATATCTTTGTATTTATCTTTCATCTCTTACTTCACAAGGGAGTTTGTGAATTTGATCCTTTCAGTTTTGTTTCTGATTTTCATTCTTCTCGTATAACAGCTATGGAATGGAATATGTAAATAATTTTTTTAGCTTTCGCTGTTATAGTCTGCGATACTGAAAATTCCTGATACATTTAGAATGTTTGCCAAAATGCGATCTAATCAGACTATACTTTTCTGTTTTATGTTTATATTTTATACATATTGCTAACTTAAATGACAAAAAGAGTTTAACATTCGTATATAGAACTGTTTAACCTCCTTGTAAGGCTTGAACTTCACATAAGGTCAGTACTCCAGGTCTTTGAATTTTTATAAACTTGGTTAAAATGTTTGGTACAGAAAATTCGTATATTTTGCTAAACATCGTCCCATTTCGTGTGTTCAGTATAGATGTGTTCAGCATAATGTTCTCTGATAAATAAAGTTCGAATCCATCCAGACTTTTGTAAGCTTTCTCTGAAAATGAAATATGTATACATGTAAAGTGTAATGAGTTAAAAGGCAATAAAAGTGCATACAATTTATTGCGTATTCTTGAAAATATATCCGAGCAATTGAACACTTTGTAAGAAAAAGTTTATTCTCATCCATACTCAAGAAAAAATACAATTATTACATGTTACCAGTAACTTCAATCTGTTCACTTTTATTTGACAAACACAGCATACTTGACTTATTTAAGGGGATCACTGGTGAGGTTTTGTTATTTTTAAAAAATGTTGTCTAACTGGAAAAAAAATTATGCAGTAATAGAATTAGGCAAAAAAGGAATATTTCAATGCAAAACGATTGAACATTTTTTTTAAATTTCTTCTGACCCCACTTGTACAAGTGTAATTAAATTGATAAGTTTTGCCATCTGCTAAAATGGGGTAGTGGTACAAAAAATCATTTTCAATAACTGTTAAGTTATATTTACTTAATTCAAACTTTATTACAAGGATAATTATCTGGCTATAAAAGCGCAGTAATAACAAGTTCCTGTTACAGTTCTTTGCGCAGTCCTATGTCGTCATAATTATCTAAAAGCTCGTCGAAATCTAAAAATTACATTTGTTGGCAGTTTTTATTGAATTTCTTTCTAATATGTCGTCAACCCTCATTTTTATTTTTTGCGTTCTAAAAGAAACATCTTATCATACTATAGGCAAAATATGTCAAACGCCTTGTTAATTCTTTAGCATGAATAATAGTTTATCAAAAATTAAAAAAAAACGAACTTAAGTAAAGAGGGTGGGGTAATGATGAGGATCGTAATATTTATTCCGATAGTGACAAAAATACTACTACCCCTATTTTTTATCCTAGTGTATGATATAATACATTTAAAAAGATTGAAAATTGATACATATTCTGAAAAACAGACTACAAACATAATGGTTTACGATACCCGTATTCCAGCTAATTCAGCATTTAATGAAACAATATTAATGAAATACGGAAGCTTAAAATAACTTTTCCTGACCATTATTTCTGCTGTAAACTGTTACGCCATTTAAAGGCACTTTTTCTCCAAAGTCGATCATCCACCATGACATTTCAGAGTTTTCTGTTCCGCTACAACATAGACAAGTGTCTGGGTCCGGACCAATATTTCCATCTATAGCACGATCTGCTATCCATGTATTAGCTACTGATGACATCGAAGTTCTGATATAGCTTTTCAGGCGTTGTATGATATTGATGTCTGTAAGACCAAAATCTACCAATTTAATTGTTCAGCTACTTTTAGTGTTTTTTTTTCCTGTTGCAACCTGCTGCTCATATTTGGTCTTGTATTCACGCTACGTCAGTTAAACGACTAGCGTCTTACATTTTCATCAGTTTCTATGAGAATAAAAGCTATAACATGTAAAGCGTTTGCATGTTTTGAAAGGCAAATATTTTTCCGAATGTTTCTCAATAAGTAGAGCAAAGACCAAACTTATATTTCCACGCAGGGCAAATTCTGCCTTTCACTGTCGCATCAATAACACTTTGCTGAACACAAATCTTCAAATCAGATTTGAATACTACTAAAGATTTCAATTTGATCACAACATGAGGTCAATTCTAAATTTCATCATAAGTAAGCTGCAAATTTAGCGCACAACAGTTTAGAATTATGTTTTCCATTCTGTTTTCATTTCAAAGTTGCACAATTTAGACTGAAACTAAATGAGTTAGGGCATGTATGTTAGTTTTATACGTAAGACCACATGTTTTTCTCTTATTAAAGTCCGGATTATGCCATCGTATGTTCTTCAAATAGATACATGAATTGTTAACTTTATAGCACCTAACAACAAACGTTAATACCCAGATTCTCAAAGACCGCTAAAACCTACAAGTTCTGAACGTTGTAAATATAATGCATTTGCAATATATATGGTTCTGCATTGAGAAATTAAGTTATTTCATCACGTTAATTCTATATCAGCAACCAGTTTAAAGTGAAATTGTAAGGGACAACAGATTGTTTTAAATAACTCAAGTCGAATACGGTTGATCTGCACGTCCGGTTCAAGTGTTTACAATAAAACAAAATTCAATTTGCGGGATTATCAAATGGCTTAACTGGGCCTACGTTGCACAAAAGGACACGTGGTTTTGCTTGTGATACTTTTTGTTAGAAGAAACTAACCCCTTAAAAATAGACTTTACAATGTAGATAGGCTTTAAAGTTGGCCCATAGAACGCTAGAAGGGACCTTTGGGGTAATTATATTTTAGGTCGAAACATTTAGTACAGAAAATAAAGACGTATTAATATTATTCCAGAATACTTTTATCTTAACATTTTTGATTTTACGAAGCTTTGATGTTACATATTAACCACATTATATAAGCACGTTAATTTAACTGTACCTTTATCACAGCTCGAACCTTTCCAGCCTGGATCACATAAACTTGTCGAACACTTTCCATCGATAGGATCACAACTTGTATTATCCCGACAATGACATGACGATGAACAATTATAGCCAAATGACCGATAATTGCAAACTGGAAACAATAAACAAATGATAAACCACATGTGACTGTGTATTACAACAACGCTACAATGACTAATACGTCTGCAATAAAGACACCTAAGTCATATGTTAGCCTTTTTGCATACGTTAAACGTAGTTTGTCTAATTTGTTTTGATCAACACGTTTATTAACAAACCGCATATAATACGGTTAAAATACAGTTTAGAAATGTCAAACTGTTCTTGTACGTAAAATAAGTTACATGTACAAGAGCTTGAGCTTTGCCAACAAGGATACAATTAATTTGTCGAACACTTTCAGAAGACAACATATCTACTTGTATCATTAAACCGATGTCATAATGATTTGCTGTTCAAGCCATAGCGGTTTCTGGCAAAAAGATCTTTATAATTCTCACTATATACAAATGAGAAGACACATCTCTGCGTGATAACTTTCCAATAGGGCAGGTGGATTCTTGACTGTATTTTGTTTAAATTCCCGCTATATACATATAAGAAAAGCTGGTCCCGCTCCCATGCGGTCATATTTTCAACGTCGCCAAATTAATATTTGTGAACAAATTTCAAATTTGGCCAGCCGGTTTTTGATAAGTTTGTTTAAAACTGTTTTCCTTTCGGTTATTCAGAGAAGAAGTCATTTAAAGGAAAATGTTGACGACAAACAACACACCATGACGGATGACGAACAGTCTAACATCACGATAGCTCACCGCGAGTACAACTGTTTAATGTTGTAATCAAACAAACATGGTATATTAACATTATGGTTGTGCGAAATGCCATTATGAGCAGCATTTGCTTATTCTGCATTCAAATTGCATGCGGTACTTTTTGCTACTTTTCTGGCAATTCATCTTAGCGTGTATTTAGTGGACATGTACATTTTGTACCTCGTATCTATTAAAGGGACATACCCTATAACTAATGAGGACTAAATAACCTCCAAAACATAAATAACAGAATCTTTGGAAGTATTATAACTTAACCTAAAGGTTTTAGCTATGCATTCCCAGTTATTATCGATAAAATCAGCGGTTTACAATACACTGCAGTACCGTAAACTATTCAATAATCTATGTAGAGTTGTTGTTGTACAATTAATGGGTGGATGCGATTTATTACAACAAGCCTCTATATTGATTAATTGTGGTAACATAGGCATTTTTCGCCATAGGTTCTTCTTTGAAATTGTATTTATTTATCATTTTACGTTCATTGAACATATAATCTATGTTTCGAGAATATAATCTGCCTCTTTAATGGATCCAAATTAGAACTTGACAATATAGTACCGAAGTACATACTCACTTAAACTGACTTAGATATATATTTGCAAACATACTGTATAATGTGCTTATGTTGATGACCTTTGGAAATGATATGACAAATGTCAATGCATCCATGCTTTACCTGTCATGTTCTTTTGAATCATACCGGACATATTGCTTTCATACGTTGTGAATAGCAATATTGTTCGACCTCAAATTAAATTGGACAAACAATATCGAAGCTTTCGACGGCTTGAAGTTATTTCATTTTGTAAATGGAATGTCAGTGATGAAAAAGAATCTCATATGCAAAATTTGGACATTAATGCCAATATACCAGTTATTGTAGGAACAAATTTCATTTGTCTCTGTCGTGCTGAAGCTTCCGATAAAAATATTCCCAAAGAAGGAATCTTGCTTTCCAAAGTCTCACAAATGATTCGATTGGACCCAACCCAGCGAAATAACCTGAACATGTTGAAACTAGAACTGCAGTTCAGTCAGTCACAGTTGAGAGCGTGGTTACAGAACAAACTGAGGTATACCTGTACCGATGATAATAAAACCAACGGGTGTAAAGGAAATTTCGGGACAATGGAGGATTTTGAGGCGTCATTAGAAGTATTGATGGTCCAGTCCCCGGATATACTAAAATTAATTAATTATTCTTAAACAAGTGCACCATAGCCTTATTTTTGTGTTATTTGCTAATTTATTCTAACGCTTTACTCCGTAAGGCAACTTTCTGATACTATAACTAGAGGGACCGAATAGAGCGGTGGTTAACACACCCACGTTACACCAATGCTCTTATATACGCCCATCTGCGCGTCGGTTCAAATTTTCGTATATTTGTTTACCTTGCTGACTATAAATAAAGAATATGATGCTGCTGCTGATGATACTGGTAATGATGATTACCACTTGCATTAAGAACCTATTACATTTAGGAGCCGTATTGTTTAATACAATGCATCATTAAAAACAAATGTGTTGTATGCTGTATAACAAGTTCTTGCAACTGATATTTAGTACTGTTGATGACTGCTTCCACTAGTTCTGACCAGTACTTGCGCCGATAGAAGATATTGAGGAAGTCACTGTAAATTACCGTTGACGCGACCTCCTTTATAGGAATCTGACACTCTACTTTCTGATAACAACAAAATTCTAAAGTTTATTAAAAAGATCATTTATGCATGTAATGTAAGTTATATATATAGGCTGTCGATACCAAACAAATAAAAAAACACTAGCGGGACACAAGCGAATCAGCGCCATGTATATTCAACATCATTATATTTTACGACTAACATAGGCTTCAGATAGAGTGTTTTTTGTTGAATTGTGTTGTAATCACAGCAAATAGAGTGTGTACAATGACACAATCAGTATGTAATGTGATCTTTGATATGATCTTATCAATAAATTCCAACGTCGGCACGTGTTCAGTAAATATATCATCTTTTATCCTGACCGACTAGATATTTAGTTAAGCGAAATACAACTCCGAATGAAGTCAATGAACAATGATTAATGGATCTAAACTTAGCCAGCGGTAAAACATTCCTTTCGCTTTCTTTCGCTCGTACACACATTTAAAACCAACACGACCAATAGAAGATTAAACATTTCCTTTGAAGAATGATGCATAAGGTTTGTTATTATTGCAAGTAGACCTAGAATCATCATTGAACCGGATTGAAATAGCGCCGCTAACGCACTTTGATCTTAATGTGGTGCGACTGGAACGTGGAGTCTGTACATTGTCACAATTAGATTCAATATTTAGCCAAATTTTAATTAAACCGCAGTTCATGAGATATAGAGCGGACACTTGTCACAAGAAATGGCTATTTCTATTATGCTAACCCCAACAATAACAATCAAACATGTATTAAGAGACCGCCCAAGGAAAAGGTCAAAACCGGTCGCTGAAGAAAATTGTCTCGATTAGATGAACATTTGGCACAAACAAAAATCCATCAAGAGGTTCGGGAGATATAGGGAAGACACGTCAAAGTAATGATCCTTAAGTATAATCTTGACCCTGACCCAGCGGTGTTTAAACATTTGTTCTGCACGTTGCATTGACGAGATGGACATTTTACCCAAAATCATGAAAATCATTCTATGGTTGAAAGATAGAAAGAGCATTCGCGAAATTCAAATGACCCCCGAGCAGGACGGCCCAGTTAAAACTTTGGTTCTGCACATTGTCATTCTGATATGAACATTTGAAACAAGGTTCAGGAAAATCTTTCAAAAGTCTCCTAGCAAAACCGTTCTGACGAGAAGATACAAAATGTAGGACATGATTCATTAGTATATATTTGTAGTAATGTAACAAGAAGACCCTCTGTCAAGATTTGTCGAACGTTCCCTGGAGATCAATCCAAGTAACAAGTGTATCTGTTTTTTTTTGCAGTGCCTCTACATTACCTCTGTTGAAATATTGTTGCTCCTGTCCCTTTCCGGTCTTCTTGTCTCCCTGATGGCTTCTATTGATAGGGATGTTACTAACACATGTTTAACTGCCAGTGGATTTGTTAGCTACCTGTTTTCCAACAAGCAGGGTGTTACATCTTTTGGTGATTCTGCGCCTCTGCTTCTTTGTTTATCATTAAACAGTTTGGTGTGCTTCAAAAGTTTTGTCTCGCTCATCTCCAGGTTGACAGTTGACGTTCTGTCTCTCCTTTCGGCCTTCTTGTATTTGTAGCGAAGAAAGTTTGGCTCTAGTCTAGATTTATACTAAATGACTCAGTAAACTCGGCAATGGTCACTGTCTCCAAGGTCAACACTTTCTTTCTAAGTGACATTACTGTGTATGCTTCCTGTTTAATCACTGGAGTAGAAATGGTGTGCAAGCTTCTACAGTAGAATGCCTGCTTCTGTATAATGATCTTATCACCAACTGTGATAGTTGCTGTAAATGTCACATGTAACAGGAGAATTGGTGTCCTAAACAGGGATGGAAATAAAGGAAAGAGGTTTGTCGTTCAGGGTTGACAACATCAATCTCTATGTCGCTCAGTCTTAGGCACAAAACTTGGTATTCAGAATTATTCATGTGCATAATAGTTTGCATTGCTCTATTATTGTTTTACAAGCGTAGGAATTTCTAACATGTTGCCACGGAAGAACGGAAAGCCTAAAACCATGCCAGAGTTTGACTTCGTAAGGTGAGACGTCTTGGGAAGACTGGGCCGAGGGTCAGAGACTGGCGCCGCTTCTTCCTAGAGAGACCCAGCGCCATCTCAATATGCTTGAGTGTACTTGTTAAAATATAGGATTTCTATTAAGCTTATTATGTCTTAATTGAGTTCGAAACAGGTCCGGTACAATCTAAACTCTCACTTCATATATCAGGCTTTCTGTATCATTACTTTCTTGTGCAAACACGCTTTTTTGAAAAAAACCCAAACTCAAGGTATTTGTTCACAGGCATAGGAACATGTCTATGTTCTAGTGTCACCATAAATAGTATAATAATATAATAGTACAATTATATTGATGTTCCATGGTATGTCAATGTCTTCTCAGAGGAGATTTATGTACTCGGTTCGATATTTACACAAGGCTATGCAGTGAAAAAGACGGAAAGCAAAAAGTGACAAGTATACTACAGTCAGCAAACCACCTTGACATCGCAAAGGTCTCTTGACACACAAGAAGGAATCATACCAAAATGTCAGTCAGTCAGTCAGTCGGGCACATTTATTGCCACACTTTTTACATTTAATTTAACCCTATTGGGATATGTTGCATACTATTGGTTCATATTATCATTTACCGTCTAAGACATCTTTCTTGCCTGATATAAGACATTTTGGTCAACACATATGCCAGATGAATATCGATATCATGCTGATATTACATTTAATAATATTTTTACGAAAATGAACATTAATGCACTTATCAAATAGGGTTAACTATTTTGTGATTTCATATTAGCTAGGATATATACGTTTTAATTGGTAGCGAACATTTAAGCCATATACCCTATCGCACATTCAAACCACTGTTCCATAATTACATATCGATCAAGACTTTCGGCATGCGTACAAGTAAAGAGTAATTATTCGTCACAAAATGACTGATCAGAATAAACTTTACGACGGAAGGGCGTTTAAACATTTATTTACTATTTTCGTAACACAGAATTTACCCGGGATATCCTTTTGTAATAGTTGGTTGCAATTGATTCATATGTTAAACTCTGGTCTAATTCTTCACAAAATCTTAAAAGAGTATCCATAACATGAAACGTTTTAAATTGGATTTAGCATTTTAACCTTGACATAGGTGGCATGTAAAAACTAAAATAGCCAAGCTATCAGTGTACAGTAGAAGTTAATGTCTTACCGCTCAAGACATGTCATTCACATAAAAGGTGACAATCAAAAGCCCTAAAATAGACACCTGTTTCCCCAAACATGTAATGCCAGCTAGAGATGATTGTATGTCTGAAAAGTTTTGTCTACCTATAAATATGATGCAAACCATCTAGTAACTGAATTTTCTGTTAGACCTAGAGCTTTCAGCTTCATTAGAAAGATGATATGAACAACTGTGTCAACAGCTCTCTAAAGGTTTAATAATATACTAACAGGATGTCCTTAATCCAATTGGTTTAGATATGTTTCTGGTTAAAATTCATGTACATTTATAAAACCTGTCTTGAATTCATGTTACAGATTACAACTACTATTACTAGTAAGACAGTCCTTAACCTGATCATAGATGACCCTTTATAGAACCTTTGATTAAAACACTTAAAATCGAAACAGTACATAATTACTCCAGTCCTATCATGGAACATCACGTGCATACTTAAAGTCATCTGGCACAACATATTGAATGAAAATCAAGTTGATAATATATGACAGTGGGCGTACTATTATTGAAACAGGATCCCTGACAGAACAAAATCAAATACCGTCTAACCCTTGGTTATAAGGGACTAGGGACTAGGACTTTTTAAATACTCAAAACCTTCTCTCTCATACAAGTGAAAAAGAACGAGTATATGTTTTACTCCTTTAGATGTAATATAACAATACAATTACTGCCAATAATGCTGACACATGATAGGAATTTTTGTTGTTGCAGAAATTTTTCTGTAACTTTTAACTTATCAAAGCAGACATACCCCTCAATTTCAAAACCTTTATTAAAAGAAGACTTACAACATTTAGAAGGTAAACCTACATTTGTATGACATTTCCGAAAAAAATAAGATTCATTATTTCTATCTGGAGCCATTTATAAAGTGTGAAATACTGTATGATATAAATCACACATAAAAGTAAAAACACATATTAAAGAGCAATTACCTTTGAAACATCTGTATCAAAATACCATAAGTAAAAAAAAACACACTCTTTAGTATTATTGTTTAGTATATTGACTAGAAAAAACACATATTCTAAAATCTTTAAAAAGTCATTTTGTTTCGGCGGACTATATAAAAAAGTGCTAAAATAGGTTTCGTCTTTGATAAGAAAAGATCAACAAAACAGCATGCATGTCCTCGTGGTCAAGCTAATAACTGGTATTGAAGGCGATAATGTTCCGTATATAAATGCATGCACCTCTATCATGGCGGCTTCGGACATTACGAAAAACGATGTAATTGTTGATAGAAATTGTATTGTGAAAAACTGTTTCATCGAACCAAGTTTAAACAGACACAAACTACATTGGCATTACACAATAAATAACTGATCTTGTAGAAATTAAAAAAAAAAAAAACAAGTATGAGTACTAAATTTACGGTTTTCATGAATATATTACGACAAATAAATTGTCCATAAAATGTTGATTGTCTAGCACGTAATTAAACATGAAATAGTACAAACTTTAAACGATCGGGCAAAATATCACAGCACTGTGCCGTAATGTTTTAGTCCGAATATACCCCGAGTTTGCTAAAGTGTTACTGCTAAACTATTATGTATGTAGAACGGTACTAAATTCAGCAAAATAAAATGGTTTTACTGTAGCACTACTGAACATACGCGTATTTGTTGGATTATGAAATAGCAGTTTGTTTAAATCGCTATTAATTGTTGAAAAAATCATTTGAAGGTTTGATATTCCAAAATGTAATTTGCTAAAGACAACACATTATTCATGTATTCCATGATAACCAATCTCAAACTGGAATAATTTGCTTTTAGAAGTACTTACAGAAAAAAATCAGGTATGTTATTACATGACAAGCTATCTTGCGTAACTTGAAATTGCTGTAGCAAATTAATTACATTCAGGTGCTTAAGTACGGTTAATTATAAAAAAAACACATCTATCGAAATAAAACACATGTACACTTCATACCAGTATCACAAAACAGTCCAGTGAACAAGATGAATGCAATCCTGGGTGGATAGGCTCTATCCACCCAGGATTGCATTCATCTTGTTCACATGTTCCGTTGACATTGTCACAGTTTGTCTGCTTAATACAATGGCATGTACCACTACACTCTTGTCCAAAGTTCCTAGCCTCACATTCTAAATCAGACATTAGACAGTTTTCAACATAAAATGACACTGATCAATAATATATATGCATAAAAATAGACCGGAGTTCAATGCTGTAATTTTCACATTAAATGCTACAAAACAAACACAGTGAGATAATTTTACGTTGAATGCCAGTATGAAAAAACATTATATTAATCTGCATTTTAAAGGCGATAAATTCATTCTAGTCATTATTTTCTGGCAATCAATTTTGTATAACCCTGTTTGACGCAATTGTAAAAGTTGGACTTTTATTCAAGTGAAGAAGAAAGAAGATAGTTTAATACATGTAACACCTAAATGGAATTAAGACCTACACATGTGTGCAGTATGATCGAAGTCGGCACTGTGTGTTTTTCAAACACCAAATTTCCACCAAGAACCCCTTGAACGATTGGTAAGTACGTTTTAGAAATTTAGCAGCGTAACTTATGTATACACATGGGCATTAAAGCAACTCTTTATTTGAAACGACGTTGGTAAGAGTACGTATTCATGAATGTAAATTCGGAATAGTCTACCTTCTTTATAAGTTTCATATCATGTGATCTGATGAAACACCGAAATGCGGTAAAGATCAAAGAAACGAGAAACAAATAAAACTGATATCAAAGTAAATGACAAATTTGACTCAATTGCTTTCGATTAATGTTTTACTAGAAACGAAAACATCATGTGAACGAAAACCGAATAACACTAAACGTGTCAAATTAGCGCAACAGAAAATACACCGTGTAACAACATTTAATTACCTAGGTCACATGAATCTCCTCTCCAACCAGGCAGACATCCAGGTGTTTGACATTTTCCTGTTACCGATTCACAGCTGAGTTTATCTGAGCAGTGACACTGCTGATTACACCCGGTTCCGAATTTACCGAATTTGCAAACTGTAAAGAATACACATTGTTAAAAGAATGCATATTGAGAACGACTGCCTTATTCGATTCTTTGAAATGACCGATGTTAGAAATTAACAGGCGTGCACTTACATTTAAGTTACACAACCCTTTCAAAATGTAAAATAATATCATATATTAAAACACCTTTCAGTTACTTATCGATAAAGGGATGTGTAATAATTAAAGTGTCGGAACTGGGTTATTACACAGTTATATATATATGGTTATCAGATTTCAAAGTGGCCTCTTGTTCTGAACAAAAAAAGCATAGATTGTTTATGTTCTACATATAACCATCTGATAAACTACTAATGTATATAAAATCAGGATATAGCGTGGAATAAACTTACTAAGTCAAAGATTTATAAAATCGAAACGCAATCTCGGCGAAGTTAACTTAAAGCCGACACTTATTCAATAGATCAAGGTTTTTATACAAATGTAGAAACATACAATTAAATTAATTTTGAGTATGCACCTGAGGACAGTTATTAGCAATATGTTCAACTTCTGAACAAATGTTTGATAAATCAAGCAATTAACAAGAAATCAACCGCTGTGTCATATGCTGAATTTCGAAAAATTGACTCAAATATTCATGATATCCTTGTATTTACAAAATGTTCGTCAAAGTTTATATTTAACATTGAGAATCGCAGAAATATAACACAATACTGTAACACACACCTGTTATTCCATATATCTTTTCGCTTAGTCACATGTACCAGTGTGAAAATGTCTTATCAGGACATGAGATAATTATTGTCTTTTTACTCACGTTAAGCATCAGTGATAAAAGCTGAATTATTAAAAATGTATAAACTATACTTCTCTTCTAAATTGAACATTATTATCTAGATAATTATGACATTGAATCAGAATATATTTGTAAAAAGAATGTGTTGTATATTACATGCACAAGTACTACTACCAAACTATAATACGAAATAATCTATATTTGTAAAAAGAATGTGTTGTATATTACATGCACAAGTACTACTACCAAACTATAATACGAAATAATCTAATTTAATCAATACACTTTACTCTGTTAAATTACAGTGTGTATCAAAGTTTACACAAACCAAGATAACATGTAATCTACATAAGTTACCTCTTTCATACAGCTTAAACTCGCAAATTGTCAGAATGGCGTTCAAATGTTCGACGATAAAAAACTGTGCAATTGTTGCTCTTTCGAAATGTCTCGTAAATACTGTTGTATTTGTTATAGTTGGTATCTGGTAGATAAACTTTCGTGTAGTGTTGTTGTTAATCATTGTTTTATTACCGGCGTAGATATTTGCATGTTCAAACTGATAGTTTCTTCCACCTAGTAAATATATATATTTATTGAGAAAAGAAAAATGGTCATGATGTAATATCAACTGTTTTAAAATGTATGATTATTATAGAATAACACATATGTTACTATATATAGTAACAAATTTGTACAGTATTATGATGATTATCTTTACAGTCAGGGCATTATAAAATAATTGGCCCGCGCGTGAGGGTCGATTATGCGATAATCGGCCCTCAGAAAAGGGACACGCGACGTCAACGGCTACAAATGACGTCACCTCTTGAATAAAATGGCCGCCAGAGAGAAATCAATTGAATCGCGATCAAAAGAGATCATTAAAAACAAAGTGATAGAGAATAGATATTCAATTATGAGTGTTACAAGATACAAACGAGTTTATCGAAAGAAAAGAATATCATCAACACTAGGAAAAAGATGACGCGTAACGATAAAAACTTCAAGGAATGGCCGTGAAGTGAGGAAAACTTTAAATCATCATCACTGAATGAACATGATCTGTGAATTACACTTAAGTTTTTATTTCTCTAATACAATGTATCTAGTAGTTTTGCACATTGTATGCTAGAATACTTATTAAAAACGAAAGATATGTATTATAGACGTTAATGGTGTGTGCATTACTAGATTTTTTCTAGTACATGTATCTGTAACTCTTGCACACTGTATGATAGAACACTGAGTAGAAACGTAAGATATGTATTATAGACGTTTATACACGACTGTTCCGGGCCGGGACAGTCGTGTATTATCCTCTCACATTGAAATGGCGGTCTTACTTCCACTAAATAAGAACACAAATTAAGATTCAAGTAATAAATGATAGCTTAAAATTTTGTCGCGGAAACGAGCACATACAAGATTAAAACTCCATTTAACCAACATTTACTATTTATAATAATGCTGGCGTATGTGTAATGTTAAGAACAACAAAAATCGAATACCTGTGTCTCCGCGGCCGAAAACCGAGACTGCGTCTATAAGGTATTTGTGTCCAAGATCTAACTGCCACCAGGACAGCTGAGCTCCATTTGTTACACTGCAACAGTTACAGTGATCTACATCAGTGCTGTCCTTCCCGTCTACAGCTTTTGAGGAATCATAAGTTTCAAATTTACTTGACTGGTGTGTGTTAATATGACTTATCCGTCGAATGAGGTTTAGATCTGAGAAAACAAAATACATGGAATACATTAAATTAACACTCTTTAACCAATATTTGCTTTTGAATGCGGCTACATAAGCTATTTTGGCAACAACGTTTTCTGTTAAGACAAATCTTCGGATTTACTTTGTGTGCTTTATTTGTTTAAGTACCACACAAGTTAAACACAGTGTTACAATGCTTCCAACAGAAAAAAGGCAATATAACTATTTTGAAGACTATAAGCAATGTTAAGTCAGCTAGACAACCATCGCTTTTGGTCACTGCTCCCGCTCTCATTGAAATATTGCAATGCGCGCTATATCTAAAGTCAAAATTATTTACCAGACCAGATCCTAAATTTGTCTTCTCATAAAATCGTAATTCAATCAAATCGTATCATTACATTTGATATGCATCTTGAATGGATTCCTGACGGTATCTGTGCTATACCGAAGATAGGAAAACAGACGTTTAAAGTGTGTACTGTTACATTGGTAAACTTAACTGCACGTCTTGATACATTGTATAAAACTGCCTTTTTAATTAAGGTCAATGTGACGCTGACAATAAACACAGTCACCTTAAGTTGAATATAATTTATAAAAAATGGGATGTTTAGAATTAAAGAAAACTGTGTATAGATCCCGTATAGAACTTTGATTTCGTTTTGCTATTATCGGTATTCTTGTCCGTTTCTTGGTCATTGTGTATTACATGTACCCGTCTTTGAAGTTTGAAATAATAGATCCATGTATGATCATCTGCAAAGAGCTCATTGAAACTTCCATCATCAGCATTTGTGTACGCTTTCAAATGATCTTTGCAACATTTTTCCGTTTGGACATTGCGTCGGTTTTATGATGCTGCTGTGCTCCAGGTTGTATTTACCTCGTTACATGTATTAACCTGTTTCATTATAAACATTTTACATGTACGATGCCGAAATGTCGCGTGCTGTTTGTTAGCGTATTGATCTGTGATAAATTCAGTATTTTTGTAATTTGTGGTTTGTGGTTATTTCACGAACTTTTTGCTCAGCCCTCGTAAAGTCACATTATGACATTTGATACCTAAATTGAAACACTCGCTATGCAAGTCACTCTAACATGTTGAACATTGACTCACGTTTTGTTAATATTCTTTAACAAGGAAAGGAGATGAAGTATCATGGCCTTTGACCTCTTGACCTCTTACCGTAATCTAGACCTTTAAGCTGAAAATTTCATCTAAATATCATGAAAGTGCTTCAGGGAGTCAAACAGATATCATAACTGTGTCCCCTGAGTTTGAAGTCGTCTCTAGAAGATTGACATGGGATTTAAGTCTAGTCCTTTGATGGGTTAATAAGATATATTATCATTACCTTTGACCTCTGCATTATTGTTGAACATGAATTGTGTACATCACCCTGATAAGATATTCATTTTACCTAATGCCCATGAAAATGAACACAACTTTCAGGAGACATGGAACGGACACGAACGACAATGACCCTACCGGTGACATTAACCTTGAGCCGAGGGAATTCATATTTCTGACTAGACCACAACAATACAATACAATGATTACCGGAGGTAGGCATTATAAAAGAAGACATTGATAAGCGAAAGTTTTAAGCTCTGATCCCTTTCCATATATGTATCTTGTGTATTGCGTGAATAAACTAGAGGGGGTTCAAACTTAGGTTATGCACTTAGTCGCAATAAACTGAACATTTCACTGAAGACTTTTGAAAATCTTAAAAGGGAGCGAATAAGAAAATGCAAATACACAGAACCATAAAATTGTTCTTGAGCCGGCGAGGTAAACGTATTGGTTTGTCTTTTTGATAATAAACATTTGAACAAAGTTTCATAAAAAATCTTCTCTGGGCTAAGGACATTTGTTGCGGACACGAAAACTAAATGGCCCTTACATATGACAAGGACCAGGATTTTGTACATGGGTTTTTGCATGTTGTCTTGATGAGATGAACATTTGACCCAAGTTTCAAGAAAATGCTTTAAATCGTTTAGGAGATAAAGAGTGGATACAGTATGTGATTTCCAATGTTCTGATCGCCGTTTTGATTAGATGAACATTTGGCCCATACGTTAGATAAAAATCTCTCGAGTTTGCATAGGTGAAATATAGAAAACACGAAAGCGAAAACAAACAGACCGACCTACGACCAATCGCACGTTTGACCAGGCACCCGACCAACTAACAACCGATGAATTGTCTTTTCTTCATCTCTGTTATATGGGTGCAATGAGAAAAGTCAATGTTGTTCAGATTAAATACTCCAAATACATAATGAATAGCATACTCCGTAATTATTGAACTCCTTTGGACCATTTGAATTTATTCATTATAACCGGGGTATGTTATTTCCATCTAACAAACTATTTCCACATACACGATGTGTGTATTACGAACAGAAAATAAATCAAACAATAATTACTGTTAATGTGAAACCATTAAATTCAAATCACTGCACTTTGTCTCCTGAAGTGACAGGTAGGCAGACAGGGAGCAGGCAGGCAGACAGGCAGGCCGACATAACCTTTATTGGACTAGTGATGTAAAAATCACTGGCAAGGGGAAAATACGCCAATTACTTCTTTCAGAATCAACGCGTTTGGTTAAAAAATAAGCGTTGTCCGAAAATAATGAATTGTTCATAAAGGACATGTAAGCGACTACCGATAGACACATTAATTCGGATATTGGGCAATTACTTCAATCACAAACGATGTGCTAATAAAGTTAATGTGTTAATTTGCAACTGTTTTCATCCTCTTTGGACCTGTTTCGTGTGAACAAGGGGACCATGACGGTCCTGGATCGGTCACCTGAGAAAAGTGAGAAGCTCACCTTATTCACCAGCTGTCACACAAAGTTTAGATTTGATTAGGATTTATCCAGAAATGAAGGTCCAACGTTACAAAAAATCATTTTGTACAGTAGGTTTTCGGCCCGTTATCAAACTTGTCTGAGATCTTATTGTTATAGACATTCTATCAAAATATGATGAAGAACAAATGTTCTAGAGTGAAAACTTAGTTCTAAATTGTACGCTTCCACACAACGTGACACAATCATTAACGGATCGAAATAATTTCAAGGAGTTTGGTGTAAGGTAACTGAACAGATACTAGTGTCAAATAATTTGAAATTAAGTCGGCGGCTTCTGACACTAATATTTTTAAAGTTCTCGCTAAATATATGTAAGGAAAAGTGGCCCCGCCCGCTGAAGTCACTACTTTGCAATGGATCGAAATGATTTGAAGGAACTTGGTAGAGGGTCACTCAAGAAACATTTGTGCCAAATTACGTCGAAATCAAGCTAGTTTGTTCTGACAAGCAGCTTTTCACTATATATAAATAAGGAAAACTAGCCAATCCCAATGGCGGCCGTGATTTTTACTTGATCGTAATAAGGGTCACGAGAAGAAATATTTGTGCAAATTTACTGTGAAATCAGGCCAGCGGTTTTTGACAAGAAGATTTTTAAACAGTTTTAAACCAAGTTTTCTACTGATATTGTATTTAGCAATGCTGTACACGATTTTAATATTTTTCTTTTCATAAAATATATATCCGTTGTGGATTATCCACTGGTAAACAATATTGCAGAAGAGAAAAGTAAAATGAAAGAAAAACGTTTTGTTATTTATTACAGCATCTTTATAGTTGTTTCTTTCTTTCTTTCTTCATTTATTTATTTATTTATTTGCTTTGATTGTTTATAAGTCCCGGCCGATCATGGGACTTCTCCCTTGGTGAACTTGCCAAGGCTCCTGACAGGCGCAGGTTGATCAGGGACTGATGAAGATACAAGGGGATCCGGGTACCAGAACCTAGCTCTTTTAGGAATAAACTCTTTGGTTCCTGTTTACATGTGTTCCCCTTTACATGCCCGGTGTATAGCACCGATACACGTGAAAACCTCTGGGTATCTAACCTGTTCATCTTTAAATAGGTGGGAACACTGAAAAGCGTTTCTCAAATTCTCTCAGTCTCCCGGCCAGGATTCGAACCAGGGACCTCCGGATAGGTAATCCAGAGCGTTAACCACTCAACCACCGCACCACCCTTATTTATCTATGCATTTATCTATTTATTTATTTATTTATTTATTTATTTATTTATTTATTTATTTATTCATTATAAATGTAAGTATTCAAGGTGAAAAAGAAGAAATAGAATTGGCCCAGAAAATGTATTCCTCATATCAGAAATTTCGCTCTTTTGGGGTAGTTATATACGGAGTTAAATGTATAACACACGCAGCAGAGTAATAACACTGTCCTACTTGAATACTTCTAATAAATGTCAATATTATAACTTACAATTTTTAACTAAGACTAAAAAAACATAGATTTGAAAACGAAATAAACAGAAGAACATAGTCTCCGTTCAGTCTCCAGGCGGTTGACGAACGTATCAAACGTGCAACATTTGAAAGCTAATTCGAAACGACGTCATATTGTGTTTTTCGTTTTTCTCGAAAAGTTATGTCATGGGAAACTGCTAATGTCATGCCTCTATTTAAGAAAGTTGACAAAGAATATTAACCAAACTACAGACCAATATCTTTTATAAGCTGCACTTGTAAAGTAATGGAGCGTGTTGCTGTTAAAGATCATTATTAAATAACTATTGTTTATTGGCTCTAATATTCATGAACTACCCGACGTAATAAAATAGGAAAAGGTACCATACAATTGACAGACAGGGCCAATAACAAAAAATCAGGGCCACTATCACTTATTGGACCGGTCCAATAAAAGATTGCTGACGAATGACTGGCTGTTGAGAAATCTGAGCATTTTGGTTGGCTGATGCGTTCAGATGTGTAGTTTCGCAAAAGGAAAACGGCCGCCGTCTTTAAATCTGTTGAAAATAGCCTAAAAGACTGAATGGAAAAAATGAAAATCAACTTTTAATCAATTTTTGACCGAAAACCCATTTAGAAGGATAGAAAATGCTCCAACTAAGAAATTGAATACCAACGTCAATATGTTTATTTCAAAAATGAATAGGTAAGAGGTTTTTTTATTTACAGATCTGCATATTACTGTCTGTCTCCGATGAGTTACTGCCAGTGAAGATGATAGTCTGTATAGAATGAATCATTTTTAGTTTGATTAGTTATTTAACGGGCTCGGATCAATACGAATGCCCTCGGACAAATAACTGGGCCAATATCAAATCACACATTTAATAATATATATTACAATTATCTCCATACCAACAATTTGATATACAAAAATCAATCATATTGTTACCAGATAATTCAAAGGTCTACCAACTCTTTATAATTCATAACAAAATATGTAAAGCATTTGTTGAAAAGGAATCAGCATGCATGGTATTCTGCTATATTTCTAAAGCGTTTGACCGAGTCTGGTACAAGGGCCATATTTTAAAACTAAATGATTATGGTGTATATGGGAACTGGCTTTCTCATTATCTTTCTGATATAATTCAAATAGTTTTGTTGGAACATCTTATTCTCCTATAAATGTCATAAATACTGCCCCCATCCCACAGTCTAGGACCTATTCTCTTTCTCATTAGAAAATAATATGTTCTGAACATTGCCGCCGCCCCCTTCCCCTCGTATTAAGGTAAACGAATTAACAGATTAAATTTTAAGTTCCACTCGCTTATTTGCAGACGATAGTTCTTTAGCTGTTCCCACTACAGATATACATGCCATGGAAGGAACTTTGAACAACGACATTTTCCAAACAATGGCTTGTTAAGTTTTATCATACAAAAACCAAAGTAGTATGTTTTTACATTTAACTACACTGCTCCTCGTACATTGAAATTTGACAACGTAACTGGACACAATTAACATCTGGGAGTTACACCGAGTAACAAAGGTAAATGAGTACATTTCCATTATCATCAAGTCTGCAAACAAACATATAGGGTCAACGAAATTATTGCAATTCAAACTGAACGATCAAACCTTAAGACATATATATATTTTGTATCGTAGCCCTAAACTTGAATACGCTTCAACAGAATTGGACAGTTGCACTTACTATGAAAAAGGTTCTCTAGACCGTCTTAAATGCGAAGCAGGCAGAACATTTACTGACCTTATTCGGTCCGTCTCCATTAATAAACTACTAAAATATTTAGGCTAGATGACGCTACCTGGTCTTAGAAAAATGAGCAAAACTAATTCTAATACATTGTATATTACAAGATGATCAACATGGCCTTATTGTTCACCTGCGTTTATGTCTGATTTAATCGTAAGACCTAGTTTTTGATCCTAGGTGACCTAGATTTTAATTTGACATAGAAACCATCAAGACAAACATGCTCACCAATGTTCATGAAGTTTGGATATTCAATGTGCTCTCTAGTGTTACAATGTATTTATTTGAGTTTACAGTGAAGCCCAATCTTTGACCTCAGGTGACCTAGATTCAAACCGGGCCTAGAAATCGCTGAGACATACATTCTAACAAATTTTGGTATTAAATGTGGCCACTATAGTATTAACAAGGCTCTTCTTTGATTTCACAGTGTGGCCTAATATTTGAACCCAGATTCAAGCTTGACCCGGATATAAAACATTCTTTTTTTTTCGGGCCCCAAAAAGGGTACCCGACCGATTTTCGAAAGTAGGGAAATTAAAAATTTTCAGTTTTTAAAGGAAAACTCAAAACACAATTTAAATTCTAGACTGTTCCTAGCTGTGATATTTTTGTATTGATCAGGTATCAAGTATTTTGCAGTCCACCATGCCCGTATAAGAAAAAATACTGCAGAAATTTATCTGATTCGAACCCCGCCGGAAGCTGGACTCTTAACTTCATTTCATTTCATCTCTCAATTATCACTCTTATCATCTTACGGCAAAAACTGCCTTGTCAAATTTCAAAGTTTCTCCATTAGTACTGAGTTCGTCTCTGCTAACTTGTAACAAAGTCCGAACGTAGGAACGCTGGTAAACGGAAATTCTAAGGGCATAAACTTGCGTGTCCGGAGTAAACAGTGGCAGAGTAGCTGAGTAAATTGTAAAATGATACCGTAGAGTACCACCGGAAAACTGTCCAATGACAATAAGCGCACGGATTGAGTCAGATTAGTAGTGTAACTAAGGCAGTGAGTACAAAGGGAAAAACGAGAGAAACATAATTGAAATGCAGGTGAAAAATAGTTGAAAACCACTCGACCTCGGAGGTAAACCACAATGTTTTTGAAGGACAGACAACAAGCGAAAATCAATATATCTCTCCCCATATATAGGGGTAGACATAAATAGGGTTATCTATATAGTAATGCAATCCAATATGCGGACCTCGAGTTGGTTTTCGGATGCTACGTGTGCAAAGCATGATCCGACCGCGATAAAAAAGAGAACAAATCCGGCACCCGGATCACATTTCTATGATAATAACCCTTTGAGTATTTGACTATACTTATAGTATGCTTTTAAATGACAATTAGCGTTAAAGAGGAAACACTCTATTCATGTATCAATGCTAAGTATATAATTAAAACGGAATATTATAACAGGGTGTTGATATGCGACATTGTATCTTTTCAGTAGGCTTCTTACCCCCGGATGACACGAGTGTGAACCAGTCGCTTCGTGGCTGACGATAAAAGATACAATCCCGCATATAGACAAACTACTGAACGCAAAAACTACACATTTTTAGCAAAACCTTCGTCACATACAATCAGATGCGTGCAAACGCGTAGCCCATATGTGGAATTAAACAACTAGAAGCACGATACAAGGGTAAAACGGGGAAAATAGAATATTTTAAAATGAACACAAAATGTAATATTCGGAAATTTTGAGAATGGCTATGAAGTAGGTTTTAGCTTTTAAACGTTAACATTTTTCTATTTATTACCACCTTTCACTTTCTAGTTTATCTATTGTATAAATAGTTTTTGCGCGATTTTGGAAATTTTAAAACAGTAGATCATGGCTGTTCAGGAGTATAGCAAGACGTGTCAGTTCAATGTTCACTGTAAGAAAGCTAAACGCATTGCCTGTATTTACTGTTTAAATCCTGAAAAGTCTAAACATACTTATATCTACAAACTGTATTTTGCTAACTACTGAATTCTTTACGGTAAATCTTGGTTTATACTGACCTATTGATAGTTGACGCTATTTTGTCGTTTTCGTTCAAACATTTTTTTCAGTACACGTATGCCACTGCACTTGAAAGATATCAAAGCACTTGAGTTTGGGAAAGAGATGTTCAACACGCAATAAGCTTTCAAAATATGTGTAGACAATTTTGTCTGTGAGAAGGCCGACGAAGACTTGAAAATGATTGTTGTCTGATAATTTTACAAAATGTGAAACCAAATTACAGCCAGTATACACAAAAATGTATTTGTATTCAAATAGATAATATTTCATGCATTCTTACCTATAGAACAATTGTTTCCACCCCATCCAAACGCGCAGCCATTGTGACATGATCCGTTTGTTTTTGAACAAGGTAAATCGCTAACACAATGGCAGACGTGTGTACAATCTCCAAAAAAGCCATCATGGCATGCTATTGAAAATTGAAAAAAAAAAAAAAACTATTGAGGAAAGGTGATACCTATACAAACATATGTTAATAATCGATTTTGTTGTTCGACTGTTATAGCTGTGACATTTGTTGACATCCGAATGTCTAAATGACGACATTTATCTATTAACGTAGAATTAGTAAACAAACATCGACATAAAGCATCGATTATATAAAACAGACTATAATTCCATGTAAAAACTTTAAACCCTCTCAGTAGTATAGTGTGACTTAAAATAACCAGGCCACATTTCTGCAAATCGGCCACATTTTTGCAAATGTTTTCAACCGAAACTAATGAGCGATACTGGGGATAGCGTAGGTAAATGCCCATCCAGGTATGAATGACAGGACACTAATTACTAGCACCTATCGGTTTAAAAAGTAAACTATTAGTGCCAAACAGAACTATCGGACGGTTTAAAACGATACGGTATAGGATAGTTTACTTATAATGTAATTAATGTCCTTTCAATCATACCAGGGGGTTACACAACAACAACAAAGGATAACAATGCTACAATGTACATCTTTTCATATTAAAAGTTAACCAATATCTGTCATACATTTTCAGTACACTATAAATGAGTTGCTCAGTGTGTATTTATTATTGTTTTTTTTCCGCTATATTGTGAAAACTTGTATTAAAAGTTGTTACATAGGATACTGTTTTCAAAATGAAACATGAAAATGTAAAACGTGCGGTTCTTTAATTAGACCCGGTGAATGGCATGGACATTACAGTAACTGTACAGGCAATAAGGTAAGTTAAGATAAGCTTATATTTGTAATATGAATGAAATTAATTGTACCGACAATTAAAACAACAACAACACCACAACTTACATTGTAAAATACTGTACATTATATGAACTGAGTAATGCGGTTTATGTCTACATATTTTAAGTTATTTTAAAAGATTTCATTTAAAACCGTTTTGAATTATTCTCAGGTTACACCTTCAAGTGAATCTGATGACAAAAGCCCCTCAAAACGTCGTAAAACGTGTCATGTTGAGGAGGAGGAGGAGGAGAGAGAGAAAATGTTAGTAACTATATTGTTCTTCTATCTTAACTGCTGTATTATAAAGGTATTATGTTGAAAATATATTAGTTATGTATATTATACTTATGTGGGTATTTGAAGGAATATAATCCGAGCTTTATAAACAGTTACTACCATACACAACACTTTATTTTATATTTTAATAAAATGAATCCCCCCTGATGTTGCTGTATTAAAAGCATCTTTTATTTTACACTATTTTTTTTTTATTTCACAATAAAGCGTTTACTACTTGTGGTTATTAAACAATAATTAAATTATGTTTCCAATTTCAGTTGTAAAGACACAGTTCCAAATGAATGTAAATGTTCAAAGTGCGGGAAGACTTTTGGAAGAAAATATGAGCGTGCCCGTCATGAAAGAACGTGTGACGGAGTCTTCAAGACAAACGTGACAGTACGCGGTAAATGTAGAAAAACATTCAGTGACTATAGAACAAGATTAAGGCACGAAAAAACATGCGAAAATAAGTCTAAACCTACCCAGACTAATTTCAGTTGTTACGAGTGTAACAAAGCTTTTAAAACCGGAAAAGACTTAGTACAACATCAAAACCAAAGCAGACATAATAAAGCATCATCAAGTACATCATCGTTAGTACAAAATAAAACTAAAAACAAAACACATTTTGATAAGTCAAAAAGCAACTTGTTAACTTGTCGGATTTGTCAAGATCATTTTACAAACTCCCGTAGCTTATACGAACATAGGATGTTGTATCACAAACAGTCAAGTAACGGTAGTTTGCAAAATGATCCTTGGTCAGAAAATGATGAGAATACGGCACCTTGGGTGGACGCTGATGAAAGTGTGGAAGAGAGTATGAGAAAAGTGTGTGATTTACATAGACATTTAATCCTGCGAGAAAGAGTGCAGGAAGGAGATGTGAGAAATACGTACAATTTTCCTGTCCCAAACTTATCAAATCTCGACCAACTTATTGACCAAGTTGAGTTTATTTTTGAACATAACCAGACTGCATTCAAAGTGAATTTGTCTTTCGGTTTAATTTTACGAAACATCGAAAACGGAACATATAGGTATTTTGTACCGTATTATACAGACGGTTTGTTCTTGTTTCCACAGCTTATCAATAATAGAAACGATATTGAAAAGCTGCGCAGGCGATTGTCTGAGTTAGATATTACAAACTATTTCGAAAAACAAAAACCAAATTCTAAATGGAAACCTGTTGTTATAACAAACGTTTTATATCACGTACACAAGACTAGCTTTCCATTAGGTTTGAGTAAACCATTGCCGAATTATATTGTTAAGTCAAAAAGTATAATATCATTTGAGAAAAACCCAAACACAAAACTATTGTACGATGATGACCTTTGTTTCTTTAGATGTTTGGCTTACCATAAAACACGAAATATAAACTGCCAAACAATGACGACCGAATTGCAAGGTAAATGGGTAAACTATATTAAAGAAAATAAGTTAAAATCAACTGACGTTACTCTATGCAGAATGCCCGATTTAGAACTTTGTTTTGAAATAAATATTAATGTTTTTTGAATTGAATAAGGAGAAAACTGTAACAAGTTTGTACAAATCTAGGGAATGCTTTCCTTCCGATACCATGAACTTGAACTTGTTCGAAGACCATTTAAGTTATGTATCTAAATTTAATTCATACGCCAGAAAATTTCAATGTCGCCTTTGCGAAAAGTTGTTTAATACTAAGTGTAATTTAGTTCGACACGAAATCACTTGTGAGAATGCCACTAAATTAAGATTTCCTGGCGGTTATTTCGAATCCGCAAAAACAATATTTGATAAATTAAAAGATATAGGGATTAATGTAGAATCGTCTCTGCAAAATTATCCTTGGTTTGTTACTTTCGATCTGGAGGCGATGCTGAAACAAACAAACGAACAAAACAGTGATCTTTTGACAAAAACCTCAAGACACGAACCGATTTCGGTAAGTATATGTAGCAATGTTAACGGGTTTACGAGCCCTAAGTTTATTTTAGATGAGAATTTAGAGTCTTTGCTAACTCAGATGATCGGCTATATGAACGAAATTTCAGACAAAACTTATTTATTAGCACAAGAAAGGTGGGCACACGTTTTTATTGAATTGGAAAAGTTAGAAAGTAAGTGGGGTCTACCAGAAAGGAGGATCTCTGTACGTAATGATAATGGCGATGATGATAATGATGATGATAATGGTGTTGTTGTTGATGATGATGATGATGATGATGATGATGATGATGATGATAATGAAAATGATGATGATGATATAGGCTGTGAGGCAAAAGAATCATCTGAATGCGAGCCTCCATCAGCAGACTTTTTGTATGCAATGAGTAAGAAAAATGTTTGGCATAGTTTATTAAAAAACTTGGAATCAACAAACGAAATAAGAGTGGAGTACAACGAGTGGGATAAGCAGTCTATAAAAAGTACATTTAACAGCACTAACAGTAGTAGCGGAAGCAGTAATGGTAGTTGTAATAGTAGCGACAATGATGGTGATGATGATAAAGACGATGATAGCAGTCGCTGCAGCAGTTGTAATAGTAGCAGTAGTAGTAGCATTTACCGTGATGATTATAATGAAAATGATGATGATCATGATTTAATTCAGCCTTTTTGTCCTCTGAATCCGAGAAGTTCTAGCAGTATAGAAAGTGATGATGATGATGATGATGATGATGATGATGATGATGATGATGATGATATACATCCTCCGAAGCGAAATTATAGGAGAATAGAAAGCGATGATGATGATGATGATGATGATGATGATGATGATGATTACAGAACCTTTCCTGAAACATCAAAACTGATGATTAAATTGATTAAACGCACTCGTGAACAATTTGAAACATATTGTCACCAAGTCCCAGTGTTAGGTTTTAATTCAGCAAAATACGACTTAAACCTTCTGAAATCTCATTTGGCTAGGCACCTGCGACTCCATGAACCCAAGCAACAGAAATTTGTCGTCAAAAGAAATAATGCTTATATGTATCTGTCAAATCAAACGCTAAAATTCTTAGATATGGTTAACTATCTTCCACCAGCTACTTCTTACGATAAATTCCTTGCTACTTTTGGGGTCGCTCAAACGAAATCTTACTTTCCGTATGAGTATTTCACAGATATCGCTGTGCTCGAAGAAAGTTCACTTCCTCCCAAAGAAGCTTTTTATTCTTCATTAAAACGTTGCAATGTTCTTGAACACCCAAAAAGAGTGTCGTTTGAAAGGTTAATTAAAAATGAAAACAAAACTGAGGCTGAAGCTCTGTCAATTTTAAACCTAGATTCTCCACCCAAATCAACAATAGACGAGAATTACCACTCACTTTTACAGACTTGGGAAAACAATAATATGTTAACTTTTCGCGATTTCCTTGAACATTACAATAACTTAGACGTATTACCGATGGTAGAAGGAGTGCAAAAATTTAAGTCTTACTTTGTGGAAAGAGGTGTCGATATTTTTAAAGACTGTATTTCTGTCCCCGGTGCTGCAAGGAAAATGTTATATCAAAGCGGGTTTCAAGCCGGGGCTGAGTTTGCATTAATAAGTAGACAAGATGAGGACATGTATCATTCTATAAAATCAAATATTATTGGCGGACCTTCAATTATATTTACACGCTATCAAGAAGCAGGTCAAACGTTCATTAGAAACAATGAGAAACTACCCTGTCAGTCTGTGCTCGGTTATGACGCAAACAGCTTGTATGTGTATGCGTTAAGTCAACCAATGCCTTGTGGTAATTACGTTAGAAGAAAGAAAGAACATAAATTTAAACCTGAAAAAACTTTTCATAGGTTCACAGTCATGCATCATTGGATGGCGTGGTTAAACCACTCTCAGAATCTTAACATTCAACATAAAATGAACTCCGGTAGCGAAAAAAGGATAGGTCCGTACCTGGTTGATGGTTATGACCCCGATACTGGAATGGTTTACGAATATCTAGGGTGCTATTTTCATGGTCATTCATGCATAAATCCCCAAGATATGAAAACACATGAGGAAAGGCTAAAAAGAACGGACGATAGAATGGCTTTCATAAAAAGCATGGGCTACGATATTACTTCAATTTGGGAATGTGCTTTTTGGAAACAAGTAAACGAAAATGACGAAATGAAAGGTTTTATTGATAAAAGATATCCAGAATTTTACAGGAATCACAAAGGTCGAGTCAAAGAGTCCGAAATCATTGACGCTATTGTTACGGAAAAGTTGATCGGGTTTATTGAAGTCGATATTCAGGTGCCAAATAGCTGGGATCAGGTGATTTTTAAACAGAATACTGAGCTGAATCCTTACGAATACTTTGAAGAAATGTGTCCGCTGTTTTGCACCAGTGAAGTTGACTTTGATTTCATTGGTGAGCATATGCAGCAACATGCGCAGAATCACGGACTTTCTACAAAACCACGCACCCTTTTAGTAGGTGGGATAAAAGCCGAATGTTTGTTGGTCTCTACGCCTCTTCTAAAATGGTACATAGAGCATGGACTTTTAGTTACAAATATTCATCAAATTATTGAATTTTCAAAACTGTCATGTTTTAAAGATTTTGTTGACAACGTTACCACTGACCGGCGTCAGGGTGATATTGACAAGTCGCAGGAATTAAAAAGTTCTCTTTCAAAATTAGTAGGAGTTTCAGCATTTGGGGGTACAATTATCAATCAAGAAAAATTTCAAAAAATTACGTATGTGAAAGGTCATAAAAAAGCCTGTTTTGCTATTAATAACCCGAGATTTAGACAACTTACTGAACTTGGTGATGATATGTTTGAAACAGAATTAGCCCAAGCCAGAATATCTCTTAATTCTCCAATGTACCTGGGGTACATGATACTCCAGTATGCCAAATTGCATATGTTGTCTTTCTATTATGATTTTTTGCTAAAGTTTGTCGGCAGAAACTCGTTTGAGATGTCTGAAATGGATACAGATTCCTGTTACTTTGGTTTAGGTACACGCACTTTACAAGAAAGCATTAAACCTGAAATGCTATCCATCTTCAACAAAAACATTCTAGGTAATTGCAGAAATGATTTTGCGGGCGACAATTTTAATACTGTGTGGTTTCCGCGTGAGTGTTGCCAAACGCACAACAAACATGACCTTAGAACACCTGGCCTAATGAAACTAGAATTTAGTGGCACACAAATTATAGGTCTTTCTTCCAAGTCGTACATAGCAATTAACGATGAAGAAAATAAAAGGAAAGTCAAATACAGCTTAAAGGGTGTAAATAATCAATTTGTTGAGCCGTCAGACTCGTTTAAGCGCGTACTTGATACACAGGAACCTGTCACTGCTAACAACAAAGGAATTAAGTCGTTCAATAACACAGTGTTCACATATATTCAGCCTAAACTCGCGTTTAACTATTTTTATTGCAAAAGGTTGGTACTTCCAGACGGTGTCCATATAAAGCCTTTGGATATTGTTTTAAAGCCGATTAATAAGTACAAACAATCCCAACAAGAAGAGGAAGACAATCTTAACAATTACATTCACTCTTTGACTAATAGTATGTAAAAATCCATACCACGTGTAACTGAATCGTCTTGTTTTTATATTGTATACCAGTGTACCCTGATTAAGAAAATATCACATAATTCTGCTGTTATTTTAACTCAAACGATAGGGACAGGAAAAGTAGAGAGAGAGAGAGAGAGAGAGAGAGAGAGAGAGAGAGAGAGAGAGATGCCGTGAGAATTGTGCAATAATCACTAAGTGCTAATTTGTATATATTCTTTTATTTATTTATTCATTTATTTATTTACATGTATACATTACATTGCAAATTAGATGGTATGTCACGTGTCTGTTAAACAGTATAATGTTTCTATTTGTCACAAATTTGATTTTTTGTTTGTTTCATTTTGATTGTTATATTGCTTGACTATAAAAAAGAAACATAATTACAACATATATAACCTTACTTACTTCATAACTTTGTTTTGTACCTGTATATTTATCTTTTCATAAACTATGTGTACAATTGAACTATTCATTGTGAAATAAAACATTGTGTTGTAATTTAATTATAGTTTGTTTTTAGTCAATATGGAATCCATTTAATGTTCTTTCTCGTTTTAACTTTCATCCGTTTAGCTCTATTACCCGGAATGCGATCCCAAGTTGATGATGACCGAACAGCTTGTACAAAGTTTGCGCCATCACTTATATTATCCGGTTGACTGTCTGCATCGGTAATTTCGCTATCTGATTTGCCTTTCATTTGTACCTCAGCGTCAGTCTGTGTTTCGACTGAAACTGTATCAGCACTTTGTTTTTCCGATAATAACTGGTATTTTTGTTTTGGAACCAACACGAGTTCTCTGACGGACATCGTTTCAATGTTTAACTGGAATCCACTTTAACCCCTCTTTCAATATAGCAGTCACTTGTCCAATCCTTCTTGATATTATACTTCTCTTGTTTCAATGACGTTTTCTTGTCAGCAATATTATAAAGCGCAGTTCTGTATCTTTTTAATTCCGATAATTTCGATTTGTCAATGCTGAAACTCCCTTTGATGGCGTTATACACGATTTTACTAATAGCAGTTGACTGAGATTTTGTCATATGCTTCGCTATAACCCGTCTTTCATTTTCACTTAGTTTTACGAAATAATGAAGAAATAATGCCTCCTTTTTCAAAACATCTGTCATTCTAAATCGTACACAATGGTATCCTCTGCCGGAAATATATTCGTTCTCAATCGGTATTTATCGTCAGAGTGACTGTTTAAATCTACCAGTAAGTACCCCCAAGGTCGTGAAGTCGCCAACTGGTAGGCTGTGTCAAAAAACTTGCTTTTATTTCCATAAACTTGCCTTACGAAGAACTGTATTTGTTGAACATCCCTGTGGTTTTTAAACAGAATGTAGTATTTAGTGTTAAGGGATACCGTTCTAGCTGACGGAGATTTCTGATACATGTTATGAGCTAAGTAAATGATAGTCATTTTGAAGTGGTGAGAATAAACTGTCCATAGTTTTTCGATGTTTCGTTTTAAATTTATTTCCGTCATTAAATCGTCGAGAATAAGACAAGTGTGCCCACGGTCTTTTGAAAGGAGGTCCAGTTCATTATCTGTAGGCAGGCCGTCTTTAAAGATCATGTTCGGTTTACTCTCCTGCATGTCATCGAATATTGGTTGCCAGGAACTGCCGTGACAGTATACAATTGTTGAAAAATCTTCCTTGAACATTCCTTTTGAGTTTTTCAATAATTTCGCAACGAACGTAGTTTTCCCACCGTTTGACGGAGAAACAATTGTAATAGTACTCGGACTTTCAAAAGGAAGCAACGATTCATCATTATACCAAGCCATTAGTAAACATACAAATTCTTAAATCACAAAACTGGTTTCTCAGTTTGCTGCAGATGCGGTCATGTACTTCAAAATTTTCAAATCTTTCCAATAAGTACGCGCTTCGGATATAGCAGTATCAACTTTGGAGGAAATCTGTTTGAGTCTAAGCCACTGTCGCTCGCTCAACTGTATGGCTTTGGTGGATTCCGTGTCATTAACGAATTTTCGTATATCCAGTTCTACAATTCCGTACCTGTTACACACTGTGACATATGTATCGTGATAAATGTCATACTGCTTAATGAACACACATGCCGTTTCGTTCTGCTGTACCTCCGCTTTATAATCTAAAATAGCGCTTTTATGAAGATTTTCTTCACTTAAAATGATAAACCCAGGAACAGAGGTAGAAACCAAAAGTAGCAATACAATCCCAATCCGCAGTAAAATTTTCGAGTGACATTTGATGTTTTGCGTTTTTGGTACGTGGCATTCCGTGTTTGATATTATTTTTGTTTTTGTGTCTTTGTAATACCTATGTTGTCTTCAATGAAAGAGTCGATGATAGTAGTTCCGTCCGTTTCCTCGCATGTGACCTGACTATTACGGCTTGATGTAGCCATTTCATTTACCTTTTAAGGCGTGAAAAATACGCAACAAACTGCTCTGTCGAACACTTAATACACAATAAAAGATATCACCATTTCTTTCCCGTTATATACAAAACTTCAAATCGGATGTAACAAAAGAAAAGTAAGCAAGTAAACTTTTTTATGTTTATTGTAGTAATTTAATATCATTATATAGATTTATAGTTATAACATATGAACAATAAGCAAGTTAGTGGCATAGGTTTATGAAATAAATGAAACACGACTCTGAAGTTTAAATACACATAATGGTTTATCGTCTTCAATCTTTTGTTTTCTTTCATTGGTATACGATTACGTCTCTGGCCTTGTTTATTTCAAAGTACCCCACTCCTTCAGTGTATATGATACATGTGATAGGGTTTGGTAAAGGAGAAGCGAAGTTAGCAGTCACCTTTACTATTCCTTGCTTTAATAAAGTAAGGTAGTTCCTGTCTTGGTAAGAAGGTTCTATGTCAAAGGCATACACTGCAAACCCTTTTGCGAAGTCTGACTGCGAAATTTGGTTCCCCTCGTCCTTCATCCATTTCCCGCTGCTTTCAAACAACCAGTGATAAGCTTCAGCAGTATCAACGCCATTAGAGGTATTGAAATTTAATCTGACGTGATTACCTAGAACGGGAATATTGTCAACAGCGACTGACAGGTCGGTTAATCCAAATCCCTGAAAGTTCCACGGAGAAGTGTAATATGACCCAGAAACTGACTGACTGTTAGCAAATGCCACAACGATCTTGTTCGGTCTTATTCCTTGGCATATATTGTCAAGGGTAAGGTTAACATGTCCTTGCGAAATTGCCGCTAACCTGACTTCGGTCTTCACGTACGGATACTTGGCATTGGTCTTTTCTAATTGCTGACTATGTGCAAACACAACTGCAGGATTTACCTGTACTTTACATATGTTCAACATCATTTCGTCGATGATAATTTTAAAGTCTGGACTCGAAGCGTCTGACATCAGATAAAATTCCGGCTTAGCTCTGTAAAATTTGATACTCATCCCAGTCTGATTGAGGATATATTTGTCTAACTGAAAGGCATCGTGAATAATTGGTGCTATTAAATGAACTGTCTTGCTCTCGGCAAATAACTCCGATCGGAATTTAAAACCTTTGTTCTGGCCAGTTTTTGAATCGTTGTCGTCAAGTTTTCCAGGCGTATCCTTGTAGTAACATTGAGACGTTAATTGAGATGATTTGGCATCGTTTCCATATTTCAGTAAAGTTTGAAGATAAGCCTTGTACCCATAATTCCCTGTTGAAGACGTAATGAATTTTCCCCCTATTGTGACGTCAATTTGATCAAAGAGGGCGGCAGCCAACAAATTCACTGGGCCAGCTAAATCAGCGGTTTGCAACGCGCTTCCATCTTGATGCACAATCCTGGCTTTTATGCTCATAAAGCTCCGTTTCGTGTCTATGTACTCCATACCATTCTGGCCGCTGACAATAAATTGTATCGGAGATGTGTCGGTTATTTGCCCGATCGGTAATATTTGCTGAAAGTATAACTTTTCTACTGCAGTTTGAGTAGGATTTAATTTAAATAACTCCATTTCGCTGGGCTGTGCCTCAATTAAATAATCAGAATTGATTGCTGCCATCGTCGAATTTCAACTTTTTCTTTCGATAACTACTTCTAGACTGTTTTTGACGTTTTGTTCCTTTTCTTTTTATAGTTTTTTCGCGTTGTATTTCGCTCACTGCCTGTTCAACAACTTGTTGGGCGGGAGATACAAATTCAACTTTGATTTCATTCGGTTTATCTGTTGACTTATGAGAATATTTCTCAATCGGGATGATTTTATTCTCTCCTGTTTTACCGATAGACCCGCTAAGCTGGCCGCTTGATCTTCTGGTGGAATGAACATGATAATGCGGATGTTCTGATGTTCCAATAGACTCGTAATATTTTATCCATTTCTCGTGGCTTGGAACGTAAAGCTGATTCGGATTCATTTTTTTCACACAATCTCGCACTTTTAAACAGTATTCACTTGTGCTGATGTTAAATGTAAAACGACAGTAACTGGATTTTTTATATGCTTCGCCGGCTCTCCTCGGTCGTTTTCCAGTTTAAATTCAATCTCATTTATCTCAGATTTTATCACAGGAATGTAGTAAGGAGATGTAAATATCGTGTTTCTACTGTTTTTAATGACCACTCTCCTTAACAGAGGCACTTTCACGCCGTTAATGATACTTTCTCCACATATATTAGAATATATACACAAAGTGTCTTCATGTTTGTTATCTTCATTGAGAGGTACCTCAGTTAAAGCAATATTGCAGTCACCTGGTAGCTTTAAAGTTTGCCTTAACTTAATCTTAAACGTGTACGATTTATTATCCGGATAAAAATATGAATTCTGATTACAGTATAACCTCTGCAGAGCAACACCCTTTGGGAGACAAAGATTTTGGTTTTTTTTGGAAGGTGTTGTTTTGGAAAAAAAAAAAATTTAATAAAAATCTATTTTGGGAAAAAAATAAATTGTTGTGTGGGGGGGGGGGGTTTTTTCGGGGGGGGCCCCCCCCCCGCCCCCCTACTTTGCAAAATCATGTAACACGACATATTGAATCGATTTACCTTTTAACGTCGTAAATGTCGTCTTTTCTTACCCAAGAATTAAATTTTTCGGGCCAGCCTTCGTATTTAACTAGATATTCTTCTATTCCTGAACGTTTCCTTTTTCTTAGAACTTTTTCAACGATCCATAGAGCGTTTTCATTTTTATGAACGCTTTGTAACTCCTGTTCATAAAAGGAACCGGTTATGGCTTCGTTGGAGAAGTCTACTACTTTATAAATAGGAATATGTTGACTAATGAATCGCTCGGAAATTTTAAATATTTCAGATGTCCATTTCTGTTGATAATCCCTCTGGAACGTATATTTGTTATAGGCGATTCTAACCAAGTCACCTGTTTTGTATTTATATATTGGCGGTGTTTTGTAGCTGTCCGTGTAATTGTTATACATGTAATCCCAAACAACGGCCTCATTTTCTTCATTAACGTCGGATGGAGACATATTGTCCGGCAACCTTCTGTGGGGAGTGGAGTTGTAGCTATCTGTTAGATCGTCTAACTGTTCTAAATATCTGTAATTCCTTGTACTTTGGAACAATTTGTGCATTTTGTTTCTGTATGAACGAATAACTCTTTCGACCGGTGAAACTTTGATATTTTCATTTTGAGTCGCGAAATATTTGATATTTCTTTTCTCTAAATACGATTTGAACAATCTATTGTTAAATTCGCTTCCTTTGTCAAAATACAAAATTTGTACAGATCGCTCTCCCTCTGTTTCTTGTAAAACGCGGTTAAATGCCTGTGTAACGTCTTTGGCCAGTTTACTCTTGACTGGCTCAACAAACAGATATTTAGAAAATACGTCCATAACCATTAGCAAATACTTCACGCCATCGTTATATTTTGCTATGTTCGCAACGCTGGCTAAATCAGCTCCCCACTGAATGTTTACACCGGAAGTTATTATTTTTCTCCTCGAAAATTTCCTTTTCACATCTCTGTGAAGTGTATACACATCTTGTTCTCGCAACCATCGTTTAATTTTTTGTCTTGAAATTTTGTATTTACCCAGTCTCTTTACTACTTGGTATAACTTTTCGGCGCTGGTAAAAGAAGCAGGGCTGCTGACATCGAAATAATAGATTTTAGGTAGTCGTTGTAAGTCATGATAAATAAAATACATTTAAGAATCTATGAAAGTGCAGCACTGCAAAAGCGTTTCTTTTAAATCGCAAATCTGTAACATCACTTCTTTCAGAATGGTTACTGATCTCGTTCCCCTTCTTATATTTACAACAACGTGTCCTTCCTGGTTTTGAAAAACTGAAATGTGGTGATAACCGTCTACATTTAAACTTATTTTCCGTTTGTTATTTAAATCATTCTCAGTAACTGACTCGTTAATCCCAATATCGACATGGGCCTGTGCCATTGTAGAAAAGAGTTGAAAATATGTTCTACGTTCCTTCAGTTCAGCCTTTTTAATACCCAAATTAATGATTCCTGTACTCTCTGGTTACGACCGGTTGAAACAGGAAATGATATTCGTAGCCTTAAGGAATGGACATATAATGTAGATAAAAACAATAGCAATCGTTTTTACTTTTATTCATATACAATATGCTACATATAAACACTGTACAACTTATATAACGTGTACATATTTGATTATAACAGCAACTCAACATATCGTACATATATAAAAAATAAATAGAATTGGTGATTAAATTATTAAATATTATTGTTGTTTTCTCAGGTTAGACAGTTTTTACATCTCTGCATATATCTTGAACAACGGATCGTCTTCCATCTCCTCTTTCCGTAATACAATATCTTTCACGTTACAATCTGGAATGTTTTCTATGAAAATTAGTCCGGGGATAAACCTTGTCTGAAATAAAAAGTAAAATATCGGGATATAAAATAGTAGATTGAAGGAGTTTAAGTAAGCGTAGAATACATTGATTTATAACCATTAATGAAAAGGATGATAACAAAAAAAAAAACATTTAAAAAAAACCCCCACAACTTAAAGGCAGAATATGTTGTAGTACTGATGATGATGATGATGATGATGATGTTGATGATGATTATGATGATGATGATGATGATAGTAATAAATGAATAAATACCTGCAGTTCTGGGATACGAGATGCCGCTCTTTTCGCCAGGCTTTGCACCTCCTCGTCTTTAATCAGGTTTTTACCTGCTTTCCAGTATTGGTTACATGATTCCTCCCATGTTGGCTGTTCTGCTGACAGACATCCGCCGTGACCCATATGCTCTTTCTGAGAAGGATGTTGTAATTGGCAACCGTGACAGTTTTGAAGTGGGTCTGCAAGCTCATTTATTTCGCGTTTAACAGCGTGTGCCATTGCCATCGATAATACTTCTGTTGACTGTTCTGTGGCAGATGCAATGAGAGATTGATATCTGAGAAGATTTGCTTTCAACGCTGTAATCAGCAACAACGTAACACGCACACCCTCTGAAGTATATTGGTAAGATCCCTCTTCTTTTTTAACGCATTTTCTTAGGTCGACATCAAAATTTCCCCTCTTGTAACTGTTCTCTTTTAAAGACAGCACAGTAACTAAGTCGCCGATTTCCGCATCACTCACTTCAAACGGTATGTCTATAATTTTGGGAGATCTCTTTGATGAATACCTGCATACGAGTTTATCTATGACTGGCAAGAGTTTAATAATGTTTCCCAATTCTTCCTCACCGAAACAAATAAACCTGTCTCCATCCTTGCGCTCTTTTTCTAAAGTCACTGAAAATGTTTTCAGCATACAATCGTAATCAAGAGAACTTTTAAAGTCCGAGGAAATAATCGAACTGTCCAGTGTCACATCATCATCATTTTCCTCCATCTGTTTATAAATCTTTAAACTGGCGAAGTCTTCGCTATATTCTGCAGAACGTTTTTGAACCATTTTTTGTTGTTGTTCTTTTCCTCTATGAATTCGCTTGAAGGTAAAACACTAGTAGAAGTAAGCGGGCAATGTTGTTTTAATCTTCACCTGTTCCTGCTTCGGTAGTTTCCAGAGACCAATCAATTACGGCTATAGAACGCTCCGGTGTCTCAGTATGCGATACGCCAATTAACAGTTTAATGCCATACAGAATTATCGAAAGGTTTGCAACGATACAGTATAGGATAGTTTGCTTATAATATAATTAGTGTCCTGTCATTCATACCTGGATGGGCATTTACCTACGCTATCCCCAGTATCGCTCATTAGTTTCGGTTGAAAAAATTTGCAAAAATGTGGCCGATTTGCAGAAATGTGGCCTGGTTATTTTAAGTCACACTATACTACTCCTCTCCTTCAAAGTGCAGACACATCTACTGAATCACAGACATTTTATAATGAAGCACGCAGCATGACTTATTCTTTTACTTAGAATAACACTTTGTCATGTATTACATGTAAATACGATTAAACTGAGAATGTAAAAATGGCATGACTGCATAATGAGATAATATGTAAAACGAAATCTATTCCAATGTTGGAACAGTATCGGCAGAGAAATACATGTATTTGCAACCTACTGGTAAATTCGATTTTATTACAACTCCTGCTCGTAAAAAGTAAGTCACAATATTAATATTATCCGCATCTAAGCTGTTTAAAAGATGTCATAAGAAGTGAAATAATTTATAATTACACTTATAGGTATTTACCTTTATCGCAACGTAACCCGTTATAGCCAGGGCTACATCCATGTGGACAATAGCCATTTTCAAAATCACAGATGTCGTCATTTTTACAGTGATGGCAGGTTGCATTACATTTGAAGCCGTAGTTCCCATTTGGACATTCTAAAAAAGAAATGTACGTTTAAAATTTCAATTTTCAACTTCAGCAAAAAACATTTTATTTATAAATTTTGAACTGCGAAAATAATTCCTTCGTCTGTAACATATACAGTGATTAAACTATCTTTTCAAGGTTGAGTAAACTGCCTTGCATACACTACAAACTTCCTTCTCAAAGGCATACCATTAAACACATCTATGAATATAAAAAGAAAACAAACATCGACTTAACAAATCGATTATATCGACCATAACCAAACTTGATATTGGTGCTAAAAATCCGCTACATAGTATTACAGAGATCGATACATAACTGTATCATATCCGAATCGTTTTCAGAAACGTTTGATGGTTGACACCTGTCCAGACAATACTCGTATGTGCCTTATGCTGAAACCAAAAGTGAATTCAGCAAGACGACATGGCTAACAATGTTTTATATTTAAAGGGACATACCCTATAACTGATGTCAAACTAAATAACCTCCAAAACATACGTTATAGAATCTTTGGAAGTATTAAAACTTAACCTAAAAGTTTCAGCTATGCATTCCCAGTCATTATCGATAAAATGAGCGGTTTAAAATATACTGCATTACCGTAAAACATTCAATAATCTATGTATAGTTGTTGTTGTATCATTTATTGGTGGATGCGATTTATTACAGAAAGCCTCTATATTGATTAATTATGGTAAAATGAGGCATTTTTCGCCATAGGTTCTTCTTTGAACATGTATTTATTTATCATTCTGCGATTATTGAACACATAATCTATATCTGGAGAATATAATCTGCTAGATGTAGGGAGTGCCCCTTTAAATAATTATCTTCAATGTTTTAAAATATATTATCTTTAGTCACTGTCTTATTTTGATAAAGGTGTTGACCCGTACTGGTCAAACGTTCATTACAGGAGTTCGCTGGAATTATCTCTCAAGCCCATATTTACAGCCCCATTGGTATCAGTTTTAAAATCAGCCTACAGATGAAAAAGACAAACGATCTAACAAGTGTTCAGATTATTGATACACCATATGTAGACAGTTCAGAATATTATCCTATTAATGTATCTAGTAATGCATTTTAACATGCTATTGAGTAGAAATCATGCCATCAAATAAAGATGATCCAAATGAAAGTTGAAATCAAATGTATTAAGTATCAAACTTGAAAACGAAATTATAAAAAGATTACTTCCTGCCTATTTTGCTATTCGTTGACATCAATAAACAATGTTTCTAACAGGACCAAAAGCACTCTGACAAGTTCTCATAGTGATGAGTCACGAAGAGTACTTTTGTGTTATTTGACATGATATTTATTTGTTTGGGCCAACATGATCTTGTTTCGAATAAGACATAAAGATTTAAAGCGTACACTTTCTGATCAAATGACATGATGAATGTGCACTAATTTAGCAAATCTGGAGCTCACGACATTTAGAAATATTTTGTCATATTGACCTGATTTCACCTTTAAACCGAAATAATTTGGGACACACATTCTGATTATTTTTTTATGATAATTAGGTACAATAATTATGTGAGTGAATGTATCGGCTATTATATATGACAATCATCGTAATAGTCATGTGTTCCATATATTCGCCCATGGTTACAAGGTGAAGATTGAACAAACAACCTGTCTGGCAACTTTTGTATTAATTTGATAGAGTATGTGGAACATTATTTATCTACACATTATCAATATGAATTGCTGAAATATACTTACCCATGTGACAAAACAAATCCTCTGGTTTATATCCTGGAACACATCCATGAAGACACAGTCCGTCAGTATTATTACAAAACATCCCGGTACAAGTGTTACAAGTCAGACTACAATTGTTTCCATATCTTGAATGAGGACAGGCTACGATTGAAAAAGTTTATCTGTTAAATGTTTGTGATAGTCTATTCCTTAGGTTGAAAAGTAGAATACAAATAGTGTACTCCTGTGTTCAATGTTGATATGTCGTCTAATATCTATGCATGTACATATTTGTCCAAGCAAATCAATTCAAAGAAGCAAATTTTGTTTATCAGGACCCCACCCCCGCATGAATTATGTTTAGCAATTTTGTTGTGGGTTATTACATCATTGGTGCAAAACTGAATAAAGTTGTAACGACTTGATTGAAAGAAACGACATACATGTATTGTATTAGCACAACAGCCCCATTCATTGCGGAGTGGTCTTATTTCAGTTGGTATGGATTTCCTGCTTAAGGATGTATTTCTTCAGTTTTGGTCAAGGGTCATAAGATTATCAATTTGATCAGATGCACTTACATTTTAATTACTATTTATTTTGAGTTTCTAGACAAGATTATTTTTGGAAAATGGCCCACTCCACTGGGGGTCACATTTCTTAATGGAACATCTTTACTTAAAATATTGGTAAACACTCATAATGAAATATAATTCTGACGATTAGTTTGAAATAAAAAGAAGAATTGATTTATAAGAAAACGATTCTCATTGTGACCCCATTTCTGAACAATTTAGTTTTCTGAAAGTAGTTTTGGTTAGGGGTAATGATATTATTAATTAAAAAAAGTATCTTTATATGCTATATAATATAGGGACAAGAGCTCAGCTCCACTTGAAAGGATTGTACCAATTTTGTAAAAATCAATAAAAAAATCCCATTAAATGATCATTAGTACATCATAAAACTAAAATCTCGGGGTCGGTTCATAGATAGATAGATAGAGAGAGAGAGAGAGAGAGAGAGAGAGAGAGAGAGAGAGAGAGAGAGAGAGATTTAATTCAGCATAGTGTATCAAACAAGAAGACGCGGCAATGCCGACAAAGCAGGTTTAAACGGCGCCTGTATAAATTGTAGAATTAAAAAAAAAGTCACATTGACTCCCCCCTCTGTTTAAACAATTTAAAAATTGAGGACATTTTTTTTCTTAAATTTAGTTTTAGTAACAGTGACCTCGACCTTGACCCTAGTGACCTTGACCCCAAATGTTTTTCTTTGCTACAATTTAAAAACTAAAATAAGATTTTTAGTAACAGTGACCTTGACCCTAGTGACCTTGAACCTAGTGACCCTAGTGATCCAAAGCGTCCTCTCCACGTAAGCTTCCTACACACCAAAACAACAAAAATAATATCAAACAGGGAACGCCACGTACCAAAAACGCAGCCTCCCCAAAACGAACCCCACAGCACCCAGAAGTGCACACCACCAACACACACACACACGCACACACACGACACACACACACACACAATCATGTACACACACACATATACACTACCAACACACACTAGCATACAAAGCAAACACACGAGGACAAAACGAACAATTAAAGGAACACAGTGGGGCACCGCCTTGGAACGGTCAAGTTTCATTACACTTGGTCACTCCTAACTCAAGTTATTGAGCGAAAACCATTTTCTATTTTTAATAACAGTGTCCTTCACCTTGACCCTAGTGACGCTTAATGCAATCCAAAGCTTTCTCTCTACTCAAGCTACCTACAGACCAAGTTTCATTGTAATTGGTCACTCCTAGCTTGAGTTATTGAGAGGAAATCATTTTTCTATTTTTAGTAACAGTGACATTGACCTTAACCCTAGTGGCCCCAAATGCAATCCTAAGCTTTGTCTCCACGCAAGCTACCTACACACCAAGTTTTTTTGTAATTAGTCACTCCTAACTGGAGTTATTGAGCGGAAACTGTTTTTCTATTTTAGTAACAGTGACCTTAACCTTAGTGACCCAAAATGCAATCCCAAGCTGCGTCTCTATGCAAGCTACCTTCACACCAAGTTTCATTGCAATTGGTCACTCCTAACTAAAGTTATTGAACGGAAACCAATGTTGTGTGTGTGTTGGTGGTGTGCACTTCTGGGTGCTATGGGGCTCGTTTTGGGGAGGCTGCGTTTTTGGTATGTGGCATTCCCTGTTTGATATTATTTTTGTTTTTAACGAACCCCCGGCCACCCGCCCCGACATACGACATCGCCATTCTAATAAGCATTTTTTTTTCTCAAAAACCTGCTTAACAATAAAATTGTATGAGAAATGAAACCATATCAATACATTGTAACATCATACCAAGGATTACACAAAAAAGAGAACTAAATCTCTCATTTCCATTGTGGTCCTTAGGTTTTGATGGTATTGACATTGAGAGGTATGAAATAAAATATCACAGTCCTAAATTACGAAAGACAATGAGTATATAAAACATTGAAATTATATGACTGTTTTAAAACAATAATTACTTGTTAAGCATATGACTTTTTACTGATAATTTGAAATTACTTAACTTTGAGAAGAGGGCAATTTGGTCCACAGCACGCAGCCATGATATGCAAAAGATTTAGTACTAAAACCCTTGACTTTGGGTAAAATATAACATCCACTTTCACTTGACCTAGTCCTATAAGAATGAATAGAGTCTAGGGGAATAAAGTTTTCACTCATATATTATTGAGCAAGACCGTATTTTAATTTTAAATTTTTTACACAGGGTTATGTGTTCCACTATATATTTGACAGGTAACCAATTTAAAACTTTAAAATGGTCATTATCAATATGAGACCTATGACCAAGATTCAAAAGAAACCTAATTAATTTATTCTTGGTGACTTGAAGTTTATCCTTCCAATACTTAGTAAGACAATGATACCAGAACAAACAAGAATGATCAAAATGACACTGGATGAGGTCCATAACCAGAAGTTTCTTAGTGTGGAATGTGAGAAAATCACGTTTCCTGTACAAGAACTTTAACCTAGCATTGGCATTTTTTACAACAAAACTGACCATGGCTTTACCTGACAGCGACTGATCAAGTGTAGCACCTAGATATTTTGCAGATGAAGTTGACTGTATTTTAGTTCCATTACAACTAACATTGACAGATGTTCCTGACTTTTACCTTGGTTTAGAACCAAAAAGAATTGTCTCTGTTTTACCCAAATGAAGAGATAATTTATTGTCAATAAACCATTGAATGACATACTGAAGTTCATCTGTCAGTTCTTTTTCAAAGAAGGACCTGTCTTTCCCAGCAACAAGAATGTCAGAATTATCTGCATACAGAAGAAGTTTATTTTTTACCACCGCCTGCAAATCATTAACATACATTTAAATAATAGCGGTCCCAATTTAGAACCTTTGGGAACGTCACAAGTAATTTTGCCATGAGAGGAAAAAGAACCAGACACATCCACAAGTTGTTTTCTATCTGAAAGATATGAACTAAACCATTGTACAACATCATTACTAAGACCCATGGCTTCTAATTTCATAAGAAGAACTGAATGGTCGTCAGTGCCAAACGCTTTTTGAAGATCCATTAAAATCATGCTAAGAAGGCGACCTTTATCCATATGAAATCTAATGAAATCTATTAGATGGGTAAAACAAGTGTCTGTAGAAATACCACCTCTAAATCCAGACTGAAACTTATATAATATATCCTTTTCCTTCATATTAGAACAAATTTGGACATGAACTAATTTTTCAAAATTTTTAGAAATTATGCTTAAAACAGACACAGGCCTATAGTAACCAACTTCAGTTTTATCATTCTTTTTGAAAAGAGGAACAACTCTTGCTGCCTTCAAATCATCAGGTACAGTACCTTGTATCAATTTATAATATGAGTTAAAGGAAAAGTAATACCTGTAATAGACGCACTATCTCTAACAAAACGAGATGGATTACCCTCTAAGCCAGTAGATTTGTTAGCCCCTAGCTTATTCAAATACACTAAAATATTTTATTCAGTCATCAGTGAAAAAGAAAAACAATTTGGTAAAACTCCTTTTGTTGAATGAAAATTAGACCCAAACTGTTTGCCAAATGTATGCAATGCTGCAAGTAACTTTGCAGTAAGATTAGATGCAAAAGTGCAGTAAAACATACTAAATGCCATCAATTATTCAGACTAATTGTCATGATTACAGGATTCAAAATGTAACTCTTACAGCGTATTTAATCTTTTATTGATTCGGTCTGATGAACTAACTTGACAAAAAAGATTTTGACCCATAAAGTTCATATAATTTGCGGATTGCTCAGTCGTTCACAACATAATATTATGATTCTAAATGAATTTAGAAATACGAAAACACATTCACAAATTTCGTCGTTAGATACGAAACGTAGTTTCAAGAGAGGCTTTGTGAAATATTAACCTAATATTTATTTGTTATAGACCAACATGGTCAGTTTTTAAATTTGACGTAGAAATTTAATGGACAAATCTTTTAGTTCTCTTCAATAATTATGACGATTTAACAAGCAGCAAATGCCCACGGGCAAACTTCTGATCTCGCTCTTGCATGTGAAATGTCGTCCAATTGTGGCGGATAATTGTCCAAAATCATTTCATGATTCGTCCATATGACAGAAAGTAACAGTACGGACAAGGACTCATGTTTTCAGTTTTTTACCTTACATGTATATCTCTGAGTTATGGATCTAAGTCTTGTGAACGAAACGCCTATTCTGTGTGGTGAACAATTGAGCCAAGTCGATTCAAAATCATTCAGTACATGAGTAAAGTACAGCCCATATAATATCTCCAGTGTCATTTTCTTTTACATTTAATCTCTCCGAACAAGCTCATAAGCATATACACCGAACCGCCAAAGTGACAACTTATTAGACCCACCGACTTGGGCTGGACAAATATCACATAAGTTAAAATCCATTGCCATCTTTAGCTGTTAATTTGTGATATTTCGAAAGTGACAAACATTTTAAGTTTATTAACATAAAGCTTTTAAAAGAATTTCTGTTCCCTTCATTATTTACCATTGTATTAAAGTGTTTCAAAATATTGTGGTTTGTTGTTATTGCATTTATATAAAAGGCCCATGATGCCATGATGTTACAATTAATCGTTAGCACCTATATGACAACAAAGATGCCATTGCGTCGACACTTTCCTTTTAATACACTTGTATAGCGTTTTTGTATAAATCATTTATTTTGATAAAGATGTTTACTCGTACTCGTCCAAAGTTCGTTAAAAGGATTTTGCTGGAATTACCCCTCAAGCCAATATTTACAGTCACATCCGCATGGAAATCAGTTTTAAAATCAGCCTACAGATGAAAAAGACTAACAAGTGTTCAAATTATTGATACAACATATGTAGAAAGTACAGAATATTATCCTATTAATGTATCTAGTAATGTATTTTAACATGCAATTGAGTCGAAATCATGCCATTAAAAAAGATGATCAAAATGAAAGTTGAAATCAAATGTATTAAGTATCCAACTTGAAAAAGAAATTATAAAAAGATAACTTCCTGTCTATTTTGCTATTCGTTGACATCGATAGACAATGTTTCTAACAGGACCTATATATATTCACGAAAAGCACTCTGACAAGTTCTCATAGTGATGAATCACGAATAGTACTTTTGTGTTATTTGACATGACATTTTTTTGTTTGGGCCAACATGATCTTGTTTCGAAATAGATATAAAGATTTTAAGCGTACACTTCCTGATCGACTAACATGATGAATGTGCAATAATTGAGCAAAACTGGAGCTCACGACATTTAGAAATATTTTGGCATGTTGACCTGATTTTTCACTAGCAAACACAAATAATTTGGGACATACATTCTGATTATTATTTATAATAATTATGTGAGTGAATGTACCAGTTATTTTTTATGACAATCATCGTAATAGTCATGTGTTCCATATATTCGCCCATGGTTACAAGGTGTAGATTGAATAAATAACCTGTCTTTGTTCAATGCACACGTCAATCATAATGAAAGATTATAGGATATCAGTAAAATGTTATCAATGATTTACTCACATTCGTAACATTTTTCGCCAAGATACCCATTACTACATCCTTGCGTACATATTCCATCGGTTTTGTTGCAGTTAATATTTCCATTTGTGCAGTGTCCACAGAGTTTCGTACAGTTTAGACCATATTGCACCAACTCACATTCTTAAATATAATATTTTTTCATAGTTTTATAAATCTCGTTCGTTGTACCAAAATGGAAGACGTCAATACGAAAGCTGCAAGTTTTGTATCACCCGTAGAGCTGTGATCACTAAGGACATAGAAAACATTAACACTAAGCTACTTTTGCAATTAGGGTTTTAAAGTGATGAAGTGTAAATAGCTCTAATTTGTATAAACTCTCTCCTTTGCGCATGTAACAAACAAGTGTGCTTTTATACCTAGATTATGACCATCTGAGATAATATTATCAAAACATGATGGCATATATCCGTGCAAATGAGCACTGGTTTATGTTCATATCGTGAAGCAGGAAATTCTTAACTTTAAAAACTAAAAGTCACAGGTAACTAGGATAGTTGATTCTCAAGCATTACAACTGTATATATCAATTTTATAGAATGTGGAACATAATTTATCTACACTAGGCAATATGAATTGCTGAAATATACCTACCCGTGCGACAAAATGAATCCTCTGGTTTAAATCCTGGAACACATCCATGAAGACACATACCGTCTGTATTATTACAAAACATCCCGGTACAAGTGCTACAGGTCTGACTACAATTGTTTCCATATCTTGAATGAGGACAGGCTACGATTGAAAGAGTTTAACTGTTAGATGTTTGTAAAGATCTATTCCTTAGTTTGAAACGTAGAATACAAATAGTGTGCTCCTGTGTTCAATGTTGATATTTCGTATTATATCCATATATGTACATATTTGTTCACGCAAATCAATTTAAAGAAGCAAATTCTTTTAATCAGGACCCCACCCCAGCCGGATTTTAGGCTACATTTCTGAAGGCATGAATTATGTTTAGCAATTTTGTTTTGGGTTATTATATCACTGGTGCAAAATCGAATAAAGTTGTAGCGACTGGATTGAAAGAAACGACATACATGTATTGTATAAGCACAACAGCCCCATTCATTGCGGGGTGGTCTTATTTCAGTTGGTATGGACTTCCTGCTTAAGGATGACTTTTTTTCAGTTTTGTTAATTTCGATTAATTACGAAATGTAGTTTCGAGAGAGGTTTTGTGAAATTTTTATCCAATATTTATTTGTTATAGACCAAGATGGTCAGTTTTTAAATTTGACGTAAAAATTTAAAGGACAAATCTACTAGTACTCTCCAACAATTATGACGATTTAACAAGCAGCAAATGCCCACGGACAAACTTTCAGCCCACCAACTGCACTTCTGATTTCGTTCTTGCAGTGAAATGTCGTCCAATTGTGGCAGATAATTGTCCAAAATCGTTTTATAATTCTTCAGTGTGTGAGGATGTAATAGTATTTACATATATAAAACTGCGTTATGGACCTCAGTCTTGTGTGCGACACGCCTATTCTGTGTGGTGAACAACTTAGTCAATTTAAAATCCTTCAGTACATGAATAAAGTACAGCCAATATATTATCTTAAGTGTCATTTTTTTTGCATTTAATCTCTCCGGACAAGCTCATACGCAAATACATCGAACCGCTAAAGTGACAACTTAGTAGACCCACCGCCATGGGGGTTGACAATCATCACATAGGTTAAAATCCATTGCCATCTTTGGCTGATAATTTGTGATATTGCGAAAATGACAAACATTTTAATTGTATTAACATAAAGCTTTTAAAAGACTCTCTGTTCTCTTACTTATTTACCTTTATATAAAGTTTTTCAAAATATTATGTTTTGTTGTTATTGCATTTATATAAAAGGCCCATGATGCCATGATGTTACAATTACTGGTAAGCATTTTTGTTACAAACAAATATGCCATTTCGTCGAAACTTACATTTGTGTGTACCTGTATAGCGTTTTATGAAAAAAACATAAATACAGGAGTACTAGTCATGATCAATCACCTTACCGAGTAAAAGGGTTCTAACTTTTTAAGCCTATGATCATAAAGTGTTGTACCCATCAAGGTAACTCTGGCGCAGACGATTGACGATTAGGGTCATTTACTGGTCATTATCATACACACAAGTGTTATGACTTTTGAGTTATTGATAGAAAATAATATTGATCTTATATAGCAACATCTGCCGGTAATTACAAGAAGTTCATTTACATTTAAAGAAGTTAGACCTAAGCGTTCTCGACCTATTTAGAAAAAAACACGGAATGGTTTACCGACCGATAAACCGATTAACTGACAAATCCAAAGCAGACTATCCTAAACTATTGCTTTTTGCTGAATAAAAGCAGTGTTTAGGTTTGGCAGTGTTTATACTTACCTTCATCACACAGTTTGCCTAGGTATCCGCCAATACATCCCATCTTACATTCCCCATCTGATTTATTGCATTGTCTATTTCCATTTTTACAATTTCCGCTACAGAGCATCGAGCAGTTCTGCCCATAATGTCCGTCATCACAAGCTAATTGATAGAAAATACAATCTTGCAAGGTTGTCATACTTTGTTTGTACCTTTCAATTCATTATAAATGTTAATATTGCAAACGGAATGTTATAAATGTCAGATGATCTGGGGGTCGTATCTTTTGAGTTGGCTATATAGTTTCAAATCACACGAGAGGCAGAGCTTTGACCGTGATACTGCGTTATGTAGATCAACCGATTGATGTAGTATTTCTTTGAAGTCATAAATGTCTGTGTTTTTCGGTATTTGAGGAAATGCCGATGTTAATATCGCAAGCAGTAAATATATTATTAAATATATTATTTTACTTGTGTCATAGGGTAACCGTAAACAATTAAAACAAAAATAATATCAAACAGGGAATGCCACGTACCAAAAACGCAGCCTCCCCAAAACGAGCCCCACAGCACCCAGAAGTGCACACCACACACACACACACACACACACACACACACACACACACACACACACACACAACATTTGAATTAATACTGGTTGTTATTTTTGTTTTCTTGTAACCTCAAATGGAAAAATGCCAGCTTTAATATAAATTGTTAGTTTTCAGTCAATTGTCCTATATTATCACATAATAGTCCCGTTATCCTATTATGCTACCTCCTTTACTATCAAGTGCTAACCACTCACCCATGTCGTTGTATATCGATGTTCATGAAAACTGAGATGCATCATTGCATTTGAAGTCTTCATGTGTTATGGAATACATTGACATATAATATTATTAGTATAATAAATTATCGTTGATAGTTCTATACTTTTTTTCAGGTAAGTACTACTGTTTTGTTTATACATAGTCTTCTTTGTATTTCTAATCTTTAAAACATGTATGAATTGTAAAGCTTATAAGTAATTAGCAATGAAAATAGTCTTTATACTTCACTCTTAAATAACATTGTACCTGTATGTCAGTAAAATGAAAACTGAGATGCATCATGGCATTTGAAGTCTTCATGTGTTATTGAATACATTGACATATAATATTATTAGTATAATAAATTATCTTTGATAGTTCTATTCTTGCTTTCAGTTTTGTGTTGTGGTTGGCTTCCCAAAGCAAGAACCCTATCTACTTTACAAATATTTGATAGAAGGGCCAGAGCTAGCCCTCGGGCATAAACATTCACCCTTCGTCACTTGCAAGTACTATATTATTATTATTCATTTGAATTTATTTTAAATGCGTTTTTTGTGCCTCAAGATCCATTTGAAATGAGAACTTCCTGCAGCACAAAAGAACACGATACGAAATATACAGACATGGTTTTATATCTGATCTTTTAATGAACCGTTCGTCGTTAACATTATTTATGAAATGTTAAAACTAATAGTACATGTATACGTCTAAAGAACGGTCATTTGCAGATGTAAATGCTGACTAGTGGCTATTATGGACGTCTCTACAGAGAATATAATTCTTACAGTCATAAAACAAAGTCAATATTTTTAATTTGACGACCGGCAATTAAACGTCCGTTACTCGGCATTTTCCTTAATTGCTTGCTTTCTATTTGTATCGCAGAATCGTCAAACGGATCTTGCTCATTTATGGTCAATGTAGACATGTTTTGCCAAAACATGGATATTATTCTTGACGTTTTGTACTTGGGTTTTTATCGTCAAATGCAAATTACAACAATAATCATAGGTACATGTGAAATGATTTCAGAGTCTATTCCGACGAATCAAGTGTTTAAAAATGTTCATACGTTTCCGACATATTAATCAAATAAGACAATTCCAAAGAATTGTGAAATGTTTAAACCAATAGTATACGTCTAAAGCACGGTCATTTGCAGATGTTAATGCTGACGAGTGACTAGTCTGCTTTTATAAAAGAACACAAGTGATAATTACTATACATAGTCCTTACACTTAACGTTTATAAGAACAGCTTACCTATCAGACATACGTTTACGAGCATCGAAAGATAAGCAAACCAAATTCCTTTTACAAATGAGGACAGAAATGGTTAACATTGCATCAACATTCAAATTAGAAGCATTATGTTACTTCTTTGTCTAGGTCATCAAATTCATGATGGAAAATAATTTTGTACTTAACACTTTGGCGGATTTGATTTGTTTTAAAGTATGTGTTCACCTCAAATTAACATTTATATTTGAACAAAGAAATCCATGACTTTGAGTGAAGACTGGAACAAGTTTTCTACGTAGAGAAAGAATTGAAAAAAAGGAAATAATCAAGCTTTATACATTACTAAATTACTAAAGTACCGTATATGTACATTGAGCACAAGAAGAAACACACTGTCACTGATTAGTATTTATGTCAATTTACAAATGTTACAATACGGGTAACTTGGTTTAAATCCTGGAACACATCCATTGGTACATAATCCATCAGTATTATTACATTTCATCTGTGTACATGTGTTACAGGTCTGATTGCAGTTATTACCATATTGCGAAAGTGGACATTCTATAAAATAAGATTTAGAAAACAAACGTTATTACGAGGATCTAACATGGCCTGCTATGGAGGACTGGGTTGTCTCGACCAGAGGGAAAGCAACCGAGCTAACTTCCCCCCGCTTTCCCGAATGTCGGGACAACCCAGTCCTGCACAGTAGGCCATGAAATATCCTTTTTCTTGCATACCTTATTTGATTTCATTGCAGTTTCTACGAAAAAACCGCTTAATACTATGCTGAACTGTAAATCAAATCTTCATGTTGATTAAATATAATTCCCTGCATGGAAACCATTTGCGTAACACGTGAATTAACCATTGTGACTGTGGATGTTTCAATCGCTAAATTCATAGTGCTTGATCGCATCCAAAGGTGTACTTTATTTACGTGGTGAAACAAAATTTTTTAATTAAATCCTGAACAGAAAACCCCCTGACGCACGTCCAGTGTACTTGATTACTGCGGCTATACTATCCACATTCACTTAATTTACTGTTTCGTTTACACAGTGATGTCACTTATCAAGAGTAACTGTGAGGACATTTACAGCCATTTTTTGTTCTGAAAACATATAATGCAGGTTTGTTCTTTGACATGTGAATATATTCTATTGCTATACATTCCTAAAATTTGATGCCCATAAAAATACCATTTCTTATTGCAATCAACCTTCGATTCAAAACTACATGGGTATTCGTTACCAAAATTTTTCTTAACTTTAACCGTTATTGCGTCCCCTGAAAATTCGAACCATTTCTAAAAATGAAATTCCTGTTACATTTACTTGAAAAAATATTAAAGTATGTGCTTTCTAGACCGTAGTTTACATTTTTGAAAAACATGACTATCCTTTACATATAAACCGCCGTGAAAAGTATCTCGGAAATAAAGTGTTCCAGGTACGAGTTGAATACATGAAAGTTGTTCGGATGCTGTCAAGTAAGTCTGAGATGTACTTTCCCTAGGGAAAGTATAGACTTATCTCTTCTTTCCCGGAGGGATGGGAGGGGTATGCAAGAAAATATTCGAACACGTGTAACTACAATACTTGCCATCCAGTGTTCAATATCAATATTTGGCAAGGTTATCTGTTTCGAAAAGTTATTTTAGTCATAACGAAGTGAATGTATGAAGAAAGATATATAATATGAAATAAGTCACTACCTAGAATGGGGATTTATCCACACACCGAAACATGTTCATGACTGGACTGCTTTCGGTACGTTCATAACAGGTCCCTATAACATTGAATTACTGACCCTCAAAAAGTAAGGATAATCAACTCAATAAGGCTAGTCGTCTTAAGAAATCTCAAGACTGCTGTTGATAATTAGATCTCAAAATATAAACCAGAAATTATTTTCAAAGTTCCGGTCACTGTAACATTGACCTATAAAAAAACCAATAGTGATCATTTATAGGCAACCATCTGAGCAAGTCTGATGAAAGTTGAATGAAACTGTGACCTGTGGAGTGTTATCAAGGAAAGGCTGACGGTGGTCACCGTGCCTGACCTTTGACCCTCAAAACATAAAACAATAGGGATTATTTTCACGTTGCACGGAACCTTATGAGTAAATTGAATGAGAATTATGACCTGTAGAGCGATATCTGGGAAATGCTTTTAGAGGTCATTGACTCATTGTGTCCTTGACTTTTGACCCCAAATAAAATAGGATCATCTTCAGGTTGCAGGTTACATTCTGAGAGCAAATTTCATTAAAGTCAAAAGAAATGTTTAAGGACGGACATATTTGAACCAGAGTCTTCCGGTATTTCGGTTAATCGTGTGACCCTTATAACACGATATGTATCAAGTACAATACTACATGTCTTTGTTGCTCTGACAAGCTGGGCTATCTGACTTCTATCTCTGGCAGCAATTCAGTGTTCATCATGCCATCACTCTGACAACTGTCTGATAAAGCCTGTCTGAGAACAGCAATTCAGTGACATGATGACAAATTTCCTTGTTTAAACCTATGTTAAAGTCCAAGGAAAACAGATTTTTCAAGTTCCCCTACTTTTTGCCGGTCTCCTTTCACAATGTTTATATTGGTTAGAGCATTACTAAAACATATTAAAATTTATAAAATATTAAGCATATTTATTTGCATAATTCATTTTACATTTTCTACCGATCATACATAAACCAATTTGTTTCAAAACTGTAACAGTCAATATAAATTAAACATGTTAATTTCAGCAGAAAAACAACAAAAAATAAAAAAAGTAAACTAAACACTGTACACCGTACAGCAAATAACGGTTGGGGACATTTACATGTATAAAGCGGCCAGCTGGTCTTGGGTCACCATAGTCCATTATCAACATATTGTTGAAATTCACAATTCATTTCAGGTTTTACCATTATCATTTGATAGATGATCAAAGCTGTATTCCCAAATTTTACAGATTAAATTGCATTAATTTATTTCCACTGATAAAGAGTTGATGAATATGTAAATGTACACTTTCTTAGAAATTTCTTATTTATCTTAAAATCTCTGAAAAGTTATTCACAATCAATTTTCTTTGAGCCATATCTCCGAAAGGTTGTTCACAATCCATTCTATCAAAGTAAGCTCCACAGTTCATTTACCTGAAATTGAAAATACAATTCATAACTTAAAATTTTATATTAGAGTAACAAATTCCAAAAACACAAGCGACTGCTTTTCCTATAAAAGTCTGTATTTTATTTTATGATAAGGATATTTTCCTTTGATGCTGTGCAGTAAATGATGTAACATATGTAAACAAGCCTGTCAAATCACATATCGCGTATGAGTTCAGTTTTCAAAGAAAATAATTTAATCGAAGAATCGAAACAATAATTTGTGTGTCGAAACAATAATTTATTCCGTAAATTTTATCGCTGAATAAAAAACAGTTGGGAAAGTAGAATCACAAGTGATTTAATAACTACGCACCCAACCTCCCGACTATGTTTTATTCGATGATAAAATACAGGGAGACAGATTATGACTTTTAGTTAAATAAATAGTGTACAATTGTACAAAAATAGCTATTTCAGCTAAGGCAATATAAAATTGCGAAACAAAACAATGTACCGAAGACAGCAGTGGTGATTACAGTAAGGTTACCCCTCATATGTGGTCGTCTTGGGATGGGCCTGATCCAGTATAATGTATGCAGCTAATTGTCCACATGGATTTATTCGCGCTTTGGACCTATTTTTGGCACCTAGAATAACACCATCTCGGGAATCAACGGGTTGGTCCTGCGAAAAAGAGTCAAGATTATAAAAATTGGCATGCTAATAAAAATCATAAAAAAAATACTGGAAAAGTTGATGAGTGTTGCACCCAACTTAAATAATCATTCATCTAGAATTTGAAAACATACCATACAGAAGCACAGGGACTCCGAACTCATACCGAACCATGAAAATGTGTTCAAAACATTATAGAATATAATATCTAGTAACATTTCCAAAAGCAAAAAATAACAGTTCAAAATCAAATATTTTATTTTGTAAGCAGATCAATCAGAAGGCTAAATTTAGTCGTCACAACTACCTCTACATTCTCACTGGGACGAATATACTGCAGTATAGTAGATAATAGTGTGGGTAGTTAAAACTTTTTTACAGTTGATAGTTGTTTAATACCACGAAAACTGGTGACTCGAAGGCATTCTTTTTAAGTTTGAACAAAGTCATTTAATAAACACCCACCTACCATGTAATTATCCGTGCTGACACCAAGTGTTGTAACTGATGTGAGTATTAACTGCTCGATCTCGATCTAGAGGTAATGTTTTCTTTCCAGTTTCATCAAATAAATAGAGCTCTACGTTGCTGTTGTTATTAATTATCAAAAATAAACAGATGACAGGAATTACGTCAGTGCACGCGCTTTGACTGTGACGCATCTGTCTGATAAAGTAACCCAGAATCCTTTTCGTGTGTCATGAAATCTGCAAGCACGCATGCGCGCAATCTACTTTCATGGCGATTTCCACGATGAAAAACCGGAAGTCATCAAAAATAAATGCCTTAGTGAATTCAATTAACGCTAAGACGAATAAGTAAATACTGGCGTTACCGTCTCGGGGATTGCCCCGGCGCTTTGCGCCGGGATAAATCCCCTATAAATACAAAGGGTAACACTTGGAACACATCCTAGTTTCGCCTGATATTCAGATATTACCTTTCTCGTTGCCCATACCCTATACATAGACGATAGCGTGCACACTTTATCTTTGAAAAGTACTAAGCTATTGACATAAGCAGCAGGGCGCAATATTACGTCCGTATGCCATTATTTAATAGGCTCTGAAAGTGAAATGTATGAAATATATTTCATCCTAACAATAAGAATTTGTAAAGTAAATTATGATAGAAATTAAAAGGTCCAATATATATTATTGCAACCCCATATCTCGTACTGTAGTTAAGTACTGATCGGATAAAATTAATTTTCACAGCTACGGAAATAGAGGATGCTTCTTTTTATTGACATAGAGACCAATGCTACATTAAAAATAAAGTGATGGAGTCTTGCAACGCAATACAAGTAAATGACATTGACATTGAACCATAACGGATTCTTTACATTTTCTCCATGAGATTAATATTTACCGGACAGTTCAAGAAATTCATTGGAATGTGTTGGAGAAAAAGAAACATGCCTTTCGATATCAAATGTGCCATTGAACTTGGATGAGTTTGGTTAAATATGGATATTTAATGTAGTCTCTACAAGGAGAAGATTTGACTCAAGTTGACCTTTCTCGCCGACTGAGCAGGCAAAGGTTAACAACTGTAATGATTTATTTCCAAATTAATTGATGCATTTAGAAGGTCCAACTCAGTCAAAAAATACCAGAACAAAACCGTTAATTATACGTTTGAGCCCTAAATGTGACCCCGACCTTTAAGATGGATGTTGTGTTTGACACACCCTTGTTGTATAAATATCAGTTATTTGAGTTATTTTCTGAATGAGGAAACGTAACAAAGGACAGTAACTCTAAACTAATTGCAGCTAAATTTATTGTTCTTATGCACTGTATTTCTTTGCATTGTCCGCTAGCAATGTATTTAGTATCAATTGATTCTTTTCAGTAGTTTCGAGTAATGCTGTGCTCAAAAATAAGTAACAAAGAACAGTTACTCAAAAATAATTCAGCTATACATGTAATAATAGTTCTTGTGCACAGCACTTCCTCTCATTGCCCTCTATCAATAATAAAGTATCACTTGATTCCCTTTAATTCTTTTCGAGTATTCACCTCACAGGACCGACGGGCAGATGGACATACGATGCAATCACTATATACCGCCGCCATCCGACTTCACATAAAAAGATGTGCATAAGAATAGCATTAAGTGTTATACAAAATAGAAAACAATACTGTTGTTAAGTGGTTAGCTTATTTAAATAAAATTTGACATGCGTCATTAAATTATAGATATCAAACCGTGTATTAGCCCAAAGATATTGTTTTTGTCCTTATTTGGTTTCCTTACGCGCGTCCAAACACATTTTGGTTATAAAAGACAATGCCATGGTAACAATGTAATGAGTAGTTCTATCTCCCCTTTCCTCATACAACGTTTGCTGCTCTGACGGATAATAAGCATCCATTTGAGCTTCGCATTTTATCTTTTTGTCAGAAGAATTATTAAATTTATGCATTTTTTTCTTTCTATTTGTACAACTGACCTTATCTGCATTTTCTTTCCTTTTTGCTATGCTGTCGTATGTTTTGCAACTTCAATTATATTTTTCCTACGCGCAAATATTATGGAAAACGCATTATTGGCATTCTAGCGCTTTGTGTCGACAGAAAAACGCTAAAAATTGGCAGTTTAACAATGTTTATACTCACGTGCATCACAATGTTTCCCTTGGTATCCGCGAATACATCCCATCATACATTCCCCATCGGATTTACTGCATTTACTTCTTCCATTTTTACAGTTTCTGCTACAGGGCATCGAACAGTTTTGTCCATAAAGTCCGTCATCACAAGCTAGTTGGTAGAAAATACAAAACGCAAAGTCATTAAACTAAAATATGTGTGCGTTTCATTATGAAAGTTAATATTGCAAACGGAATTTTATAACTGTCGGTGGATCTGCGGCGGTCGCACCTTTCAAATGGGCACTTCAGTTCTGAATCACACGAGAGGCGGAGCCTTGAGTGTGATCCTTTGCTGTTCAGGTAAAGAGAAAAGTAGACTTAAATTTTAACGGACTAATCTAGTTTTCCTTTTATGATATACCTAGGTCATATTTCACGTACAATATTGTATATAAATTTTAGGTGCGTCACTTATGGTGTTAAGCCACTCCTTTATGTCATTTTTGTACTATTATAATTATTATCATACATGTAAATACTTTTTTGAACAGTAATTTAAAACTTCGTTTCAATGAAATATAAATCCCTGCATGGAACCCATAGGTATATTCACACGTGAATTTACTGCGGTCATGCATTTCTAGCGCTAAATGTATAGTGCTTGATCGCATAAAAACTGTACTTTATTAACTTGGTGAAACAAAAAGAAATTGATTAAATTCGAAACAGAAATTCTCCTGATACACGTCTAGTTAACTTGATTAATTTGACGATACCATTTACACTGACTCTATTTACTGATTTTGTTTACACAGTGACCTGATTTATCAAGGGAAACTGTGACGTCATTTATTTTTGAAGAAATTCAGTTAAAATCCGCCATTTTTGCTATGAAAAAAGCAACACTTTTCATATGAACTCAGGTTTATACTTTGAAATGTGAATAGATCCTTTTAATATACATTCCCGAAATGTGATGCTCTTGCTTGTGATACCACAAAAACAACACTTAGTTTCGCAATCAACTCTCGATTCATTACTACATGCATTATCGTTACCAATAATGTTCATAATTTGAACCGTTATTGCGTCCCCTGAAAATTCGAGCCATTTCTAAAAATAACATTCCTGATACATTGACTCGTAAATTGTTAAAATTCCTTCTTTCTTACGAGACATTAGTTTACGTTAATAAATTATCTGACTATCTTTTACTTACACACATTTTTGTTTAGCTGGGTCCGTTTAATTTGGAAATACTTGCATTAACAACGAAAAGCTCTTAAAAAGGTATATATCCGTACATGATTCCTAGCCAGACCTGTCCACCTGTACAGCTAGACATGTTCACTTGCATAATGATATACTACTGCAAAGAAACAGGTCATTGTGCAACAATATCGTAGGTCTCGAAAACACAGAAAAAAGAAAAAAACACAATCGATCCAATACGTCTTTGATAGTGACTGTGCCTTAGATCAGAAAAGACTTGGAAAGTTGTTTAACTAGACATGTATACTTAATCCGCAGCCGGAAAAAGGAATATGCCTTAGCTAAGCGTTTAAAGCATAGGAAAGAATAATCACATGCCTTTTACTTACTATGTCGATTGATTAAGATCTCGCAGATGACCAGGTACCATTCACTCCAACTACCTGGTCTAGTAAGTTTTACAGTTTTTACATTCTGAGTTTGTGGGTATACGATCACACTGTTGGTAGTAAAATTGTACATAATCCTACTGTTTTGTACCGCAACGTTATCAAGACGCACTTGCAGTCCATCCAAATTTCTTTTTTCTGTTCAAAATAAAAGTTATAGTTAATTGAAATAGTATGATGATATAGCTTTATGATCCATAATACGTTTTTTTATGTCAAATTAAAAGCCATTATGTGTCAACTTCTGTGCCTATTGGATCATTTAAACAGATTCAGTCTTTTACATGTGTATCTTTGATACAATTGATAGCATGGGCGACCTCTTATGAATGAGTTGTAGATTAATCACTACGGTTTATTCTTTAATAAATTGTCAGAAACAGTAGTCCCGATGTAATTCAGGCAAGTAAGAATGTAGCGAGTATAAATGTCTCATGTTTTTGCAAATTTAAATACACACCATGTAAGTGTTTACAACATTGTCGTTTAATTTTGCCCCATAATCATTTTTTTAAACCAGGGACCACAATTCAAATGTTAATACAAAAGTTTGCCCGATTCTCAAAAAGCTTAAATCTTCACCTTGGCGCAAAAAGTACTGTAACTGACTTTTTGAAAATTTTACAGGAGACACAAAAAACTGATTTGTTTATATCCAGTAAATCTTTTCATACCTTGCTGAAGTGTGATGTTAGTATTTATTATGTTTATTTAACTGCTTTAAAAGATTATATTCATTCATTTCAGTAAAACGAATTATTACATATTCTTTATCACTTACATGACTCTTTGCGCTAACTTTATTACACGTAAAAAGTCATGTAAGTGCACTTACCAGAGTTTTTGCACTAACTTTTTAGCTGAAAGTTATATAACTTACAGTATATCATACACATTATGAAATTGCTGAAATTGAACAAAAATTACCCAATTTTTAATATTAATTGATTACGAATTGTAACACACAAATTATGGAGTAACCGATTTCAATTAAGAAGCCAAATAGAATCTCCTGTCTGCAACATCAACAGTGTTTGCGCTGATGATTCTGCGCTTTTCGATAATTTATAGAAGCAAACTCAAAAGTAGTGTTTAAACCATAAAATAAGCAGAAAATATGTTTATATACATTTTGTAACGTAAATGTCACTTGTGAACACCAGTTATTTTTACTCATTGCTGCGCCACTCGTGAAAATATCACTTTTGGTTCCCACTCGGCGAAATTATAATGTAATATTACACCGAAACCAACAATAATTATCCTCTATTTCATGTTCCAAAATTAAAATGAATCTCAATCTTTCACAGAAATAACCCATTTCTATTTATTGATAGGATATCTAAAAGTGTGTGGGATAACGTCCGCGTTTTTCGTCATAGTTATGTGTATACCATTTTTTATCTTCACTGTTTTCATTTGTTCTACGTTTTCTGATGATTCTGCGCTTTTCGATAATTATATGCATTGATGTTTTAACTTTTTCGCTACTAATTTCAAAATTGTAAATTACGTAAAGTGTGAAAAATTAAGCTGCATCTCAAAAGGTGTGTCTTGGTAATTGTGGCTTATAACTGACACCAGAAGAGTAAATCATATTTTTTTATAATTCTACACTTTGCAACAAATCATAATATGCAATCAATCTTTGCTACAATTTTTAAGTCCGAAAATCAACCACAGTATAGATCGATGTCAAATTTTAAAAAAGTAAATCCCAATTTAAAATTTACAATTGACAGAAGATGTTGTATACTCTTTTCTCTAGATGCTAATTAATACACATTTTTCATTTTTATTTCAACATCAAAGATTAAGTAATAAAAGCTACATAATCAATGTTATTTATCAGTCTTGTGATGACGAGGGATGTTGTTGAATTCTGTGGAAACACAACGAAAAGTAGCAGGTAAAAGTTTTCTCGGGATTGTTTTCACTTCAGCCATTTCATCATCTTAAAATGATCATTCATTTTCTGGCAATAACCTATAGCCTTCGCAATATTGCCTCACATGGACAGAACGGACGCACATCATGTTATATGATTTTAATGAGCAGATAATTGGCCATAAATGGACATTAATTGAAGACATTCAGTGAATTGTAAATAATGTTGCATGAAATGAATAGGAATTGATCAGTCATAAATTGTTTTAATAATTTTGATAAATTCATCCAACTTAACAAAGGTCAGAAACAACATTAACAATAATACTATTTCTATTGCATGTATTTAATATTATGGCTATATCTATGAGTACGGCTTTCATACATTGTTGCAACCGCATGAAACTATAAAATCTAGACAGTTACGAATAGATAACACACACTATTGTCGTCAATATTGCGTTCTGTCATCAACTAACTGGTGATGTCATCATGTTCAATATCGGAAATAACTTTGTTTACACAAGTGCCGACGACAAGAATGATGGAAATGCACCTATATAAACGATTTATAACATGTATAACTTCATTTCCAAAACCTATCAGAATAGGCCTAAAATAGGCACTTGGCACTCAATATAGTATACAACGATAGGCCCAAAATAGGCCCATGGCACAGAAGTGGTTAAGTCGAGCTTTCTTGATTGTTTACATGAAGGTCACATATGACACAATTGTATGTAGAGGTAATGTAAGCAATAACTATCTTGTCATTATGATGTCCTCAGTAGCAAAATAATTACTTTTCAAAAAATTATGATAAAAGAATGAAGGATCCACAAGAAAAAAGAATAATAGAGTTTTTTTTTAAATATTATTAAAAAAAATGATTATTATTGATGGAAAAAGTATGGTAAGTGCAGTTACAATACTTTTTGCACCAAATGATTTATTGCAAATTCAAAGATCTTCAGTGCAAAAACTCGAGTAAATGCACTTACCACAGTTTTTGCGCCAACATAATTCGAAGTTCAGTTACATGCTTTCATTTTTTTGGCAAAAAAGGTATTTTTCATAAAAAAACAGCTTCCAAACTTTAATAACTTATGGAAATTGATATTTGTAATCCAAAAATGCCAAAAAGTGATTTTCGCAAAAAATGTCAGTTACATGACTTTTTGCTCCAAGGTGACGAAATGTGATCTCGGGCGTGTATTTTCCCAATTTGACCCAAATCCTAATTTGGTCCAAAGTGACCGACATTTAAAGGTCCGTTACTAAAACCAAATCGAATTTTCTTTTAAATCTGGAATTGTAACCGGACTATATGACCCCAAATTATAACATGCAGAACTACCCCTCATAGAAATGCACCCTGCGAAGTTTGAGTAAAATCCGACAACGAGTTTTGGAGATGAAGAGCAGAAAATATATTTATATTAAAGTTTGATGAAAATCCATCAAGGGGTTTTGCAGCAGAACAGCAGGCAGGATTGTTTCTCATTTCAGAGCCCTGTGACCTTGACTTTTATCTATATGACCCCAGATTATAATATGTACAAAAATATACATCTTCATACTGATGTTTCCTACAGTAGTCGGGACGTAACAGTTGTCACACGGAGCGCACGATACACGCACAATGTACGCAAGATACACACACGTTACACGTACGGTAAACACACGGTACACGGTTTAGAACGATACACGATATGAACGATATACGAGGCGCAAGCTGCACACTACAGGTTAGACGGAGTCCACGTTATACGATTACTTTTGACTTTTTACAGTTAACTTAAATTTTATTATTTTTTTCACCAAATCTGTTTGTTTTTATTCTCTTTAACAATTTGTTATCCTTATTAAGTTGAATGAGACCAAAAGAATAAGACCAATTAATAACAGGCTTCGCACCTACACAATAGCAAAAAGACTTCGGAAAATTACAATATTCAAGATTCAAGATTTCTTTATTAGTAACGTAAACATATATACATGTTTCTTGTTACATTGTACATGATACAATTCATACAAATATACATATCAAAGATCACAATAGGTGTAGCAATATGATGTTTTAAGAAATGAAATATTCATGCATTCTATATGAATACCCAAATTAAAATCAGTACACTTGAATACAACAATTTCTATCATAAAGTTCGCATAAAGAAAGGATGAACTAAGTACATTGATAAAGATATGTTTGTAATAACAAAATAGTGTACAAAATTAGGTTTCAAGTTTTCATGTGTTTAGAATAAAAAACAGTTTGTGGTTAGAAATCAATCAATAGTGGTAGTTAGACTTTTTCTTTTTTTCTGATCGCAAAAGCTTCATAAACATATTTACTAAGTTTCAACATGATGTTATAGTGCGTAAATTGCATTAATTTGATGAGCTTTGCAACACTTGGCTTAACATAGTAGTACTTTTTTAGATTGACTGTATGCAGAACAGATACATATAAATCAACTGCGAACTATGTCTTTTTATGTCAGAAGGTTTCAGGCCCCGTGATCATAACTCAACTCAGTTTCGTGCTCAAACTTTGAATCAATAATATATTAAAACATTTAATAAATTCTTAGTAAAATGTGTCTAACTTGCTTTCTATAAGAACTTGACTTTCAAAATTGCTTCTCTAGTTATCTAAAAGCTTTATAATCATGGGGCCTGGTTAATTTGCACGATTGATAAACTTATTGTTGTGCTAGGTGCATTGCCGTAGGGCACATCTCATTTATCCTTGTCGGGGATCACACTCTGGTCTTCTGCCACATAGGCCAATACGGAGTAAAATCAACTGTCTCATATCTATTTCTGTTTTGAAATTGTGTTATGTTAATGTTTTCTTAAATAATCGATATATAGCAGTCTTTCCCTTCTGTTTATTTCTCTGTAATGTGGTTGTCTTTCAATTTTTATGTACGTCATTTTCACATTTCTACACATATGAATTTTTTGCATATAAAACTTGTGACGAAAAACTGATTTGCTTTTCACACTACCAATCTGTGGTTATTATGAAATATGAAATATAATTTAAACGACCAAATTAAAGTGAAGGAAACATTTCTTTCTTACCTGCCTTTTCGAACACCCGGACAATCAAAATAAATCGCAGATAGACTGCAGATGTCATTTATATTCATCCATACACTATGATTAAAAAGGACATTGTTATCGAACGGAAAATTGAACGAAACTGTGCATTTAGAATAATGTGTTAAAGTAAACGATCTGGAATGAAGTAAACACTATGCAGGGAGACACCGATGTGTAGATGTAGAGCGGCGGACACTTCATTCGAAGGTTGCCGGTTCGAATCCCATCAGCGGAATTTGGCCGGGACCTGTTTAATTCTTCCTGTCTGTGCGAAAACTGGTCATATTCCAGGAAGATTCCTTCAATATTTTAGTTATTATGGCATGCAGGATTATGCAACAGTTGATGTAAATAACTAAAATAAAATGAAGTAGATATCTTACTTTTCAGTGAAGTAGATATTTTATTTTTCAGTATGTATATACGTATTCATTATTTACATACTGCTAATTTCATGTCTTAAATCATTACTATTTTGTTATAAACATTATTATTTATCTGACAAAGTATCAAGTTCTGCATAAAATTTTCATTTATTCAAATGACACAAGTGAAAATTGCATTTAAACGCTTATGTCAGACATGGGGTAGGTAAGACTGACATCAGTCGTTAGAGTCATTACCTCCCGTCTTTTCTGGACATTTTTATAACATCTTCACAATTTCACTTTCCATTCACTCTAGCGACTGGAAAAATGCGATTGGAATCGGGCAGGATTGTGCCTGGTTCTATAATTGCCATGAAATAAGGAATCATTGAAGAAGTGGTCATGATATAATGTGACCCAAGATTGACTTCTGTAGCCATTTAGCATGTATTATATAACACTGAGGGGAACCCTTTCATCTGGTCATACAACAGGAATCTCTGTACCACCTGGCATGCAAATAGATGTATCTAAATAAAAGTGAAACTGACTGATAATTAGTAGGTTCTATGTAGCAATATTTGTCATAAATGCAATAATTAAGCAAATAATTTTTATAAATTACAAATCTGAGTTGAATATTGTGCATATGGTTTACAAAAATTGAAATAAGAAGTCTGAAAACAGTTGTAGAGGGATATTTATCTGGAAAGGATGTTTTTTTCTGTGCTCCAACATGAAACGGAAAGACTATAATATTTGAAAGCTTCCAACGGCACAGTTGTAGTTAGCCATTAGCATGTTGCATTGTTGTGTCACCGCTAGTTTTATTAATGAAGTCATATGAAAGGAAACGTCAATCGTTGGGAGTGAATGCATTATATCTGACTGATACATAAAGCAAGTTGTTGGACATACTGATAGACAGTTATAATATTTTGTTGTGCAGTCCCAAAATGAGCTTTGATTGAGAGAAATGTTTGATAAAGATTATTTTTCTTAAAAGACAAAATACTTCATGTGAAAAACAACCGCTTTATCTCAGCCGACTTTTTTAAAGTCTATTGTCTTCCCACAAAGTTATGATGCATACACTTGTCTTTGTATTATCTTGTAATCTGTTTTGGAGGCGTTTTGAAATCCATTTTTCTATATTTCAAACACCGTTTTATTAAACGAAACTATGGAGTATAATTTATTACAAATAATGCCCGTACACTATGCATGCTGATCTCCGAAACTTCAACTGAGAATTGTAAAATCAGATCTTTTCCCTACTTCAACATCTGATCAGATTTTTCAAGGCTCATTTGTCTTCTTGGGATCAGTACTACTTGGGCATAAATTACTTGCACAGAAGGCAATAAATTTCTTTACTGTTAAACCACTGATGTGTTTCTCCTTAGATGAGGTAACCAATTTTTGAAAGAGATTCTTTCTCAAAAGAAAAAAAGACTTGGTGAGAAAAAAACTAAGACCTCTCAGTCTCAACAGACTTTTATAAGTCTAGGGGTAGGGGTACAAATTGGTAAAATTACGAAACACTTAAGTCGGTGAACCGTATATTTTACAATGTCAACTAATAGCAAAATAGTGTTTACAAAACATATTGGATTTAAACGTTTTTTCACCGAGCCGATTTTTCACAAATTTAATTTTATGCTAAACTTTTAGCAGGACTCGAAGTCATTTATTCCATTTTGACGTCACAAATCCGTGCAGAGCGGTTACAATGTCAAACGTTTTACGTCGAATTTTATATCAGTTTGAAGCCCCAATTGAAAGATATAAGATCAAATCAGTAGTTGAAAATATATAACAAAGACAAAACGCTACAGCTTAAAAACCTGCCAACAATGTAGGAAAGCGCGCTGGTAAAAAGTGAGGTCAGTAGCTATGTTTGAAGTACTACTGAAGAAAAAGTTTACAAGACATTACAAAAAGAAATTCCCTGTGCAATCGGAAATATGCTGAAATATACATGGTGGAAATGTGAGAAGAAAATTCGAGAATTTAATTTGAGGCGCATTTCAACTTAATGTCGTTAGGACCAACGAGAATCTTCATTAGCTGGTAACATTCAAAATTAATATATATGTTCATGTATCAGTGTGTGGTTAGCCTCGCCACCAGGCTAGATGATAATATATTTCATTAAAGCTACAAGCTTGTTTGTATGAGTTTAAGGTCTACCACCCTGTTTGGTGAGACCTTAAAGCTCAAAGCAAAGAACTTTTAGCCCTTTATTCTAACAGAGCTCAATTATCTAGCGTTTTGGCAGCAAAGGGAGTTACTTGAGTAAGAAATGAATGGTCTGATACTCATACAATGAGTCTAGTGTGTAGCGTTAATATAGATAAATGCCAGTTTAGTGTGTGGTGTATAATACAGTCCTACAAAAATGTGCCTTAGACCTGCTAGATTTCAGCAAGGGCTTATCAGTGTAACTAATCACTGGTTACAGTAAACACCTCATAAAACCCTAGGAACCTGCTGTGCTGACCAACTTGCATTGCGATTTTTATGGGTACAAAATAATGTAACTAAAACATAGCTTTTTATAAGGCCTTCAAAAATATTATCGTAATTATTTACTAATGGTATATTCATTTGCTGGCAACATTTTACTTCTATATATGATACAATCTTTACAAATAATTTCTTTTCTGAAACAAATTAGTAAATAGGTGGAAATAGTTCTTGTTTATACATTTTTGAAACTTATTAGATATTGATTATATCTCTTTTCGACTAATTCGTTATTTAATTATTCGAAATCTGGGAAAAATTAACAAAACATATAATTCGGCATGGTACTCTTTTAAAAGTAATCATTCTTGATTATATACTGACTCATGAGCTGATACGTTTTTGTTGACATTTTGTGGCTACTGAATTATGATTTGAAGTAGAACATGCCATTATTAGGTATACAAAAGCTACCTTTTTGTCAAGATGAATTATAGTTTTCATGCATTAAAAGTGATTTTATGAGAAATATTGAAGAATGTAAAAGAAAACTAGATAGCAAAAATTGTTTTTTTTATTTTATAGTAGTTTTTTTGTTGTTGTGTAAGTAAATGCTTCTAGGTTTGCTCATGAGCCAACATGACATGTTAACAGCAGAGAAACAATATGATTTTAAGTTACTTTTCTGTCTTACAGAAACATTATTTTTGAAAACCACCTTGTGTCCTTGTTGTTGTTGTAGTTTAGGTTGAGGCTACTTTTGATTAAAAAATTTCACATAGAAAATAATCAAAAATATGAGAAAATATAGCAGGCCAGGAACCTGTTTCATTTGTTCTCTTTTGCTAATGTTTGTTGATGTTTTTTGTTTTCGGTACGTGCTACTATTGACTCATTTCTGTATGCTTCACTGACAAGTCATAGGTTTTTCAGAAAGATAAGTAACCAGCAGCATCTTTTCTACTTTGTATCGTTTTACAAAAATATGTAGCATAGATACATGTTTTCAACAACAAAAAGATACGTGATAAAGTATTCTACTATTAGACAATCATTTAAACAATTTTTCAAACAGATGTTAAAAAATAGCGACTTTTTACAACATTTTGAATAACAAATGCATATTACAGAATGAAAAAGTTGACCGCTACCGTGAAATACGACAAAATGTATTGATCTGTATGCCAAATCGTAATACTTTATATAACAGTAAAGCCTAAATGACCAAATGATATAAACAATGTATTTTTCAAAGTTTTTTAACAGAACGTTTCCATATGAATTTACTAATTCATTCTTACAATATAGAAAACAACATGATTCTTGTAAACTCTTTTAATGTAAGAGGATTAGGAAAAAACGACAAAAGGCAGAAAATCTTTAAATATTTAATCGAAAAAAAATATGACATTTGTTTACTACAAGAAGCTCACTGCTCAGAAAATAATAAAGAAAAATGGAAATCGGAATGGGATGGGGAGGCTTTTTTTAGCGGTAAAAATAGTAACAAAGAAGGAGTTGCGATATTACTAAACCGTACGTTTTCCGGAAAAATAAATGGATTTAATGAAATAATAAATGGACGACTTATATCCATAGACTTAGAACTAAACGAAAGACAATTTACTATTTTTAATATGTATGGACCAAATACAGATAGTTGTGAAATATTTAAAATATTAAACGACGAAATAGCCAAGAATTCAGATAAAAATATTATAATTGGAGGGGACTATAATACAGTAATAGATATAAATAAAGATAAAAAGCATGGAAGAACATACACTCACAAAAAATGTAGAAAATTGTTAAAGGAAATTTTAGACACTAATTCACTAGTAGATATATGGAGATTACTAAATCCAAATAAATTTCAATATACATGGCATTCGAATTCAAAACCTGTTATTTTCAGTAGACTAGATTACTTTCTCATATCAGATACAATAGTAAATATAGTAAAATACTGTAAAATAGTACCGGGTTATAAAACTGACCACTCAATAGTTGAACTATCAATTGATTTTATAAAGGATGATCGAGGCCCTGGGTACTTTAAGTTAAATAATAGCTTATTATTGGATGAAGAATATCAGAACATAATAAAACAGAGTATCATTGAAATAACAGACGTGAATAAAAATACAACTCCTACCGTACTATGGGAAATAATAAAAGGTAACATAAGAAATGAAACTATCAAATATGCAACATACAAAAGGAATACGGAGAGAACAAAAGAAAAAAAGTTAAATGAAGAAATAGAACAAATAGAAAATGAACTTATCGAAAAGCAGGGATACTCAGAAGAATTAAAAAGAAAAATGGACGAGAAAAAACAGGAAATAGATAATATTATTGACATAAAAGTAAATGGCCTAATAATAAGATCGAAAGCGATAAGCATTGAGGGAAACGAAAAAAATAGCAAGTATTTTGCGAACCTAGAAAAACGAAATGCGGAAAAGAAAACTATATACAAATTGATCATCAAAGACAAAGAAATTACAAATCAAAAAGACATAATAAAAGAAGTAATGTACTATAGTAAATTGTATTCAAAAAAAAAAAAAACAGGTTCACATGTGTCGGAATACAATTTCTTTGCAGATAATAATAATAAATTGAATGAAGAAGATAAAACAAAATGCGAAGGTCAACTAACGGAACATGAATGCTTTCAAGCACTAAAAGAAATGCAAAATCAAAAAAGTCCGGGGTCAGATGGAATATCCGTAGAATTTTATAAATTATTTTGGGAAGATATAAAAATATTTTATTTAGAATCAATAAACTACTCATACAAAATTGGAAAGTTAAATGATCTACAAAAACAAGGAATTTTGTCTTTACTGCCAAAACCAAATAAAAATACATCACTATTGATGAACTGGCGACCAATAAGTTTATTAAACGTAGATTATAAAATAGCAACAAAGGCGATAGCAAATAGGTTAAAAAGAGTTTTAAATACATTAATAAGTCAGTCGCAAACAGGTTTTATAAAAGGAAGGTATATAGGAGAAAATGTACGCACAATATTTGAAACTATCGAATTTTTATATGAACACGAACAACCAGGTTTACTTTTCTTCGCTGATTTTGAAAAAGCCTTCGACAGCCTAGACCATGAATTCATGATTAATTGCTTAAAACATTTTAACTTTGGCAATTCATTTATTCGATGGGTAAATACCTTTTATACAGATATATCAAGTATCATATTGCAAAATGGTCATTTTTCTGAACCTGTTCAGATACAACGAGGTGTCAGACAAGGATGCCCTCTATCACCCTCCTTATTCATTCTCTGTATAGAGTTGTTAACAAACTTCATTGCTAAAGACAAAATCATAAAAGGCATAAAAATTCACGAAAAAGAAATCAAACAATCCTTATTTGCAGATGATGCAACTTTTTTCAATAATGGTACTAAAGAATCATTTGAAAAATTAGTATCAGTAATAACAAACTTTGAATATGCGTCTGGTCTCAAACTAAATAGTGACAAATCCGTTATTATGCGAATTGGATCACTAAGAAAAACAAATTTAACATATTGTCAGAATAAGAATTTTACATGGACGTCAGAAAATGCAAAAACATTAGGTATGATTTTTACAAATAATCCACAACAAAATATCAATCTAAACTTAGATCCAAAACTTATAAGTTTTAAGAACTGTTTAAAACAATGGCAACACAGAAAACTCACTTTACTTGGCAAAATTACAGTTATTAAGTCATTTGCACTTCCAAAACTAATATATCCCTTATCGCTACTACAAAATCCATACGAGGTCATTTTGAAAGACATAAGTAAAACTATGTATAATTTCATATGGGACGGTAAGCCAGATAAAATCAAACGAGAATTGCTGACTTTAGAATATGAATTAGGAGGTTTAAAAATGATAGACATAAAAAAAATATATGTATTCAATTAAATCTTGTTGGATAAAAAGACTTACTGACACTAAAAACAAAGGAGATTGGAAAATATTTTATGAAAATATAATAAAACAATATGGAGGATACCTTATTTTTGATTGCAATATCAGTGTAAAAGACGCAGAAAAATTATGTCCAAAAAATAGCTTCTTCTCAGACATATTAAAAGCGTGGTATTCAATAAAGCCATTCGAGCACAACGTGGACGGAAAACAGATAATTTGAAATAACTCTAAAATAAAAATACAAAAAGAAATGGTTTATTATGAGAACTGGTATGATAAAGGTATAAAACATCTAGAACATTTTTTTGATTACAGGATAAAAGAATTTTATACTTTTGAGATGTTTCAATTTTTATACAATATACCAAAAAAAGACTTCCTAAAATACTATCAGCTTATTAGTAATGTACCAAAGAAAATCAAAGACAACTTAAGAGAAGAACATTTATCCAACTCTCCGAGAGAACAATACCTTCAAGAAAAATTAAAACAATCCAAACAACCGAACAAAATGTTGTATTCAATACAAATACAAAACATTAAAATGTTAAAATTAAAAACTGAATCAGCATGGGAAAAAAGCCTTCAAAAACAGGATCTAGATTGGAAAACAATTTATTGTATAATTTTCAAAACAACCATTGATACAAAACTAAGAAATTTCCAGTACAAATTTTTGAAGCGCTTAGTCCCAAATGCTTACTTATTCAAATGTAAATTAATACATTCAAAACTGTGTGATTTTTGTAGCATGTATGAAGAAACAATTGAACATCTTTTTTGGACATGTAGACTTACTCAACATTTATGGAATCAATTAAGCAACTTTTTAAAAACAAAGTCTCAAAATTGTACTATCAAACAAGAAGACGCATATTTTGGTATCATCGAAAAAAGAAGAAATATGCATGCTATAAATTTTATGATAGTTACAATGAAAACTTACATTTTTCAAGCAAAACAAATAGGTGTGAAAGTTTTAAATCGTACCTGATGTCAAGAATAATTATTGAAAAGGAAATAGCCTTAGTCAATGACAAACTAATAAAACATAATGAAAAATGGTCATTTTTGACTGACTAAATCCAGAACAACAGTCAAAAAATAAAATAGTTTGTTTTTACATCCTCTTCAAAAATGTTGTTTTTTTTTCATCTCAATTCATAAATTAAAACATATGGAAACGTTCTGATCTATTCTCTTTAACTCTTAAAAACCTCTTTCCTACTTTTTGCACCACATTAGAATATGTGGCCTCTTTGACAAAAAACATCACTTGACTTTATAAAAAAAAAAAAAAATTCATGTACTTCAAAAAAATAATTGAATATTGACAACTGTATAAATTATTTTGATATCTCGATATTATTTGATTTTGTGTACATGAATATCAGAAATAAAAGAAAAAAAAATAATTTCTTTTCAATAGGTAGCACCAAAAGACGAAATAACTAATTGAACACCCATGAACAAAGGAAATCAGACGCATCAGGATGAATTGTTGCAGTTGGCAAATTATATTCATCAATTTCACATTTACGTCTACGACTTGTAATCACTTCACAGCACTCACATCACAATGGGTATCTTGACCAGGTCAAACACCCGATGCATATCATGATAAACTCTGACCTCTTGCGCGTTGTTTCTATGAAAGCAGATAATTCAACTTTCACACCGTGTCTATCGTATTTTGCATTATTATTATTATTATTATTATTATTATTATTATTATTTTCATTATTACTAGTAGTAGTACAGTGTGTACTAGGACAGTGCTAGTACTAAAATGGAAAATATTAAAACAGCTTATTAAATGACAAATGATATACCAGTGTCGGATATTGAGGATTTTTTAAAGAGAAGCACCAGTGTACTTTTGAAAGGCGATTAGAGAGACGGTAAGTTTCTTTTATAAATAATGACTTTTATATGCACGATCGTACAAAAGAAGCTATTAGTTTGTATTGCAGATGTTTCTTGTTTGTTTTTTGTGCGTTCTTAAAGTGTAAATCATAGAAAGAAGGGGTGCAATATTATTTTTGTACGTTAAAGCTTAATTCAAAATTGGAGTGCGAACAACCGATATCCAATTGTCTACACGACACCGGAAAAGGCTCTATATTTAATAGGTTACATGCACATTTAATGCATGGTAAACATTACCAAGAACTCATTCTGTATTTTTGACTTAAGCAATAAATAAAGGAAGTGAACAATTTTCTATTTTCAGTGTGCAAAGTTCTGATGCAAAGATCAGAAAGGAGAGAGGAGAGAAGCCTGAAACGAGACAAAATACATACAGACAGAACTTTGAATAATAAATATAGATCTATCAATATATGATGGATTGGCAACAACATAGTGAAAGAACATACGGCCTTAAATCAAATTATGTTGAGAAATTCTTAACGGAATTTCGTTAAGATGTGTTCTTCTTCAGAAGAAAAATATTCATATATTCAAAATAAAATGACTTTCTCCATGAAAATATCACGAACAAATCATCAATTTCGGCGGAAAACGTTATTCACGCCTCTTTGGTCTGTTTTGAACATAACCTGACAGTATGGAGATTGTCAAGTGCAAATGGAACGTGTTTAAAATGAAATTCGTCCTCTAACTTCCATTGTTACATATCAAGCAATACCTCTGATTATGTTCAGTTCTGTTATAACCATGGCGCCCAATTCTCAACTGATGCGAAGATAATCTCAGTTTTGTAGCTGATAAACGAAATTTATATGGAATTCTATCTAAGTAAAATTCAAAGCAAAACGTGGTTTTAAATAATTTATATGTACATAAACTGGGACTGGTTGATATATTTCAGTTCTTGGGTAACCTACATGAAAAATATTCAATTTTTGTGCAAGTTTCCTGACAAAGCCAAATGATGAAATTTTCAAACTGGCACTAATTTACTAGTTCAATGTCTCCTCCAGATGCTCGACCATAGAAATAGTTGAGAAGTTATTTCAATCTTACACATCAACAGTTAAAACACATCACTAATTTGGGAAGTCCATATGATACAGCTTATGGTTTAAGGTAGAGCACTATAATTGTCTTTAGCGGGTGGGGTGTATGTTTTTCAATTTTTATTTTTTCCTTTAATATAAACTGAGTTTCTTTTGGTCGGGATGTCATACTATTGTAGTATACTGACACTAATAATTCATGTAAAGAGAACTGTAAATTAGTGTATTATTATGAAGGGATACATTTTAACAATATTTTTACTAGTTGACGAACAAAGACTCTGTGATAGATTAATGGGACACCGGGAATCGTTTATCGAATATCGTGTATATCGTGTATAGTATATGGTGCACATTGCACGATGAATGATGCGATATGATACACGATATACGATTGACAAAATACACGATGAGCGCACGCACGTTATACGCACGCTTCTCGCACGATATACGCAAATGTTGACAACTGTTATGTTCTGACTACTGTACCAAGTTTGATGAAAATGTAAAAACGGGTTTAAGAGATGAAGAGCAGACAAGAGTTCTTCATATTTCAAGCCTCTGTGACATTGACCTTTGATTATAATATACCACCTTGTAATACGCACAACTAGACTACATCCTGATATCTCTCACCCAGTTTGATGAAATTCCAACAAGCGGTTTAGGAGATGAAGAGCGGACAACATTTTCAGGTTTCAGGCCCCTGTGGGCTTTTACCGTATAATGGCGAATTACAATAAGCACACTTAGACTCCATACTGATTCTGCGTACCAAGTTTGAAGAAAATCCAACAAGAAGTATTGGGTATGAAACGGACGCACGGGCATACGGCAAGGGAAAAAAAACTATATTTACATATCTACATAATAAAATTGACAGCAATTAATCGTCATAGGACAGGGTCTGATTGTTTTTCATGTAAAAGTCCGCCAGGATTGGTACCTGGTATTAAGCCTCTTCTAAATATTCAGATAAAAAAAACAATCTTATCTACTTGAAACACTTATATGAAATAACATAATATCTATAGTAGTTTTGGAGATTTTACAAGACAAAAATCATCGTAACTTATACATGTACTGATTAATTATGTTGAAGATGTATAGTGTGCTTTAAAGATCATAATTATGATATACTGATTTTGGAGATAGCAGCTTGTTCGCAAATCTTTATATGAATTTTTCTAATTCAAAAGAAACAAAATTTACCAAAGTTCGTTGTAAGGTGCGACTAAATGTTATGCCGCTATGTACTTACACTTGTGAAAAGTTTCAAACTAATTGCTGCCTAATGTATTGAAATATTAACTTGCTTGCCAAATTTTGACCAGGAATTTTAGTTAAAAAAGGAATATTGCTGTGAAAGGATTGATATTATTCCTCGTTTTTCTGTTGCCTTTTCAGTAAAGTACCCACTTGCACTACAAACTGTCGATCTGCTTAGATTTCACAAAATACAATTTGAAAGTTTGGGAAAGTACTGGGACTGTACTGTTTGTACAGGAAGGTAAATTTTACGACATCTTTAACTAACAAGAAGTAAAACACAAAAATAAATTACAAAATATTAACTTTAAAATTATTGCTACATAATAATAATAATAATAATAATAATAATAATAATACAATCTTCTGTGATTAGATTTATTTCGGCAAAGGAAAACATACAATGGTTTACAAACAGTATATAAAATATAATTAAAAAAAATAAATAAAATATAATGCACCAGAAACCAAGACATGCTTCCCAACACCAAGGATTACACAATAAAGAGAAGCTCTTATTTCCATTGTGGTCCTTAGTATTGGTGGCATGACTTAGAGAGGCAATTTTAAAACTAAAAAACGAAATATTTGAATAGTGATGTTCATATAACAGATTCGATATTATCACAGAACTTATCACATCAGTTATTAATTTAAGATAATTATAGAGATTAAATACCCCCAAAAATTGATAAGTCATTCAACAAACTAATTAAATTTAAATTCTAAAAAGATATCAAAATAGACACAGTCATGACTTATAAAAACAGTCGACATTGTATTAAGAGACCACCTAAGGGACCTTCAAAATCCGGTCTCTTAATAGAGTGGTATCTTAATAGAATTTGTGATATTTCTCTGACATTAAATCCGCTTTCCGTTTACTCCAAATTCATCCGCAATTTTCCTTGCACTTTTATGTTTAGATTGTTCTATAACAGAAATCCTTTCGTCAAGGGGTAGCTCCTTACGTTTCGATGCCTTGGTGGCAGTGACATAGTTTGCTTATTTATCTTCATATCTCCTCAAATATTGTTAAAAAAAGATTGTGAAAATGGTGAACACTTTTACCTATTCATGCACCATGAAAATGGTTGTTTGCTTGATTGTTCGATCGTTACATTTAATTGCCGTATTCAATGTATTAAGGTGCGAACAAACTCGCTAATTACCCTGGTGAAAAAACCTACAGGTGTTATTCGTCAATTTATTTAAAAAGCGTTTAGAGTAATATTGGGACCACATCGCTAAATGCAGGTGGTCGCATGTACAATGTCGACTATATACTGAAAGTCGTCCACATCTGTATAAAAAAGCATGTTACGGAAACTAATGTCAGTAAAAATAATAAAATTATTAAGATAATTAAACCCTTAACTGCCCTAAAATCCAAAGCCGAAACTTGTTAAGTCAAGCTGTAAAAATGAAAACCTGTAAAATTAAACGTTCAAGAGAAATAAAAACGAATAATTTTAAACACTATTCATAAGATGGCTTTTCATGGCCACCTTGAACGATTGAAATTTGTTAATTTCTGTAATTTTGGTCGGTATGGTATTCCAAAGTTTTGGGCCCAGAAAACAAAAAGACTTTGACCCAGAACCTTTTACCTTTGGGAGACAATAACCTCCCTTTTTACTAAGCCTAGTGCTATAATCATGCAAAGAGTTTTGGGAAACAAAATATGTATCCATATAATCAGGTGCCAGTTTGTTTTTGATCTTGAAAACAGGACACAACATAATTTGTTCAACCCTCTTATTTACTGGTAACAAATTGAGGAATTTAAATTGTTCATGACCAATATGAGCTCTGGAATCAAGATTAAGCACAAACCTGATTATCTTATTCTGAGTTGTTTATAACTTATTTTTCAAAACATGTGTTAAACCATTATACCACACAGAACATACGTAGTCATAATGACATTGAATTAAGGACATAACAAGTAACTTTTTAGCATGCTGTGTAAGAAAATCTTTCTTATGGTAGAGAAACTTTAACCTACTATTGGCTTTTTTTCAGAACAGAGTCAGCCATGGAGGTAAAAGACAAATGTTGATGAATAGCGACCCCAAGATACTTAACAGATGTGGTGGATTCAATAGATGTGCCATTACAACTAAAAAGGACTGTGACCTAAGTTTTTGTTTTGAGCCAAACACGGTAGACTCAGTTTTACCTAAACATAATGAAAACTTATTATCGATTAACCATTGACTTACTAAGTTCAGTTCTTCAGTCAAAAAAACAAAAATAATATCAAACAGGGAATGCCACGTACCAAAAACGCAGCCTCCCCAAAACGAGCCCCACAGCACCCAGAAGTGCACACCACCAACACACACACACACGCATACACACACGACACACACACACAATCATGCACACACACACACACACACACACTACCAACACACACCAGCATACAAAGCAAACACACGAGGACAAAACGAACAATTAAAGGAACACAGTGGGGCACCGCCTTGGAACGGTCAGTGGCAAAAACACCACCGGGGAGCTTAAACCGGTTTATGGTGCGCAAGACCTTTTCAATATCAGTTAAACGTTTACCAGATACTAGTTTTGCAGAATCATCGGCATATAACAACAGCTTATTTTTCACTACAGCTGACATGTCGTTAACGTAAATTAAAAAGAGCAATGGCCCAAGAATAGACCCTTGGGGGACACCACAGGTTACATTTGAAGTAGACAAAAATGAATCTGAGACATCAACAAGCTGCTGTCTGTCAAAAGGATACGACCTAAACCACTTTACAATGTCATTACCAAGGCCAGCTGCTTTCAGCTTCATCAAAAGGATTGAGTGGTCCAAAGTATCAAATGCCTTCTGTAAGTCCAAAAGAATCATACCTACTACATTGCCCCTATCATTTTCATTTCTAATAAAGTCTGTCAAATGAATCAGACATGTATCGGTGGACAAACCACTCTTAAACCCAAACTGAAATTTATACAACAAATTTTTATCCTTAAAGTGAGTTTCAACCTGATCATAGACTACCTTTTCAAGAATTTTAGACACAATATTTAGAATTGAAACCGGTCGGTAGTTACCAACAGACTATTTATCATTCTTTTTAAAAAGTCATGACAGTTGACTCTTATGACACATTTCGCCTGCCATAAGGCATGACAAAACTCAAACGCAAAATATGCTATTTCAAGAGTTTAGTATTGCCTTGCAAAGCAATGGACTGGCCGAGCATACGTAACCTGACTCTTAAAATATTTGCAAATAAATTTCAGACCCTGTATTTTGAAAAAAAGTTTTATAGGGAACTACTTTAATAAAACTTCAAGTTCCAAACAACAAGGCTTCAACCTAAGGTATTTGGTATGTAGCCTAGCCAAGTGGGCCTGTACCACGATTTTATGAAATCATAAAACCCTGTGGTTAAGATTTGGCCCTGCCCCGGGATTTTTATGACAGTATTCCTCTCCATATTTGCAACGTCTAGAGCTTAGGTATTTAGTATGTAGCATTGTCTATTGGATCCATATTCTTATTATTAACCTGGCGTAAAATTAAACTCGCACGTTTGTTTTAGAAGCTACAGCGATGCAATTAAGACGATGTACTTAGTTTCGCAGACAGATTTCAGCACTTATGGTACCTGGGATACACTTGACATTTTGACCTACTGGCTATTGTTTGAAGTTGCAGTGTTGAAATTTTGGCTATGTGTGCTATTTTGAAAATGAATTTCAATATTTATCCGAGATAACATTGACGTTGACCTTTTTACATACAGTACAGCACAGGCGATACCCCACGCATATGCGTCCATGCGGCATGTAAATAAGAGTCTGAAAGCATGGAGATGCGGCGGGAAATCAAACGCGTGACGCGACATCGCAAATTGTATGCGGCATTCAATTGCCGCATCTGAAAGACAAAATAGCAATCAAGCGCATTCAAGCGCGACAACGAGTCCCGCCGAGTGATGCCGCGTGTCGCGACGTTATGCGGCATGTCATTTTCTATACAGGTAAAAGCGATGAAATGAAAAATATGTACTATATTGTATTGCACACATGTATAAAACTGTGTTTTTCAATAATGATGTACAATGTATTCCATATTGTAACCAATAAAATTTCAGTCTTAAATGTTTTTAGTAATTACATGTTTACGATGAAATAAAAAATATGTACTATATTGTATTGTACACATGTATAAAACTGTGTTTTTCAATAATGATGTACAATGTATTCCACATTGTAACCAATAAAATTTCAGTCTTAAATGTTTTTAGTAATAACATATTTATACCAGTAAGATTTAGTAACCATAAAAACATGTATGTAGAAACGTGTTTTAGAACTGTGAGATGAAAAAGAAATACCTCAACCCATACGATTATTTTGAATGAATTATCTTAATGCAGCGATCGACAAATACTACATTGAATGACAGGGTTCGACCAAGAAGACAAATGTTAAGAATAATATTAAAGCATCGTGATAACTTTAAATGTTGATAATTGAAAAAAGGATGCTTAAAAGAATCACGACAGAACTAAGTATTTACTGTAAATTAACGCTGAAATACATGAGAATGGGATTTCCTTATCCACTACTTAATGGACATGGTAGATTTATTTTCACGCAAGTAAGCAGAAATAAGTGTAAATACAGAATGGGGATGAACAAATTATTAATCAGCTTTTTCTTGAATTCTACTTCAAAACTGCTATAAATGGATAGAAAATGATCTAACTAAGAAAAAGAATACCCACAACCCTATGTTTATTTTTTAAATAGTTTTACAGTCATTTTTTCGTATGTATGTGATGTGCTTGCTGCTTTTAATTTACGTAAAAATAGCCCGGCAGCGCAGCAGTTAAGTATAAGGTTATCTATCACCGGCATTGGGTGGAAATTTGTATCTCGTAGAATAAAACGTAGTACCGGTGTACAGTAAATTCTGCTTATAACGAACTCTCCGGGATCTCTCAAATGTGTTCCTTATATCCTTGAGTTCCTTATATCCATATATGGACGTTCCTTATATATATCGAACTAAAATACATGTCGAACAAGTATTTTTATAGTCTAATCCCAACCATCAACTTACAGTTGCTTTTGATTTTTCTACCACCTTTTGAACAGTTATAAATATCTATAACTGTTATCCTTTTCTATATCCGTATGTAAAATAATTGCAAAGATTAATTAAACATAAAAAAGACGGTTTATGTTTTCATTGGCAATACTGAAACAAAATAATTTTGTATTTGATACAATTGAATGAAGCCGATTTTCGCTCAATAGCCAAAACTTGAATATTTAACATGTTTTTTTTTCTCCCAAAATGGGATTTCACCCAGTCTGCATGCTTTTAAAGAAACGCTCATAATTGTTTCCGAAAAATATTATCACTTGAACATCGTACTTGTGTTGGTATTCTCTTTTAACTAGTTTATCAAAAGGTTATACATGTGAAATGTAGAAGACTATATCCGAAGTTTCCTTATAAACTGAGTACGATATAACCGCATCTTTTTACATTTAACAAAAAAAAGAGGAAAAATCGGGCCCAAAAGAACTGTTCGTTATAGCCGAAGTTACGTTATATCCGGAGTCGCTATATACGGATTTTACTGTAATAAGGTAAACTGCCCGTCTGTTAGAACGACCAAAATACGGCTGGAACGGATGTACTTTCCTTCTTGAATTGTAATTCAGTTCAAATCAAATTTAACTGTTTTGAAACCAAACCTTAGCACGAGGTGTTAATGTTACATGTGTGTATCACAGTTGTTGATGTTACGTCACTAAATTCTACTTTCAACAGTGCGATCTTTTAAAAAAAACATTTTTATTATTTTCATGAAACATCAAACACCTATACGTACAACAGCCGGTTGTGATCCCGGTTCATAGCTCTTAGGTAGTTGGTAAAATGTTGGTGTCTAACTCCGAGTGTAGGAATCGATATGCATGTACGTACAGAAACCGGTTGTGCCCCCGGTTCGAGCTCTCACAATGTAGGTGGTTGATAAGTGGACGTACAGTATTTAGGCTGTTACTTGTATTTTTGTGAAGTTTAGTTCTTACATTTATCTACTGATTGTGTGGATGCAGTCAGCGCTGAGAGATTGTTGTTTTGATAAAGTAACAATTTTCATGCTAGCAGCAATTGTTCTGCATGAATTTTCAATCAGTGCAGATCATGACCAGTTCTGAACCGTACGAAATTCACCAAATTGAAAGCTGGAAATGTCTACTTTAGAAACTTAATGTAGTACCGTACATTTTAAAGAGCTGATGCCGATTTGTTGTACATTCAGAAGGCAAATAATTGTCAGTTTTTATATTTGTAACAAACATATTGTTTTTGTCGCAAAGTATGACGAAAAAAGGAACATACGTATACATTGTAATAATTCAAATGCAGTAAATCGACAGTTTGCGGTTATCATCTGTTTCAGTATTTATTTAAGATTATTGTGTCTTTGTAGCTCAAATCAGAGTCCAAGAACGAATACCTTATTTAGTTTACCTCGATCAGTTTCTACAATAAACTTATTAATAAAAGAGTTTTAAATACTTGACACTAAAATAATCCTGTCTTAACTACTTCGACAGTAAATTGCCAATGATATCTGTTTTAGCCGATTATCTTACTTTATGGTTCATTACAATAAAAAACATGCTGACAGTACTGTAGACAATGGCAATCATCACCCTTTGTTAATATTAGCAATAAGTGTCTACTCAATTAAGATGTGACACTAATTATCCCCAACTTCAAGGCAAGCGTCGGAATCAATTTTGTTTAAATACATACATCAAAACGACGACAAATTATTGATAAGCAATAATATTATAATTCTTGCGACAAACAACGATATCTGTAATAAAAAGTTTAGAATAAAAGAACAAAGTCATGAAAATGTTACAACTTTTAATTATATACAATACTTATTTTTTAAACATACTCGAAAGATAGTAAACTGCAGTAACTCATGCAAAAATTCTATAAAATTATATCTTATAAAACCATTTATAGAATTACATGTACATTTTGTACATTGTGCAAAAGGCATTAATTTTTAAAGGAAAAATTAATCCTTTACGCCGAGTCACGCGGCATGGTACTTGTCGCATATCGCAAATGACACGCGGCATATAGATGCCGCATATACAATCATATGCCGCGTGATGCGACATGGTTTTATTGCTCCCGCGTTGTAAAACCTCCCGCGCTATAGCGCGGCAAAAACGGAATCCGCCTGTGCTGTACTGTACATTGTACTTTCTTGTTAGTGACTCTACAATCTTGCTCTTTCAGAAAACCTGTTCTTAAGATACTTCTCTAATATCAAAATATAAGCTCCCGAGGTACTGTATTATTCTAATAAAGTCATAATAATAATAATAATAATAATCTTTATTTAACGAAGGTAACTCAATAAGCGAACAGGCTTATCTTACTTGAGGCCTTCAAACATTATACATATTCAAACATGCAAAATCAAAGACAAGTTAAACAAACAGCACAACATATATCATAAAGAAACATGAGCAAGTTTACCCGAGTTAAATATTAACTGTATAATAATATGAAATGTGTTATTTGTTGCTGAGTAGACAGTTTCTGTATTTTGTACGGAAGATATTTAAGCTCTTAGCATTTCGAATTTCAACAGGTATTGAGTTCCAAATAATCATTCCAGAATATTGAAATGTGTTTTTTGTGTACTTAGTTTTTACTAAAAGATGAGATATATTTTTGTTATGTTTAGATCGTAGGCTGTAATTGTTTTTGCTATCAGCATCATATATATGTAATAAATGTCTCATATAGTGTGGGACTAAACCATTTAAACTTTTATATACTAAAACAGCCCTATTGTACTTACATCTTTCCATAAATGGTAACCAATTAAGATCTTTGAAAAGTGGATCAGATGACTGATCAAATTTTTTATCTAAAATCATTCTTGCTGATCTCTTCTGCGTGTTTATAATTTTGTTTAAACATTTTGTACTACTCATGCTCCACAGAACAGACCCATAGTCAAAAATTGGTAAAATATAAGCGTTGTAGAATAGTACTCTCATTTCTCTATTTAAATATGGTTTTATTCTTCGGAAAAGGGCTAATTTAGAATTTAGTTTATTATATACTCTTTTTGTTTGGGGAACCCATGTGAGATTTTCATCAACAAGGACTCCAAGAATAGTTTGCTGGGAGACGGGCTCTATGGTTTGTCCGTTAATCGAAATGTTAAGGTGTCTATTGCGGTGTGTATGATATGTAGAACCCAAAAGCATGCAGGTGGATTTGTGTGGATTGAGAGCCATGTTATTCAATTTGCACCAAGATGAAACGTTACTTAAATCGGTTTGAAGTTTATATTCAATAGAGGCCAAGGATTTATTTGCAGCATATAACGTAGTGTCGTCTGCGTACATGTCAACATCTGTACTGTTTAAGTCCAATGGTAGGTCATTTATGTATATTAAGAAAAGGAGCGGGCCTAATATATCCTGATGTAATAATTCATAAATTTACTTAGTTAACCTGCATGTATATTTATTTCACATTGGTAAGCATCAATCAATCAATCAATCAATCAATCAATCAATCAATCTTTACGTGGAGGTCATGGATTCGAATTCCGACAGCGGCATTTGCCGGGCCGTGTATTGTCCCTTTATTCACCCTGAGTACTGGTCAGATTTGCCGGTAGCAGGCATTGAGAGTAGTTACTATAAGTTGCAGGAACTTGTTCTATGATCGATGTAAAATAGTTACAATCTTTATTTTAAATGTAAGATTATAGATAAACATATCATTTGATTTTTTTCAGTGCAGACATAACTTGAAATATATGACATGTATATAGTGCGGCCGCTTAGAATATAAGAAATTATATTTGAAAAATAAGAATAAGTGACGTCTAACGAAACATTTTTAATAACGTGTATTTATGTTTATGCCCTGTTAGAAAAATATTAATTGAGAATGAGATGTATCGCAATGTTTATATTTATTATGCAACTGCCATGACGACGACCCGATAACACCGGTCTGATATTTGTTGATATAGTGACGTCTGATATCACAGAACAGTGTTATTATGACACTGTCCTGATATCACTTTTAGGCCCCGCCTACTGAAGTGAGATTTATGAAATAAGATCTAGGCTATTGTGGATTTCTTACACGCTACAGTATAAATAAAATTTTCAGTAGCTGCTTTAGGTTACAGAGGCGCGTTTCATTGAAATTTCTGGGAATACAAGCAAACAGCACATCACATAAAATCGAAAATGATTGTAGAAATTTTATTTTTGAATTAAATATAATGTTGTGGGTATTCATTTTCTTAGTTAGATCATTATCTATCCATCAATAGCAATTTCGAAGCAGTTGTCTAGAAAAAATTGATTTTCATTTTTTCACCCCATTCCTATTTTCATAGTAATGTCTTATTACCTGAATGATATGAGTTGAAACGTTATAAGCCGCCTCTAAAAGTGTACAAATGCGTTCTATATATGTTTAAAGCTGCTCGCTCTCAGTTACCGTTGAAAAAAATAGTTTTCAAAAAAATTGACATTCTTATTCATAAATATAAAACTAAATGCTAGAATGAAAAAATAAGCAAAAATCTAGGTAGGAATTTACAGAAATCAATTGAAAAGGTCGGCTACACGGCACCGCTACACTATATGTTCATATTGAGATTTACGTGACATGAATTTATACTGGAGCCTTTGTATATGACAATATGTTCTAAAATACATCATTTACATCCAGTTTGAAGAACTTTTATTTTTTTCACCAAAATCTGAGAGCGAGCAGCTTTTAATGTTCAGCATAGCCTATAGAGCATAACATTAACATGATTAACGGTGCTGGATTTAAAACGCCGATTTAAACCATTGATGACGTCATAACGTCGGCAAGCCTCGGCTTCCCTGGCCGATATCATCCTCGTCCGATATCAACTGTTATCAAAAGACAGTAACCTCTATATATTTGTCACGGTACGTGATATCTCCACATTATACATAACAAAATTATTAAATTACCTACTCCTAGTGTCACCGAACACAGTAGACGTAATCCGTGCAGCAAGTAACTGAAAAACCTAACCCTATTTTGTTTGAATTTTCTCATGAAATTTACACTTATTTCATGTTATTCCTTGAGTTTTCCTTCATCGCGCTTTTAATTTAAATTTATAGACAATATAAAATAGCACGCGCCTTTCTTTTAAGACGACGTTATAATGGTATAAAATTTGAAAACATTTCGACGCTTGATACGCTAGTCGCGATTATGTGACGTCAAAACGGGAAAGTTTCATCATGGTTTTGCTTAAAATTTTGTCTTACAATTGTTGTTACAATGTACATGTTTTAAAAATCAGCTGGATGAAAAAACGCATAAGTTTGATATGCTGAATAAAATCATTTTACGTTCATTTGATATGAAAAAAGGATGGGTCACTGGCTTCGTGTTTTGGTATTACGCGAAATTTCACCCTTACCCCGAACGGACTTTTCACGTTGTGGTACTGGGAGTTATTTTGTACGTTTTCTCCCCAGGTATAAGTTGATTTACTATCAGGCTCATGTTTTTTAATAAAGCAATTCATTTACCCGGATCGGCACCCGGATCGGCTATTTTAAAGGTTCAAATCGTTATCTGCCTGAAACAATGTTTAAGGTTAATATGATCTTTGGTCAGTAGTTTTCTATAGCGTTTAGATCGGATTTACACCCTCCCGTCATGTACATAATAACAAAAGACGGTACCATGCCTGCAACTCTAATATGATTTATTCAGATGCTCAAGTGGCGACTTGATATGAATAACAAAAACTTCTAAAGCTCGAAAGATTAAATACAATATTTCGGTATTTCTGTGACTGAGATGGGTGCGAACAGGCAATGCAAGATTGGATATATACACATAAAGAACAAGAGTTCTTTTGTAAAGCAAAACTATATCAGTTGCTTACTGATTGTTCCGTGGCATTGTCTATACAAAAATAACTCATGGAAGAATAAAACACGTGATATAAACAGCAAATTACACAATACATTGTGAACAAAACTGAAGTCTCTAACACTTGCATGTTTCGTTCGTGATGGTATAATTGTATAATTGTGATTAGCAGTTGTTAACAAGTGTCAAATAATAACGTTAAATTTAATTCGAGTTTATCACAGTGGATGTAATTTTTTACCTCTTCACTGAAGGGGTCTGTATTCCCCATTTACACCATACATCATCTGAATATGTGTCGGCGCAGCATATCAATATGTTTCAACTGACGCTTTAAGACTGTGAACACATTTTCAGTACATAATTTGAACTGGCACACTTATGATTATAGAATTGTGAGTCTTTAAATTGTTACCGTTATAATTGTTAACATTTGCTTATTGTATTTTGTAATAATAGGGGATTTATCCCGGTGCGAAGCGCCGGGGAAATCCCCGAAACGGTAACGCCTGTGAGTCTACTCTGCATTCACAAAGAAAGCTTTTTTCGCGTGATCCGGTTCCGGTTTATGTGTTTGAGCAGACGGGTTTTTATACCAATACATCCGAAATTACTCAGAATAGATAACCAACTGTTTTTTCTTCTTTTTTTTTTTTCTTTAGAAGATGTGTAACAAAACAGTGATAATGTAAAGGTAAGGTAGTTAAATAGAGTGTATCTACAGGTATATACCGGCGCGAAGCGCCGGCGTTTAACTGTCTTACAGATAAAGCAAGTGCTCCTACACGTCATCGCACGTGAATAATGACCTTGAGTAGACGGGTTTTTATTCTTCAATGTCCGATGTAACAATGCAACCGAAATTACCGAGAATCGATAATCAACTTGGATCTTTTTTGTGCACTGACGTACTTCCTGTTGTCTGTTTATTTCTGTTGATCAATAACAACAAAGCTATTTATTTGATAAAATTGGAAAGAAAACATTACTTATACAGTAGACCTAGATCGAGCTTTTATCACCTGAACAACTACATATTTGGTGTCATAATCGAGAGATACATGGTAGCTCTAGGTGGGTGTTTATCAATATGACTCTGATTTTGTAAATTTTAGTGAAATGCTTTGAACACATTTGCAATGGTTGGTGCATGATCAGAATTCCTAAGCTTCTGCATCAGTGTATGATATGTTTTCTAGCAGAATGAATTAATGTAAGGTGGTGTGTAACACCAACTTTACGCTAAGTCTTTGTTTTGTTTAGATCTAACATTCCAATTTTCTTAATTCTGACTCATTTTTGCAGGACCAACTGGTTGATTACCAAGATGGTGTTGTTCTTAGAAACTAGATGCTAAGAAAAATAGGTCTGAATCCCGACTTAATCCACGCGAACACTTACATGTAGAGCTCTGCATACAGTATACTGGACCACGTTCATAAAGGGCAACCTCTGCTGTCTTCGGTACATGTTTTTGTTTGACGCTTATTATCAAGTTTCAATTTTACATTTCCTTAACTGAAATAACTAGTTAACAGGTAGATTCTAAATTGTTAGCTGTTCGGCACTTCTATCTGTGAGACGTGAAGAGTAAAGGAGCCATTCAGGTGCAAATGTCAAGTATACGCTATAGGACACGCTTGTTAACATGGGTTGCGTCATTTACAGCACGTTGTCTTTGGAATAAAAGGTGTTTTTTATCATAAAATAATTTATACCTAACATGTAAAGTAATTTGTCATGTAAGATTTGACGTGAAGCCTGGTGCAGGGGTTAGCACACTGGACAGGTAATCCAGAGAACCGCGGTTCGAATCCAGGCAGTGGTGTTCGATTTTTCATGACATCCTAAATGATATTGAAATAACTAGATTTTGTATTTTATGCAAAAAGTACATGATAATAAATCTTATTTAATTAAGAAATGATAACTGTCTCTCTGTATTTTATCAGTCAGTAAAATAAAGTCAGTTCCGCTGTGTAGTAATTAAATTACGAGTGCGTATACGAACAACTGACTTATTTTTATTGAGTAAATAAAGTACACGTATATGGAACAATTCCTTCGATTCTTATACATCATTTTCCTTGAAAACTATCCTGACTTTATTGAACACATACATGTAGCAGTCATCATGATAACTTTCAAATGTGAAATGTGATAGGATACGCTTGTTAACATGGGTTGCGTCATTTACAGCACGTTGTCTTTGGAATAAAAGGTGTTTTTTATCATAAAATAATTTATACCTAACATGTACAGAATTTTCCCTAAATGTTTATGTAAGAAAATCAGCTGCCTGTGATTGTTTTGCATTTGCAACTCTTAATATAAGTTATGAAATGTACTTGTATTTTCAATTTCAGGTTATGGAACTGTGGATTTTACTTGGATAAAATGGATAGTGAACAACCTTTCAAAGATGCTACTCAAATAAAATTGATTTTGAACAACATTTCATAGATTTTATGACAATTGAGTTTTAAGAAAGTGTACATATTTATAAACTCTTAATCAGTTGAAATAAATAAATGAATAAATTGAATCTGTAAAAAATGACAATAAAGCTTTGATCTTAATCAAACGCTCTTCCATGACTCTCATCCTGAAATGAATAGTGAAGCTCAGTCACATCTTAATACTGGACTGTGGTGACCCAAGACCAACTTGCAATTTCATCAACTGCATTTTCTTGTTTACTTGTACGATTTTTTGTTGTTTTCTTTTGCTGAAATTAACATGTAAAATTCATATTGTTTAATCGGTCAATAGCTATGCATTGCTTATGTCTATTGTATTAATATACCAACAGGAAATAAAATTTTATTTTATTTAATTTTTAACAAATTGATTTATATACCATCTGCCGAAAATGTGAAAACTCAGAAAAAAAAGAGGAAAAGTAGCTTTTTAAATCATTGTTTAATGTCACTTAAAAAAATGCTGTGACCAATATAAATAATGTAAAGTAGTCTGGCAGTTGGAGAACTTAAAATATTTGATGTCCTCGAACTTTATCATAGGGAGACACTGGTTCAAATATGTCCGTCCATCTGTCCGTAAACATTCCCTTGATAACACTCTACTGGTCACAATTTTCATTTGAATTTCATGAAACATGCTCAGAAGGTCCCCTGAAACCTGATGTAATCACTTATGTATTGGAGTCAGTGGGTCAAAGGTCAAGGGAGTTTCCAAGATAACATTCTACAGGTCAATATTTTCATTCAACTTCCTCTGAAAGAAAGTTGTCTGCAACATGAAAATGGTGCCTATTCTTTTGGGGTCAAAGGTCAAGGTTGTAGTGACCTGATCCTGCCCATAGGAGCTCGATGGCTTTGTTTTGTCTTTTAACATTTATCTAAGAACCAAGCTAACAAAATATGATCTTATTTTCCCCGGATCTTAACTTTCATATTTTACCACTGAAGTACCCGGAAGACTGAAAAAAGAAAAGGAGTGACATAATTATGATACATGTACTGCCCACTCTACAGGCTACGATTTTAGTTCAACTTTCATTAATCTTGCTTAGACGAAACATTCAGTTAGACGAAACTGCAGTGTGACGAAAACACACTCGTTGACAAATCCCCATTCTAGGCAGTGCCTTATTATACCCCCAAAACGAAGTTTAGGGGGGTATATAGGAGTCACCCGGTGGTTGGTCGGTCGGTCGGTCGGTTGGTCGGTCGGTCGGTCGGTCGGGCGGTCTGTTGCATTTTCCTTGTCCGGAGCATAGCTTGAAAACAACTAGTTGGAATTCAATACAACTTCATACAATGGTCAAGTACATTGAGAGGAAGTGCAGTGCACAAGAACTATAACTCCATCTTGACTAATTACAGAGTTATTGCCCTTTGTTAGTTTTCCTTGTCCGGAGCATAACTTGAAAACTACTAGTTGGAATTCAATACAACTTCATACAATGGTCAAGCACATTGAGAGGAAGTGCAGTGTACAAGAACTATAACTCTATCTTGAGTATTTACTGAGTTATTGCCCTTTGTTAGTTTTCCTTGTCCGGAGCATAACTTGAAAACTACTAGTTGGAATTCAATACAACTTCATACAATGGTCAAGCACATTGAGAGGAAGTGCAGTGCACAAGAACCATAACTCCATCTTGACTAATGACAGAGTTATTGCCCTTTGGTACTTTTCCTTGTCCGGAGCATAACTTGAAAACTACTAGTTGGAATTCAATACAATTTCATACAATGATCAAGCACACTCAGAGGAAGTGCAGTGTACAAGAACTATAACTCTATCTTGAGTATTTACTGAGTTATTGCCCTTTGTTAGTTTTTCTTGTCCGGAGCATAACTTGAAAACTACTAGTTGGAATTCAGTACAACCTCATACAATGGTCAAGTACATTGAGAGGAAGTGCAGTGCACAGGAACCATAACTCCATCATGACTAATTACAGAGTTATTACCCTTTGTTACTTTTCCTTGTCCGGAGCATTACTTGAAAACTTCTGGTTGGAATTCAATACAACTTCATACAATGGTCAAGCACAATGAGAGAAAGTGCAGTGCACAGGAACCATAACTCCATCTTGACTAATTACAGGGTTATTGCCCTTTGTTACTTTTCCTTGTCTGGAGCATTTTTCGAAAACTACAAGTTGGAATTCAATACAACTTCATACAATGGTCAAGCACAATGAGAGGAACTGCTAAGAACAATATCTCTTTTTAGTTTGTTTGCAAGGTATTATGTTACTACGAACTTCTTCAGTTTATAAAGCAGTCTTTTGGGGGTATTAATCACATTTAGTGATAGCTCTAGTTTCATATTATAATGTTATTAATCAAGTGATTTCATATTGACCTTGTTATTTGTCCGAGGGTGGTCGTATTGGCCTAAGGCCGATGGCCAATACGACTGCCCGAGGACAAATAACAAAGCCAATATGAAATCACTTGATTGATGATAATTTTATTATTCAACTTTACAATATTGGCTAAAAAACAAGAATATAAAGTAAATCTAACATGTTCATGAGTTGTGGATAAGGAAATCCCAGGAGGGTTGAGATACGTCCAACAAACGAGGCTCCCACCCGAGGGTTGAGAAACGTCCCAAAAACGAGGCTCTGCCTTATCCACAACTCAATGGGCATGGTAGATTTATTTTCTCACCGTTTGAATCGCATTTTCACAAGAGTAAGAAGAAATGAGTGTAAATATAGGATGGGGATGAAAAAATGAAAATCAACGTTTTCTCGAATTTTACTTCAAAACTGTTATAGATGGATAGAAAATGATCTAACTAAGAAAATGAATACCCATAACCTTATGTTTATTTCAAAAATAAAAATTTTACAGTCATTTTTCAATTTTTATGTGATGTGCTGGCTGCTTATGATAAACGTAACAATAGTCCGGCAGCGATGAGAGATAAGTAGTGAAGGATAAGGTCATCTATCACCGGTAAATGCACAGAAATATGTATCTCATATGTGAGAAAAATGTCTTGTAACAATAACAATTTTATTTGTATTTAACTTAGTAAAAAAAAAAATATCAGCAGGAGTCTTAAAACAAAATGGCGCCGTTTAAAAATCTAACGATTACTTTCAAATTTAATTTTACGCTAAATTTTTTACGGAAACACAGAACCGATTGAAGGTTATACATATCCCTTGACTAACGGCATATTCATATAACTTCAAAGCGTAAAGAAAACAACTTTCCCTGGTATTAATGCGCTTGACCTCGTAAATAACACATCATCCGCCATTTTCTAAAGTTTGCTCTCATTTTTCTCACATAAACTAAGTTCGCGCTCACTATACAATGTACACCTACTGAAATATAGTGTGATATATCAGTCACAGTTTGGGTGATATAGGTATGTCGGAACTACTTTTTTAGAGGTGCATACACATAATTTATCTTTTGTTTTAATAGTAAGCATAAAATGAAAAGAACATTTGCTTGTTTTGAGCGGATATGGAATATATCTACAAAGTGATACAGTATGGTGTATACATTCAAATCTTTAACAAAAATGTGCAACGCCGACGATGACACGACAATGCAAATTTGGATTTAAAATGTTTCAACAGTCAGTTTATACTGAACTAAATCTTTCCATCTTTTAACCGAACAAGCATTGCCATGTAATTGTATCGAAAACATGTTGATATTAGAAATTTTACTCACTATCCGCTGTCCAATGATCCGTTCTTCCAATGATTTTTATAGTAACCACTGGTGCTGAGTAAGGCAAAACAGCCTCAATCCATGGATTTGTTTCGTCTGCAGATGACCAACAACATCTACAGTTATCTGGATTTGAGGCTTGATTTTGATCTTTAACATTTACTGCACTGTAGTTGTGTCCTCCATATGATAGTACTGACGACCTTGAGATTGTAGCAACAGGTGCAATGTTAAAAACTGAAACTATAGTGAGAAGTACTTTGTTAAGCTAAATAATCATGTTTCCATTTCTTTGTTTTCCGTGTGTTGCAAAATTCTTTATTTTCTAAATATAATATATGAAAGGTGTCTGATATCACATGACACACGGTAGCCTATGTTGTCTGAATCAGGCTTAAATGACATTATATAGGTTTTCACGGTATCTTTTTGCCAACCGGTTTTACTATAAGATCATTAGGGCAAATACAATACAGATTACCAAGCAACGTAAAATTTGTGTTCACATGCGTACAAATGTGTACACAACGTCAAAAATGATGACGTCATAAAAAAACTGTTTAATTTAAAGGTCCATTACTAACGCCATATCAAATTTTCTTTTATATCTGGAATCTTAACGAGCGTCTTCTAAGAAGGAAAAATATGATGTACTGCACTGAATGTGACCATACTGTGTTGAAAATTTTAGTTTAACAAAATAATAAACAAATAGTAAATTGCCTTTTCAAAAACGAAAGTAGGTTTTACTATTTTTAAATATCATTGTAATTTTCCAGAAATCTCCCAGAGAGAGGCTGTAAATAGGTTGTACATAAATAAGCATGCCTAATTTGAATTATGATTGAAGAACTTTTCTTCCAATGAAGTGCAAAGTATATGTCTGACTGTTAAAGCGAAAGTAGGACAAAACGACCACCCAGGTCAGTCTAAGGAAATACACATACATTCTATCGTTTTTGTTTTTTTGCAGCAGTATTTCGAACAGGGGAATACTCCACGGCTATTGTAAAGCTTTAGATGCCAGTTATAAACTGTCTTTCTCAGTTACAGTTCCACATTTAAAAGAAAATGCGATTTGGTGTTAGTAATGGACCTTTAAGCTTATTTCATTGATATAACGCTGTATATAACCTAGCTGTAACATTATTACTATGAAATTTGTAAAATAAGTTTAAATAACAAAGATTAAATATTAAGAGCTATTTTATAACAATAGTCTAAATGCACACATATCTATTCGGCATTTTATGAAGGTTTGATTTGTTTCAGCTAATTTACATTTATCTACAATTCATTTCTCCAGTTGTGGTCCACCGCTAAAAATGAATCAAAACTTTCTGGCGTGACCATGTCTCTAATGTTATTAAGCTTGGGATTATTTTATCTGTCCCTCAGAGGTCGTCTTTGTTGTTTTGTGTGTTCCGACTATGATGTTGTGGTGTAGTATTGGCATTGAATTTTGAAAATAGATTGAGAATAAGGCAATGAATCTCATTATTGTCATTTTGTCATCTGTTGTTTTGTCTATTATTTTGCCTGTTTGGTATTGTCTTCACTGTTTCTGCGTCTATCTTTGGATGCATTTGTGTGGTGTCTTTGTATAAATTTTCACTCTTAAAAAATGGATTATTATTTGCATATTTATGTCTAAAGTCTTCTTCATAAGAATTTAACCATCTCTCATTGTTTCTCCATCTTTTGTGTGAAATGTCTTCATTGCTCTTCACATTTTTTATCCACAATTCAAATATTCAGCTACACTGTCTGAAGATTTTGATGATATAATCTCGTCAATTTCTTTGTCTATGTTTCGTACTCTCTCGGCATACGAAGCTTCTCTTAGTGTTTCCATTTTTATTTCATTTTTAAAGTCTTGTAATACTAATCTTTCTCTAAACATCCTTTGGTCTTCATTTTCATTCTTAAATTCAAACTTTTGAAATTATCGTGAAATTACAACAGGAGATCCAGCAATCCATTTTTCATGAAAGACTAAATTTCCACTGTTTCTCATTTTACCCCAGTAGGTGCTTTTTTTTTCTGGCGCTTAATTTGGTCTCCCATAATGTTGCATTTCTAGCTTTTACACACATTGCTTCCACTTCTACAAGAGTGTCATTTTCTTGCAAATGAGTATCCGCATTTTCAATATCTGACTGAACTATTGGTTTCAGTAGTCTTTCATCGATATCTTTAATCACTTTTGAAATGTCATTTATTGCTGATTCAGTTTTAACTTTAGGTAAAATATCATTCCTTCTCGTACAAAATTTGCTAAATCTTTAATTGCTGTATTTATAAGTGACAATTTAACACTTATTTCCTCTCCCAGCTGTCTGTTTTTATAAATGTAAATACAAATAAACGACATTGTTTCGGTTTTTGCTATAATTCCTATTTGCAAAGGGCTATCGCAAAAACCCAAACAGTGTCGTTTATTTTTCATGTTTATAATAATTTATTCTATTTAAGCACATATTTTGAAAAGAAACAACTGATTGTACAATTCTGTGGACTTTTATTATTCTTGTCACTCGCTGTCATATAATTGCTTTCTTTGGTTATTATTGTATGCCTAAATGGGCTTGATATATGTACAGTGGATTTGAAAAAGCACCAGGATCACTTTGAATTTAGTTATATAGAAAAAGGATATCACTGACAGGATAATGATATAATTGCTCTCTAAAACAACAGTTATGTTGATGAATATAGTGTTTCTTAACTAATTCATTCATTTACGAAAAAGCATTACCAGAAAGCGTTTCTTATGTTTTGCAATATGAAAACATGATGCGCTACTTATTGATTGGAGAAGCAACGTTAGAAATATTTTGGCTACGAAAAGGTCAATTTTGCCGGTAAGACATCATTCTTCAAGTTGTAGATGTGCTTGTAATTATAACATATATATTAAAATTACAAAGTGGTCCTGAGACTTAAAGTTTTGTGTGTGCATTTAAGCGTAATGCACGATAGTTAACCATCCGACTGATTTTATATTGTGTAGAGAACAATAAAAGTAGGACATGTCTATAATTTATCTTCCAGGCGATCCACAAGAGATGTATTGACCACTTTTGTAACAATAGAGCCGGTGAGTAACGGAAGCGGGGGGGCGGCGTCGGGGGCATTTCACTAAATTGACTGATAGCGAATTGTCCATTTCGGCGTAAGTTTTTCGATCAAGGCATAGAAACACTGCATGGCTTTAAGAGGTATTCTGAAAATGTTTTTGAGTGCAGATGGGAGGTACTGCGATGCTTGTTTTGATTTCATAATAATGGCATATAATAAAACACCACATAAGAGCACATGAATAATTCCGCATACATTAGTGTACTGTCGATAAGGGACGCATGTTACTTGTCAAAAACAAAACAGAAACAAAACACAACAGCATTTTATGTCCCAAAAATGGACGTACTTCTAAACCGATTCGACGTGAACACTCACGTGAGCATTTAATAATTTAAAAGTGCTATTGATTGGACACAATTAAGCACGGGATTAATCATTTAAACTTTTAAGTGTGAATTAAATGCAACAGAAAGGGATGGGATACCCCTCTTCTAGCATACGATAACGTGTTGGATCAAACAGATGAGAAGCCATGAACTTAGAATGTTACAGATGCTTACTTTTCTGGCTTAAAGAAAAGTGTTAGTGATAAAAAGTTTAATAATAATTATTATTATTATTATTATTATTATTATTATTATTATTATTATTATTATTATTATTATCATAATTTTTACATTATTGTGTAATATTATAATAATGTATTATCATTATTACTGTTATTATTATAATCAGCATTATAACTATTATTATTACTTTTATTATTTTTTATTATTATTATTATTATTATTCATTTTTTCATTGTTGTTATAATTCTTATTGTTGTTTTTATTGTTATTATTTTATTATCATTTTACGAGTGGTAGTGGAAGTTGCAGTATAGAAATACTTCTCAGGTCATCAAAACTCTATCACAGGTATTATTCACTGTTAGATAAGTTATATCTGTGTTGGCTTGTACAGTGTTTTAATTGAATGTTCAAGCACTCCATCCCTACATGCAACATACAGTGTCAAAGAATATAAATATATTATTTTGAAGACTGGAAATGTTCACTATGTGTTTTTCTGCTGATGAATTGTTGTTTTCATTGTATATACATGTACCGTCATTTTTGTTTGAACTTATTTTACCGTTTAATATATCGAATGAAGCGTTGTCTGCATCGTTAAAAGTATCCAAGATTCATCCAACGGTCTCGTAAACCAAATATTTAAATCAAAATTCCACTTTTCAACACATAATTAAGATAAATGTGTCAAATTTAATACAAAATTAATTTCTCTCTCTGGAATGCAGTGTGCCAAAAGCACTCTTTATCTACGAGTTCCCTATTGTTTCTGGAAATTGGATGGAAATTTAGTGAATACTTTATAAAGGGGAAAATATAAAGATAGCAGAAGGCATTACACATAACGAGGCATATGTACTTTACATGACTGAATAATGCATTGGTTACTGCCGTAGATGCGCCTTTTTGGATCGATTGGATTTATTCAAACGTATCCAAAGTTAACGGCCGAACTCTTAACACAATTTTTTGTCGAATACGACCGAAAAGTAGTTCTATATATTCAATGAAATAAAAAGAATTATATTCAATGAAATAAAAAGAATGGTAATGCATTACCTTGTATTCTGTTTTCATTATGATATATTGATGAATAAATGTAAAACATTAAAAATTACTAAAAATCAACGAGGTATCTGTTCTGTATATAGAACTAGTTTCCTACGCGGTTTTGATCAGAACAGTTTTCTAAGTCAGACCGGAGACACTAAAAGACACCTAGTCAGGCCGAATAATGTGTCTTATATCCGATGTTGTGTTTGTGATCATAAACTATCGGAACATCGTAATACGTTATCGAACCACTAGGTACTCTTGAATTTTAAATTACAAAACTCGGAATTCAACATAAAAAGCAACGATTTTTTTGTAACTTGCCAACGCCTCTATCATCAAAAGTGCTCGGCCTGACTAGTTGTCATTTAGTGTCTCTAAAGATTTTCCGAAAAACTAGTCTAAAATACGCCTTCATGCGTTAAGGTATAAAACTGAAACTTATCAGCAAATTAACTCTACAGAGGCACTTGTAGATGTCTTTTTGAAATATGACAACATTTTTTTATGCTTTAAACACGTTGTTATTGTTGTATTTTATGTAAATGCGTGGTTCGAAAAAGGTACGAAAATGTCCGCATTTCGGCGAAGTCGATTCGTACCTCGGTACGAATAACTGTAAGAAATCACATAGATCTACATGTCTTAACTACGATTTTTAAATATAGACAAATGCAATGAGGGAAAATCAAATTCATTTCTCTGGATTATGCTGTCATTTACAAAGAACAAATATTAACTCAATATAAATTGTAACAAAACTTTCAAATTTTACCAAAGTAGGAAAATGAATTAATATAAGTTTTCTTTGAAAGCTTATTTTCAGACTTCAGTTACATTGTTACACCTTTGTACTATGTATGTATATATACTATGTATTTTCGAGAATAAATATTATTTAAACAAAACTTTACCACGATTCTTTTGCTACACTAAATTTTGGTGTGTACATTCATACATACATTAATTATATAGGAACATAATAATCATCATAATCATCATAATCATCATCACTATTACTTGTTACGAAATACTGCTAGAGTCTAGTATATGTTAAATATGAAAGATAATAGCCTGCTATTAAAACATTCAGTTGTTTTATAAGTTATGAAAATTTAAAACAGTATGGTAGAAAGGCTGGTAATGGCTACATTTGTATGTGTGCGCAATAGACCCGGTATATTGCAATTCGCAGTATTTTGGAACCACTCACGGGGATAGTTAATGTAAGCTGCAAGTACTTGTTCTACAATAGGTATATACTGAATCAATTTATAACAAAAGATTGATTTATCAATTTTCTTTGAAAAACAGAAGAGCCATTGTCATAACCTTCTTGACGTCAGTCGGCACTGTCGTCTTGAATCTGGTTAAGCTTTCTTAAAATTCACTTTCTCGGTAACCATTAAAGCCTTGAAACTTCAGACAATTGCTTGGCATCAAACAATGGCATCTGTTGCCGAGTGGTTGAGGTCATTGACTGATGTTTACTTGTCCCTCACCGCTGTAGGTTCGTGCCCTACTTGGGTCGAATTCTTTTATGTCTGGGAGCTATCTAGGTTCTACCCAGGTGCCCGCTCGTGACTGAAATAATGCCAGAATTGGCACCCAGGGTCTTTTTCATGAAAGCTGGACTTTGCAATATGACCTTAGCTGTTGAGTGCGACGTTAAATCCGAATCAGTGAATTGGCACAATACAATCAACCTTATGGGCATATCCCATAACTTTTGAATGGCATTAAAAGTTGTTCAAACTATGAATTTTCAGTTCAGTTTTGTCAAAATCCATTTCTCAGTTACCATTCACAGCTTAATACTTCATAGGGTAGTTGAACATAGTCACTGAATGCAAAATGTAAGCACATGGGTTCCTATCTCAAAAGTAAAGTTTACACAAATGGTTAAAGGTAAATATTTGTGGACAGTTGTGTCTCCAGTTTATAACTTTACTCGTGCAAGGGTGTCCTGATATTTACACATGTGATGTGTACAGTCTGTGTTGTCCTGATATTTACACATGTATGTGTGCAGACTGTGTTGTTCAGAGACAATCGATCCTCCAGCACTTTCAGTCCTTTGATTATATACTGTATTCATGAATTAGACTTTGAAATAAACAGGTTTTAGTGTAACACTATTTACAAACTACTGATCTGTGAAGTAAAAATACTATGATACAATAATGTATTTACCCAGATATTTTCAATCACAGATGACGACAATAAGACGCATTTTGTCAGATGCAGTTATCGGAAATAAAAGGATAAAACGATTATGCAACACACTGAATGATAAAAGCAAAAACAAGAACTTAAACGCTTATCTATTATTATGTTACCAAAATATAATCTAATGATTTTTTTTTAAATCGGAAACTTGCCTTTTGATACAGATGTTCCGTATACTTCAACTTCACATATAAGCAAAGGGCCTTTCTCACTACGTCCACTGAAAGTTGATTTCGGTAAGACCAAGGTTACATAACGAGCAACGTATTTTATTCCCCTTCTAATGATATTTGTGAACACACCCCTACCATAATCTTCTGTGTTATTGTACACGTGGTTTTCACTTGATGTGTCGTTGTGCAGTGACAAATATACTTGGAATCCTTTAAGCTGGGCTGTGATAAAAACAAGAGTGTCAAGATTGCCCTATATCACCTGGGTATTATTGACTGTTATTCAAGGTCAAAATCTGGACCATAAAAAACAAAGTAAAAGTACGGCTGCTAAGTTTATAAATCTAAATAAAGGCTACGCGAGTTTTTAAGAATTACATAAACTTCTAGGTTATTAATGCAAAAGGTGAACTTGGTTTGCAAAACTATTCAAATGGAAAGAAGGTAAGTCAACAAGAAAGTAAGTCAAACGTGTAGGGCCAGTTTGACCTCATTGTTTATTATTAGAGCAGTTGTAGGAGAGTACACTAGACAATGCTACATACCATAATTCTGAATTGTATGCCTTGCAATTATTGAGAAGATTTCGGAAACATTTCCTATATAAGTCTATCTAAATTAACTCCCAAGGGATGTGGCCAAATTCGACCCCAGGGGTATCAATTGAAGAACCAAATTGTTTAAAGACAACTTGGAGATCCTACATATTAAATATCTAAAGTCTACATCTTACAGTTCTTGATATGTTTCTTATTTAAGTCTATATTAAACAAGTGATCCCTGGAACATGGCAAATTATGACCCCAGGGGCATCACTTGAACAATCTTAACAGGGGACTAATGGGCAAGGTTTTGGAGAATAAGATTTTTAAAGTATTTTCTTATAAAACAAGAGGGCCATGGTGGCCCTATATCGCTCACATGAGTATCATAGCGCTTTAAAACAAGAAAAGTGGTCAAAAGGTCATTATTAAGGGAAATCGTAAGAAATTTGGAAATCAGTTTGCAAAACTGCACAAATAGTTTAAAGTGCATCTCTTTAACTTAAACAGACAACATTAAGCCAATGGTCAAAGTCATGGTCAGTCATGGCCAAAATTGCAGTCAGCATTCAAAACTGTACATATGTTCTAATCTTTATAGCTGTTGCTTTAAAAAAGTAGGTCTGTAGGTCAAGGTCGATGTCAACTAAGGTCAAAGTTGACAATTACATTCAAAATTATTCATACAGTTAAGTTAAGATTTCATTGCTGTAGCTTAACAACTTAGAAAGTAGGCCAGTAGGTCGAGGTCATTGTCAGCCAATGTCAAGTGAACTAAACTGGCAAAACTGAGTACATGGTCCAAAATGCATTTGTCTAGCTGCAAAAGCAGAAAGTACGTCAAGGTCAACCAAGGTCAAAAATGGAAATAGTGGACAAAGAGGTATAATTTGAACAAACTGTGTAGAGGACCCTATGTAAAGACCGGTGACCCCGGGCCGGGTCAATTTTGACGCGGGGGTCATGATTTGAACAATCTTAATAGAGGTCCACTACAGCTATACAATGCAATTGTTCAAACCATCTAAGCTCTTGTGGTTTTATTCAGGAAGAATTTTAATTTTTATCCTATATATTAAGTCTATGTAAAATCAAGTGACCCCGGTCGGGGGTCATGATTGGAACAGGACCAGTTATGACCCCTGGAGCATATTTTGTACAAACTTAATAATTGACCAACATACAATGTTTCACGTCAAATATCAAAGTTGTATGCCTTACATTTTCTAACAAGAAATCCGTAAGTTTTACTAATCTGTAGAATATACGATCATAGCCCTAGCGGGGCTAATTTTGACTCCAGTAGTTTACTTCGATAGCGGTCTACTAGACGGTGCAACATACCAATGTCTAACGTCCGGGCCTTCGGTTTATGGAAAAGAAGAATTTTGATAGTATTCCCATGCTTTACCAACCAGAGTTAAGCATTGGATGCAATTCTTTGTACAACTTTGTAGAAGTATTGTGCAAGAAATACCTCTGCCAAATTTTATTTACATTTCTCAGTGGTTTCACAGGAGATATCCATTAAAGAAAATAGTGGATGGACGACGTACGACGGACGTTTGCCGAATGGTAAGTGGCCCCAAAAAAAGAATTGTGCTAAAATATTTCATTGATGTTTCATTTAGGTTAAGAAAGCGAGTTATTAGTATGTTATGCAATATTCCAAATTTTGACTGAATATGTAACTGGCTTAGGTTTCTTTTAGTTTGCTAAAGAATGTCTTGTCTAATCATCTGAAATAATTTGCTAATGGGCTGGTACTAGTGTGGAACCCACATTTCCAATGGTACAAACTAGAAAATTGTTTAAAATTGTCTTCATCTGGATTCATTTCATTATTGTCTAGGAATGAATAAATAACGTAATAGAAAGCGTTATTTCCTGTTCAGAAGAATATCTCTAAAAATTAAGAGCATATTATGTGAAGTCATTCTTAAAAATGATTCTAAAACAGATATTATAAACATGTTTACAAGTCTTGTATGAGATTATACGTCAGATATTTCAGTTTCTTAATAAAACGTATGTATATTAACACTGGTCGTGGGAAAAACTTGAATGCAGCACAAAAAGTATATATTCTCAAAAAGCAACCGTACGCAGTGCTCATAGTCCTTTACAGTGTCAAAGCGAGTTTAAACAGGAAATAACTGTGCCAAGGCGACATCTGACGGTATTCAACATCTTCAGTGATTGCTCCAGTTTAAGATTTACTCCTATACATGAAGTACATGTAGTATTGTATAAAACACAGACTTTATGGACAACTTGCAACCAGTCGAGCAAATATAAACTTGCTCTATCACTGTATTAAGTTTCAAGAAATCCACCTCAGTACTTTTGGAGTTATGCTCCGGACAAGAAATAAAATGAAACAAAGGGAGATAATTTTAAAAAAAACAACAATGTATAGTTATAATTCTTCGGCACTGTACTTCACCTTATTGTGCTCTATCACTGTATTAAGTTTCAAGTAATTCCCTCCAGTACTTTTGAAGCTATGATCCGGACAAGAAAAATCAAGAAAATATAACAAAGGGGTATAATTAAAACAATAGGCAAAATAGAGATATGGTTCTTGGGCACTGCATTTCACCTAACTCAGTTCTATCACTGTAAAAGTTCCAAATAATTACCTTCAATACTTTTGGACATACGGAAGGACAGACATACGAACGGACGGACGAGTCGATTTCTATATAACACCCAAAGTTTCACCGGGGGCATACAAAATTGCTGTGTTATTTCCTACGAAAATTACGAAGACGTCAAAAGAAGTTTGTCCGACACAGCTACTGTACTACAGCTAAATACTTGGAAACAATGCGAGATATTAAAAGAGTAAACACACATGGAGAATAGAAACTTGATGCATATATAACACGGCAATTTAAACCCTTAAAAAACTTTATTTTACAATCCAAAAGCCAGAGGAATTGTAGAAATATTTCCCAAAGAAAAACAAAACGGGGGATTATATACACATACTTGGGTTTATAGATATTTCTTTGGCCTGTCACAAAAAAAAACAAAAAACGATTCAACAGAGGAAATTTTGAGGCTGATGGATTTTGTTTCAATGTGAGATTCTAGTGACGTCATATTTATTATATGACGTCACTGAATGAGATTATCCAATAACTAATGAAGAAATTGCGAAAGCCATTAAATCACCAAAACGGGGTAAAACCTATTTAATAGATAATGTCATTACTAACAACTTAATAGTATTACTAATCAATTAGATAACTGGTCTAAAAAGTATCATATAAATACTGATAAAATAAAATGTATTAAGTTTTGATTTCGCTCAGGCTCTTAAACAGCAGGGGCAATCCTTCTTAAGTTTTAAGAAAACGGTTTTAAATGTGCTAAACTATGCTCGAATATGCTCGAACCCATGACTCTCAACAGTAATTCAAGTCAGCAACTCTATCCACTCCACCATGGGATAAAGGGATCTTGTCGGAAGCAGGGCTAAAACCCTCAACTATTGAACAGTTTTGATGCAAAAATTACATTGAGCCTTCTGACATCCCATCTTCCATTGTTGCGTGTGTATTTGTCCATCTGATATTACATGTCTCTTTTTGATATGTTCTATGCTTAAAACTGGAGAAATGATTACACCTTTCTGAGAGATGAATTGTTGTATTCTACATTATTTCATATATCAGTGTTCTGTATTTGCTATTAAACTGAACTTATATTTAAAGATGATTGAGTAAACGGTCGAAATTAAGTTGAACAACCTGACTGCATTGTTTGGCTGTCATTCATACCCTCATCATAACATTCTATAAATGATACTGGATCGAAATGCAATAACTGCGTTTGTCATTGAAATGTATGATTTTAACGTCTTTTAACATATTAAATTTGGTACGTTATACTGAAATAGGCATAATATATCTAAGCTAAACAACGCATGCCAGTTGGACGAACAATGCATGTCATAACGCACTGTTGAAACGTGCCTGCCTGCCGGCCGGCCGGCCGTTCGTTCGTTCGATCGGTCCGTCCGTCCGTCCGTCCGTCCGTCCGTCTGTCTTGTAAAATCATGTCCGCTCCATATCTCCTAAACTCCTAGAAGAATTTTCATGAAACTTGGGTCAGATGTTGACCTCAACTAGACGATGTTCAGAACCCATGAACCCTGCTCAAGATACAGCTCAAGGTCAAAGGTTTGGGCCTTGTATTTCGTGTCCGCTCTGTATCTCCTAAACCCCTCGAAGATTGTTTTATTAAACTCGAGTTAGATGTTTATATGAATTACGCGATGTTCAGAACCCATGAACTAACTGCGCCGGCTCAAGGTCAAGGTCACAGAGATCAAAGGTCATATGACCATATTTCTGTCCACTCAATATCTCTTGAACCCCTTGTATGATTTAAGAATAACTCAACACAAATCTTCACCATACTGACACGTTGGCAAAGCGCATGTAACAACCACATTGGTTCAAGGTCAAGGTCACTGTTACTAAAAATAGAAAAATTGTTTCTGCTCAAAAACTCCAGCTAGGAGTCACCAATTGCAATGAAACTTTTACGTAGCTTACATGGAAACGAAGCTTGGGATAACTTATGTACCATAATATTTTAAGGTCAAGGTCACTGTTACTTAAAACATATTTATTTTTTTTTTTTAATTGTTTCGGCAAGGTCAAGGTCACTTTTCCTTTTAATAGATTTAAAAAAATATTGTTTTGTTTTTAAAGTGTTTTAAGCAAAAATAAGAATTTTAAGGTGAGGGTCACTGTTACTAAAAATAGATGTTTATGTTATTTTAGCATGTTTCAGCATGATTATTGACAAACTGCCATGGGGGAGACATATGTTTTGTGACAAAAGCAACCATCTAGGGAAAAGGCTACCAGAACGGGTCGTAGAAATCGAACTTGGTCTATAAATGCAAACTTCCTCGCCTCTAAACAGTGTAAATGACGTTTTCAAACGAAGTTTCTTGTAAATGTCTGACAAATGGCGAGTTCAATACAAAGGGTCACAACCTACACTAATTTAATGTCATTAAACTAATATCAGTCGCAGTTCCGAACCAAATGGTTATTTTTGTCACGAAAACATATGTCTCCCACATGGCACCATTTTTTCTATTTTTAGTTACAGTGACCTTGACCTTGAACCAAGGTGGTTGTTACAGGCGCTCTGCACATCGTGTCAGTATGGTGAATATTTGTGTTGAGTTATTCTTAAATCCTACAAATTGTTCAAGAGATATGGAGTGGACACTGAATATAGTCATATGACCTATGATCTCGAACTGTGACCTTGACCTTGAGCCGGCGCATTTTGTAAAGGGGCTCTGCACATCGCGTAATTGAGGTGAACATCCGACCAAAGTTTCATGAAAATCCTTCGAGGGGTTTAGAAGATATGGAGCGGACACATTTTTGACAGACGGACGGACGGACAGACAGGCAGACATGGTAAAAGCAATATATCTCCCCGAGACATAATTCTCCTAAAAGAACGAATTATTACGTAGGTGTCGAAACAAAATGTCGATGATTATGCAAGCGCGCCATCTGGTGTAATAATGCGAGTGCACGTTTCAACAGTGCGTTATGACATGCATTGTTCGTCCAACTGGCATGCGTTGTTTAGCTTAGATATATTATGCCTATTTCAGTAAAACATAGCTATATTGGTCTGTATTAGCAGTTAGCTAATATGTTAAAAGACGATAAAACATACATTTCAAGTATGACAAACGCAGTTATTGCATTTCGATCCAGCATCATTTAAAGAATGTTATGATGAGGGTATGATGACAGCCAAACAATGCAGTCAGGTTGTTCAACTTAATTTCGACCGTTTACTCAATCATCTTTAAATATAAGTTCAGTTTGATAGCAAATACAGAACACTGATATATGAAATAATGTAGAATACAACAATTCATCTCTCAGAAATGTGTGATCATTTCTCCAGTTTTAAGCATAGAACATATAAAAAAGAAACATGTAATATCAGATGGACAAATACACACGTAACAATGCAAGATGGGATGTCAGAAGGCTCAATGTAATTTTTGCATCAAAACTGTTCCATACTCAACCAATAAGAAGTTACAGTGATTTGAAATCTGATTAATTATTTTTGACAAAAGGCATAAAAGAATCGCACGTGGTTGCTGGAGGTTGTTTGTCGGAGAACAACATACCAACGAAAAGAACAACGAAGCTTGGAACTGCTCACTCTTGACACTCTGGTGCAGTTTTCCTTGATATTTCGCTTAGTGGGTATTAAGAAGAAGCACACCCAAACAAACATCTCAAAGTATACTCCTTCCGCTGAATGCGGACAGTAAATACAGTACTGCCATGCAAGACAAAGTTCTCGACTGGACATGAAGCGATGGGATGAACATTTGAATATAGTTTCATTAAAATACTTTATTTATTTAAAGAGATATAACGTAATTACCATTACCCTAAAGTGTTCCTTAACAGTTTACCTAACTTTCGTAAACTTACTTCAGGGGCTTTAGGGGGTAATTTATTATTGACTGATCACTTGCAACCGTTAAAGATGACATTCGCATTGTGCACACTTGAAACATGGATTCCTTACGTCCCCTCCATAAGATAAATAATGACCCCAGTTTTATGAAATTCCTTTTTTGGGTTTGGGAAATGATATAAAATGAACTGTGAACCAAGGAGAGACCTTGGCCTTTGTAATAATGATAAGCGAAACAAGTGTGTCAAAAGGGGCATAATTTTAACAATCTGGGTGGAGAACAAATATGCAATATGCAAATAGTTAATGCCTGAACTTAACTTAATGCGTGTGTATGCGTGTTTGGAAGCTTTAAATAATGTATCAGTTAAAAATTGATATAATGTCAGATTTAAAGGTGAAGTTAGTATAAAAAAACAGTTATTTGGCATTTAAACGGTATATTATGGTGGTGGGAAGACCGATATTCTGCACATGACAACCAGAGTTTTGCATTTAATTTAGTTCTTTGAATAAGTTTTATAGAGACCATTAAAGATCCTGCATATTTTTCTTGAACTTTTTTCTGTGTTTGAATAAATGTCGATTGAAGCCAACGGTGGATGAAGGATGGATTTGTTGCACTTATAATGACATCGATCTAACAATAGAGTTTGAATTCTCATTAGAAGTAACAACAAACGGATGCTTTCAATTTAAACAAACAACTGCGCTACGTCAATACTAAAATTATACAGCAATTTGTTGCAAGTTATGGAAGACCTAACTCTTGAATTAGTTTATTATCTAACCATTTATGTATAATAGGGAAACGGATTTATGCGATTATATATAATGACTTACGAGGAATAGCTGCTGGTCTTCCGTACACAGTAATATTTTCTACATAGAAAATATCTCCTAAATCAACCTGCCACCAGGGTTGTTCTTTGGCTGCTGTTCCACTGTAAGTACGACAGTCGACATTTGCTGGACAAATTTTTTTCCCATCAACTGCATTTCTTGAAACCCATGCATCTTGATTTGTTGGATAGAGAAGATCTCCGTCTTGCACAGTCGGCTTGCTGAAAGCTACGTTTTCTGAAATAGCAAACATGTATTGGCATTAGGGCGTAATCAAAATTTCTAGTGATATAAAACAAACACTTTCCTATAATTATATTATATCATTGTTCTTTTGAAATGATTTTGGTAGAATAGATTTGTAAAACTAAACGCTGTAATTCACCTTTGATTATAAATGATTATGAGGAGGATGTTTCTACTCACATTTTATACACTGAGGGTGGGTTTTAGAAGAAATTCAGTTATTCATATTAATGTCGACAGCACTTAAACAAATTGCTCTCGATATGATGCATGCGAGGTTTGTAACAAATTAAGTTCAGAATCGTCCTTGAAGCGGTTCAAACCACTGACCGTTAACCACGTGACCATGTATCTAATACCTTTTGAATGTAATTGCATATTCTTGTACCTACTACCCGGCTTAATATAATACTCATCTTTGAGGAGTCGAACTATATAGATTATATCACGTAATCAACATATACATTGGGTACTTTTATATATTGTTGTGGATCTCCGCCATGAGAGAGCAGTTTGAATGTTTCTCTAGCTAGTACTGTTAAATTGTCGTGATGAGTCTTTCTGTTTGATATATATATAAGATATGGTACAAGGATGGCTGCTTTAAAAAAAGGCATCCAATGGGTTATGCCTAACAAGTGATATGTACGTGACTACAGCAAGATAAAGGAAATGATGTGTGTAGACAACTTCCGTGTATGTTTAATATTAATTACACATTTTTTTCTCTTTGTAACATAGTAACTCTACAGTAAGGTACATTTGTAAAATGCCGTGAAAAAAGAAAGTTCTTACAGAAGGATGTGCAAAATATGACAATTTCATAATTCAAGGGCAATGCTTCCGTTCTAAACAAGGTGAAATGTATGCCCTACTGAGACATAACAGTTAATTGCACAGTTAATAAATATTCTATAAACACGAAAGTCAAGGATGCATAGCAGGAGCAATAACTTTTGTTTCACTAATGAGTTTAAGCTACATGCCAAACTTATTCAAGCTCTTATGTATACAATTGCAAAAGCAACTTGTGGATAGATATATTACACTTGGTAACTTTTCTAACTAGACCATTTTCTAATAACAATATCTTTTTTACCGACTTCGGCTGCAAAATTATTATTATACCCTTGCTATTATTTATATACTGAAAATCATAATTTATATTGTATATAAATTCGTTTATGTTTCGCAGATAGCACTTGTACTTGAAACCTGTTATACATTAAACATGTGTAGGAATAGATAGCCACCCACTTACTTCCTGGTGTTTTGACATTTATAGGTCAGATGCAGATTATGATAATCAAATCCCTGCCTAGCTTATTTTCACACGTGACCGTGGTCAGTTCTGCATCATATTATGCAATCTTTGCTCGCAAGCGCGCAGCATCTCAGATCTTGACCAATCATCAGGCTCGATTGACTTGTAGTTAAGCGTGATTGCCGCAAAGGGTTCGCGTGGGTTTTTAGCTCATTCAAGAAAGAGCCCACACAGAGGAAAGACGTACGCGGAACATTGGATTTTGATTTGTAATTTGTATCGTTTACATTTTATTCTCCCTTTCCGCCCCAACCTCCCTCCATGCTATCTATACCTATTCATTCTGTGATATTTGGTTAGGTGGTTTTCATTGTCCAACTTTGTATCATTATTAATTTGAACTTGATCTGATAATCTTATTCTATGAAATTATTAGAATACATATTTGAAAATAAAACGTCTGGCAGGGCCTGGCTCTGTCAGACAATATCAATCAAATTGGTATTTGTAGTTATAGTAGTTAGGTAATGTTTGCCCTTTTAATGAAGCTCAACGGCTAGTTCTATGCCGAAATTGAACTTCGAGTGACCAAACAAACTGGCGTCAAGAAGACATAAATGAAATGTATATAGAACATGACAAAAAATAATGAAGTTTATGGGACAAATGTTTTTTGCAAAAGTATCAGGGACCTAGTCAAACAAAGTGCCGAGTATAATACGGAATGCGATCATGAGTTCTATTACCGAGCATCATAATTTCATTTTGTCAGACCAATTGTTCATCATTCACGGCTGCATTCACACATTGAATAAGTAAGTCTAGCGTTATATACAGAATATGTTCGTTTCCTGGTCGTGTACTATTTTGGGATAACAGATGGGTTACGTGTATAAAGATTTTTAAATTCATTTTTAAATCCAGGGAGCGATATTGAATTTCTCATGTCAAATTCTATTGCATTTTACAGAACAGTAGCTGACGGTATAAACGAATTTGAGAAAATATGTGTTCGGCGTGACATCCTTGCGTAATCATCTCTATTTCTTAGAGAATGCAGTATTTGGAAAAGTTACAAAATCAGGTATTGGTAACGAGTATAGATAAATGGCGTCACAGTTTCTCTTGATAAATGATGTCAATGTGTAAAGAAAAAGAACAACACAACAATAAATAAAGTCAGTGTAAATGGTATCATAAGATTAATCAAGTTAACTGGACGTGTGTCATCTATCAGATCCCCGTCTGCTCGGAACAACCAATTCATCCACAGTAGGTAGGCCATGTAAGATAAAATAGGATAAATTGAACAGCCACAACAAGATGCGCGCGCAGCGTCCTTCAACGTCGGTTTATTGCAAAAAACCCAAATATGTTTTGTTCTACATAGATGTCCTTCCAGCCCTACTCGATCAAAGGCCTTCGATATGTCAAAGAATATCGTACAAGTAAACAAAAACGACAACAACGATATAATACAACAAAGGACCTTGTACACAAGGTCCACCTCTATTTACCCTTTTGATTGAAAAGGCTATCTCGGTAGAATTTGCCGTAGCTCTTCCCTTCATTTAGCACGCAAAATTAAAATCCTCTGGTAATAAGGGTGGCGCCTAATAAAGACCGGTGAATTTGTATTATTGTTATCGTTTGTAGAAGAAACTGATACAAAATAGTCGTTTAAGGCATTAGCTTGATTGTTTTAAATATGTTTTTTTTTTTCAAATTGATCAAAATGTGACGTATTCGTTGAAAATTTCGGTTTTATTTGCCTTTTTCTGCATGTGAAATATTCGTTTTCGTGTTCCTATAAAATTCGAAGTCAAACGTATACATCACATATTATGTGCCATATACGTTTCACGCGAATACTATTTTCGACCGAATATATCACACGTGTGACATATGCGGTTGAATTTTTCTCTCGTGTGATATATACGTTACGGGACATATACGGTTCAACAATTAGGCATCACGTAAAGTGTTTGCTGCATTGTCAAAAAAACATCATTTTGGCATGTACAGTATTTTGAGGTTATTTACTTTATTACGCAATTTTTGTTATGATTCGCTTTCTTCAATGCTCTATCCCTTGGTCGCAAGTTCTTACGGACCATGGTTTGTTGCTTAGTTGCACAAGTACCTGATACATATTCTTGAACCAAATCCATAAATTTATTGTTAAAATTCACAATAAAAACTACTTTCGGGAAATTAGGACCAGTTGTCTTAATAATTCTTCATGATCCGGTACTGCGTCGTTTATGTTACAACTTCACTAAACGGGGTGTATTTTATCTTAGGATCAGGAAAGGTATGAAAGGTTAAATGTGATATTGACATGCTACATACCGTTTCATAATTTCAATTACCAAACATCGAGTAACTGCTCGTTCCAAAACGGTAACCTTGGACAGCCCTTTACCTTCGGGTGCTTTGTATTGTGTCTACATATTAAATGTGATATTCTTTACATTTGCACTCATTAAGTTGAACTATTTTTTGTCTGATGTCTAGTTATTGGAAGGCTCATTCGTCTGCGTGTAAGTATGGATGTTGGTGAGTGCTGTGTGTGATAGTGTTAGGATTGTTAGGCGGTAATAGACGGTGATCACCGCGAAAACAGACCTACATGTTGACTAAATAACCCCAAAAAGATAAACATGCAGAATTCTTTAATTAACGCGGACATTTATAAGTGTGTCGTAAAGCATAATTTTACATCATTAATGATGTCGTAACGGCTCGCGCGTCAAAACTTCAGCTTGGCAGATGTTTGGAGGGAATTTATCTGATGAAAAAAGATAGTTTCTGCAAAAGTAAGAGGCTTCATGACTCTCCTTTGGCAACAGAAGTGGCTTTGTTGTGTAATTTCAGTTATGACTTTTTGATAAACAATTAAACATCTGAATACAACAAGGAAATTGAATCTTGTTTATTTGTCACTAATTTTCGCGACTTTGATTAAAACGTGCTAGGATGTTTCATTTGGTCTATCGTCTGGCAGTAGGTGGATGTGTATTAACCTAGAGTGTGTCAACATGGTCACAATAAATTCATGGTAAAATTACTTTAGTGTTTGGTCAGTGACCAAATCCTAATTTTGTTTCATTATCATACATAATGATCATGGATGATACATGGTTTCACCCGAACTGTGTCAAATGGAACAGTGCCACTTCAATTCAGGATCACGTGGAAAACTCATGGACAAACTATGGTTGAAACATGGTACAGTCATTGTTAACATCCTGTTCTGGCAGTGTTTTAGACAGATAATTAACATGGTTGAATCTTGGTTTGATTAGATATGTCAAATGGAACATTTCCACTTTAAGGCCAATACAGTCTCCTCAAAATCTGACATGACCATCATTTGTCTATGATCTGTGGAAGTTATCTGGAATCATTATGGTCATAACTAAAAGGGTTCCAGATCACTTCCACAGATCATAGACAATCGTATTCAAAACAAATCATGGGCAGCCTGTTTTGGCCTTGATGTGGCAATGTTCCATTTGACATACCTGGTCAAACCACGTTTCAGACATGGTCAGATGATGGTCATAGTGTAGTCATTTCAGTGCATGTTTATTAAGATATGAAATGACTGCAATTTGACCATATCTGGGACATGGTTTGACCAGGTATGTCAAATGGAACATTGCCACATCAAGGCCAAACCAATGTTTGTTAAAGTCTGCTATGATCATGATATGTCGAATATCTTGAGGGAATGTTCTGGAACTGAGACGGCCATTGCCATTTCATTTCAAAATCAATCCCACAGAACAGTATCATATCATGGTCATCTCAGATTGATATGTGGCCATGGTGTAGTCCTAATGTGGCATTGTTCCAATATATACCTGGTCATACCATGTTTCAACAATGGTCTTCTTACATCTAAAACAGGGCTAGACCATGGTCTTTGATCATGATTGAATCATGGTTTATCCATGGTTCTAACATGGTTTGTCCATGAGTTTTTCCGCAGGGAATATTTACATTATGGACAACTTAATCGTGGAAGTAGTTAACTGATCGTTGTGTTCCATGGTTGGCGGAATTATTTTCTATTGGAAATATGAAGCACCACATTTCTTACAGATATTTACATGATTGATAGGTAAAGGAAGCCCCACCTCAACTTTTAAAACACATGTTATGTCATATTTATTTATTCCATACGCTCAGGATCTCAGATAAATCGCTTAAAAAATAAAAATGTATCTTCTCCTAATTGTTTCTTAAATTCAAAGTACGTTGATACTATTTGTTTAAATAAAAATGAAGACACGATCAGTATTCCCAGTCGAGACGGATGGACCATGGATGGAGGAAAAAAACATAAGTCTTCTCTGATGAAAAGGGTAAGATTTAAAATACAAAGATTGTTCGTGTACTACAAGACATCTTTAAATTGTTTATAAAACATACCTATTCTTTGAGTCTTCACATTGGACGTCGAACATGACCATGTTATAGCACAAAGTGAAGCATACTTCAGAATTATTTTGAAATACATGATTGACATCATCTGGAAATAAATAGAGAGAGAGGAGTTTGAATATAAAAAGGCATTATGTCTTATACTTAGTAAGATAAGACTGGACAGTGTATTTCATATCTTTGCAAAATAAAAGATACATTTCCGTTGATATTTAAGTACTGCCGATTATATCGTGCCGAATAGCACTTGAAACAAACAAGATATAAAGCAACGCATGTAGTAGTCTGTACCAATTGCGTATTTTATAATGCTTGCTTAGAAATATGGAAGATAGACAAAAGCATCACACTTACTTCAATAAATGATATAAGCACCACCTTCTCATTAACACTGACCAAGCTATAGAGACTATGGTCATACATTTTGTTAATTTCTATAACTATTGATAAGTATTTAACAAAAATTCTTGGTCGTCATCTTGGTCGTCTCTAATATTGTACATCTCAGTTTGAATAGCTTAATGAAAATAACAATTATTTTGGCCTTGGACTACTACACCTCTTACATCTAAACATACCATGATTAGGAATAACTTTATCATGTCGGTAATCTTAGTGCTTTAAACAAAAGTACCGACATCAGTCTTTCAACGGTGTGTTATCCTCATGTGTAAGGTGAATTATCTAAACTTGGAAAATTAGGTATCTTCTTTCCGCCCGTTCCTGTTTTAAGAAGGACCTGCACACGTCAAACCGGAAAAAAATTGACTTCGAGCTTTTACAATGTTTACGTAAAATTTCATCTGATCTGTAGTAAATCAGCTCGAGGAATAAACGTAATGTATTAACATATCTGTGTACACATGATTTACCTTTCGAAAAAATGTAAAATTTAGGAGTCACTGATTGACGGCGGAAGAGTATTTAGTTTTTTTTCCGGAAATACAGTTTGGTAATCTGCCAGCATGTACATTAATGATAAACTAAAAGTGAATCTTTTAGAACTAAAAGTGTCGAAGATGATCTAATCTAATCTACCATACTCGTTTAACGAGTTTGCTAAGATTGGGGCGGCTGACAAGATGAGTAATTATACTTAAGTGACGTTGAAGAAAACTATTTTCAACTTGAGATAGAAAATCATTCAGAAAATAAAACGGCAGTCCTGTTTCATATATGACATTTGACAAAGTGATCAATTATAATGTCATTTGATGTCATTTTACTACTTGTTCACAAAGGCAGATACGATGCTCTTTGAGTTGTAGTTACCGGCGTAAGTGCAAGTATTACGCCTGTTACTGTCGCTTTACTTACATGTATACTATTTTGTTTATAAATATCTGTCAAATTTGAGTCTTTATGCGTTAGTTACAATAACAAAACTTACCATAATATATTTAAAATCACTGGTAAAAGTCAGTTTTAATTTTCAGTCGCTGAATAACGATGCCTACCTTAATGATGCAGTAAAGATGAGTTTTGTGAAGACCTAGTTTATGTGATATTTATCTCGGCAAAGTTACCTCATCATCAGTTATTTTTATTTCTTTATAGCCTGCGAATGTTGTAATAATATTATTGCAACGATCCAACAATGTTTTCCTTTGTTAGTAATCTTACCAAAGCACTTTATAAAGGTTTTCATCAGAGTTTAACATTACTTCAGTGCACATCCAACATTAATTTCCTCAGTACGGTGTCTTTTCTTTCAGTTATACAATTTGTTTTCATTTTGCTTTAAATAATGAATCATTTTAGTTTCTTGAAGTGTTCAGCACAATACTTTTATGGTGTCCTATGATAGGCTACATTTTAAATTTACAGCTAAATGGCTTTAATTTTGTTCTTACATTTTTCACAGATCTACTTTTGTTTAAAGATTATTCTGAGCAAATGATTCCAAACCGTGAAAATGGAAGACAGTAGAATAAATTTACTTACATAATGCCTATAAATCCATGCAGGAAGTAAATTTCAAACCCGTACAACTGACAATGTACGTCGCATTAAACTTTGTGAGTTTTTATCGGTTTAAGTTTTTGTGCAAACATGTAATCTATTTTATCGTATTTATTTGTTTAATCAATCTTACGCACTATCGGATGTAACTTGGTGTCTGATTGATTACTTTAATTTGCGACGTTTAAATAACGTAATGTATTCGTTTAATCGCAAAATAAATAGGGTCAACCGTTTAATTTGTTTTAATAAAAAGAGTTGCCACCATTAAAATCCATATAGTCCACATGTATTAGTATACAGTAGCAAATATCCAAAATAACAAAACAGTTAACCCTATAACATTAGGTCTAAATTCTACAGTTACTGTAATATAAATTATTTTCCTAAAAATATTTTTATTCGTGAAATAATGATTGTAAGTTGCTTTGATTTATAACTACTTTGATTTGATCGGCCGGTAAGCTAGTGCCTAGTTCATAATTTTGTCATCGACAAATTTACGAGATACATTTTGTATAACACATTATACAACGTCATTACGGACCTCTAAAAGCAATATTTATTACGGGTTTTGAAAATGCTACATGTCAGTTAGGTACTGAATATTTCTTTAAACAAATACTAGTATTATGAAATGAATGCAATTCGATAGAATATGGGTTAACATCATTGTTCAGTCTGTAACTTTAAAAATGTCAAACAGTTAATATTTTTCTTGTTGTTTCTATGTAAACGTCAAATAATTTAATACGTTTATGTAAACGTTTAGAAAGTAGAGTGAACAGTTTATATTGTTTGGCCAGCATAAAACACCGAAATCGGTCAAACATGCCGTTATCTTCCAAATTGAATATCGGGTAAAGTGAATCCATTCCGTTACCATGACTCATTCTTTTTAAAAGTTCACAATCACACTACAGTATGTATTTGAAAGAAAGTATCACTGTACAGTCACTGAACAACAAACAATATATTTACTCGATTGCTGAGTGTAGTGTGAAAATATAAATTTTCTTTAAGACAAAATTTGTAATACTAGTATGTTAAACAGTTTTTCTCTTATTACAAAAGGCTAGGAAGTTATTGACTGATTTTAAATTTAAATTTGGTATTACTTGAAATAATAGAATAAAAAAGGCAAAGATAAAATCAAGGTGAATTGGTAGTGGCCATGACTTATTAAAACACTGTTCTAAGGCCCGCTGTGATACTTTTGTTTCACAGTTTTCTTGTTGTAGTTTGCGTCCGGGCTGCAAATTTGTCATGTAAAAACAGTATGTTTCACATACAGCCAGGTCCCTAGCTCTTAATCGGAGCAAGCACTTAAATGTATAACCAACTCAGTACTAAGCGTTTGTTCCATAAGTTGGTCATATAAAAAACAGTCATGCAAAAATTAAGAAGCATTCATGCAATTACACCACATAATAATGAATTCCCGTATGAATATTGAATGCTAGATCGTTTTGAATAACCGTGTTACAAAGTTTAATTTCTTCAAAATGCCTTAGTTGTAGGTAAAGTTCACTAAGTCGCTGTTCTACGAGGGACTGTTGAGTTATGACCAAATGTGTTTTGCGGCTGCAGGATCTGAGTTACGTTAATGAACAGATTGTATGCTGTTCCTCCGACGAATTAATTATAACCAGATATGTTTTAGATTGAAAAAGAGTGTTGTTTAAAATTAAACTTCGTGCTCCAAGACGCTATTGATACTATATGACACCTTACATTTGTCAGGACATGATATAATAAGTACTTCCTTGTTATAAGATACGACCATGATACCACTTTGCAAATCTTAAATTTATGTATCCAAAGTTTTGTATTGCTTCAATGTTAATACGATCACGACAGTTTTAAGGTCATATACTGTCAGATAATCTACAAACGATACAAATGCTCAAATAAGATGTTTGTTTAAAGAAGATCGTGTTGGCTATCCTATTTAAATCACAACGACATTATTATGTATTGCTTGAGCGACAAAAACTTCGCAACATGTGTTTTACGGCCAACTGAACTATTTGAACATAATTATGAATAGTTCAATGTAAAATGAAACACTCGACATCTTGATCAGTACGTGCATAAAGTGAATTCTTTTGAGAACATATTAAATGTCAATGTTTTACCTAGAAACTTTAAGACTATACTTTTTATTGCTTTTCCGTTTTGCATAAGATTTTTCAAAATTAAGTTGATACGTTATTAACGGAAAGGGCCTTTTTGAAACTGTTTCAGTGTTATTTGAAGTTGTCCCGCTCACGTCAGTATGAAGAGGCTATAACGACTATAGAACATGTGTTACTTAAAATATGACGAAAGTAGTATAGGGGACGGTTTGGGGCGATCCAATTCGATAACGCTACTATTATCGGAAAATCCTATTTCAACGTTATAGGTAAGAAAACAGAATTATAATTAATACTTTTATAAATATGTTGGATAAAATAGGTGCAAAAGTTTTTTCCTTGTTTGCTTTCTCCCACTTTTACTCCAGAAGAATTTTACAGAGTGTGTAATACCATGAAATTAAATGTTTTAGGCAAAATGCGTTCAAAAAGTCAACAATTCAATTTTATACAAGATCATTAAAAGAAGAACTATTGTAAGGAATTTTATTGTACATTAAAAAAGAGTCAAGAAGGGCCAGTATAGCTCTACATTATACAGACTGTTCTGAGTAACCTACATGTATATGAAAGCCTATACGCAAACGTGGCACGTTATCAAGGTTTTAGAATAATAAGCTGTATCAAAATTGTTTTTTCAAAGCGTGGCTCATTTTCTATCCATATCATCTACATGTTGCTATCCATATCATCTACATGTTGCAGGCAACCAATTTTGTGAAGATACATTTGAAAATATGACACACAGAGTGCATTTAGACAGTGGTTTGTTGTAGCACTGTTTGATTGCGCATATTTCGGTTCAGTATTCTGTACAGATTTTCGGAAGTTGCAGACAACCTTCTGAGCAAGTTTTGTGAAAATCCATTAGACAATGTGACCTATGGCGTGTTTTCATTTTTTTACAACAACTGTATGTAGTGCGGTTGATTGTTGCACAGCACATCTCAGTTTGCATACAGATTATTTATAGGTAGAGAACAACATTTTGTGTCAGTTTTGTAAAAATCTGTTGAAAAATATTACCTGTAGAGTATTATAAATGTTTTGCACCAATCGGTTTTATCACTGTTTATTTTCGCATAGTGTGATTCATTTTCTATACAGCTCACCTACTACAGGTTGTTGGCAACCTTCAAAGCAAGTTTTGTGATACTCCGTTGAAAAATATACATTTATATGTTTATCAAGGTGTTTAGATAACATAATGTAATAACTGTATAGCATTGTTAATTTTCGCACAGTGTTGCTCAATTTCTATAAATATCATCTACAGATTGCAGGCAATCTTCTGAGCAAATTACCTGAAGGTCAAATGAAAACTGTGACCTGTAGAAAGTTATAAGGGAAAGGTTAACGGACAAACGGACGTACTCACAAGACGTACTTTGTTGGGTTAAACCTTCTTTGATCTTTCTGTGACAGTTGTAATCCCACAAAACAAGATTTAAGCCACACAATACAATTTTAACCTTGCAATGATGGAATGACCTTAAGCCTATCTCAAAACCCTAAGTTGAACAGAAGTCCTTATTCCCTAATGCCTACAGGGTTTATATAGACAGACGGACGGACGGATCATTGACAAACCACAATTGAATAAACTGTGCTGGACTTTGTCGTATGAAAGAATAAGAAAGATAACCATACATTTGTATATAGCTGAGTGTGACCTCCACCTTAAGTCAACTAAATTAGGACATGATTTCTGCAAATAATATAGAAGAGATGAACATTTTCCGAAGTTTCATTGAAGGGTATGAGAGAAAACATCAAAAACCAATGACCCTTAAGTGTGACTTTGACATTGAGCTTGAAAAGTTTGAACGTAGGTTCTGCATGTTGTATTGGTCAAATAACTATCTGACCCACGTTTTATGAAAATATTTCATTCCGATATATGTTGTCGCTGTGAGGCGGGAGAAAATAAATGGTTGTACGGCAAACATAAAGGTCAGACTAGATTAACTGATGATGTTTCAACAGGTTAAATGATGTCCCGACCTAACATAATTTCGTTCCGGCTCAACGTAATAACGTTCTGACCGTTGATAATGATGTTTTCACATAATGTTATGACGTTTTTTACTGTGAAAAATAATGTTTGCACATAATGTTATGGCGTTCTGGCCTAACATAACGATGTAAGAAGGAACATGTCATTCAACAGGTGCATATGGCCCATATGGAGCATAGTTCGTGTGTGTGGCTTTTTGTCCAATTTCTATACATAACCAACATATAGTATTTTATTCGTTAAACAGAGGTCACCGGGGACTTATTCGTCAAAGAATAAGTATTTGCCGAGTCAAAACACACAGGACCTCTTGCTTGACTTCATAAATTTGGTATTTTGGTTCACTTTCATTAAAGATATTTTAAAAAGTAAGCAAAAGTGCACAAAAGCTAGACGTTTACCTGAAGGCAATACTTCCCTTTTATTTCACAAGACTTTTACATTATGATTAAGTATCATGGTCAACAACCTTTAAAATTACAACTTACAGAGTTTAAACTGATCCATGCAAGAAGTTCATTATCAAACACACGAAACTAGATTCACAAAGTGTTATCGGTTAAGCATTCATGGGATTTTTACGTAAGAAGTTTAAAGATAAATTCACGATAAATTAAAATCTAACATCATAAAATAAAAAAAAGTTGTATTTGCTGTATTCCGGTTATAATACTTTGTGTATTGTGCTCTAGATGTTGTACTTAGGCCAATCTATGAAGAAAAGACAAGAGCTGTCCTTCATAAGTAACAAATGCCCCAAATGAGGTGTCTCACAGTACTTATGCACAACATTTAATATCTAGATGCATAACATTGTTCAAATTTATTTCAATATTCTTCAATGTATAAATTGAGTTTCAATGCATGACAAAGTTACAGTCCGGACACGAAAGTGTGCATATATACAGGATTCTTTTTTATATATTATATATAACAAAATATCATAGCAAGGCCTTAAGTATATGGAACTGCCGCCATAAATTTCAAACGCATTTTGCGGCACTGAGCAGTTCAAGATGGCCCCAATCAATTACCAAATCATACATTTGAGTTAATATCACTGATGGTCATTTGCAACTACACACGTCAAATGCGATTTACATAATTTTAACTTCGTATATATAAAAGCATTGCTTTATTTTCCACAATAAAGGCACTTGAAAGTAATGCAGATAAAAGCAACTAATTTTAACAAATAAGTATCGAAAATCATGTTTGATTCGTGTTGCTCAAATAAGTTTACTTTGTGAATTGTGCTCTAGATGTTTAATTATAAAACAGTACTGTACTGTATGGCCAATTTACATTATAGTTCTGAGAATATTCGCCAAGCTTCGGCTCCAAAATCATGTTCTATCTTTATTATATCCTTATATCGAATCTTTGAATTTTAAGTTTCATCTTTCCTTTTAAACACATAAAGCTAGGGAATAGAAAGAAACTTGACAATAATTAGGGGTAAAGGGGAAGACACAGAGCGCAGGGTGCGTTCTAAGGCGCACCAATAACCGCCTCCGTTGCCTAGTTGTTAGAGATGTTGACTTCAAATCACTGTAAACTCTCATTGAGGGATGGTCATGGTTTCGAGCCCTGAAGCCGACCATGTCTCTTTATGTGATAGAGATGGCTGTTTCTTACGGAGGATAGTTATTCTAGTACTAGTTTTCAGTCATAGGAATTATGGTTAGATAAACTGTCCGCCTATACAAATGACAGAAATACGATTGAAGCGGGCGTTAAACCCATACGATAAACAACAACGCATATCAAATATATCTAGTTCTCTGTACTGAAAAAGTCAATGGCATTCCCCTCGCTGCTAAACTACATTAAACAACTCATGTCCCTGATAATTTAGTTCATGTACAGATCAAAACATGTGTAGCCGTCTCATAATTTTTGGAAGGGCCAGATGTAATGATGCGAACATTGAAGTTATATTTACTGATGTAGTAACATGTATTTACTGATAGGATAATGATACAACTATGTTCTATTTACTCTTAAACAATGTTGACTAATGCCTTTTTTTCGTACTCAAGCCGTTTCTCTGACAAAACAATTTGCTAGAGAGCCTTTCTATGCAATATCACTTAAAAATACTGCGCTATATTTCTAACATGTAAAAGAGGTACCTGTAATTGTGCTCTTAGTACTTTGAGTCAAATATGGATATCATGTTAACTTTGTGCGTTCTGATTTCATTCTATGTCTATCGTTAGAAATTATAAATTTGTCAGGTGAGTATGTTTATATAGTTATTTTAGTACTTCGAAAAAGATTCCAGACATCTGTTCACGGTAGATCGAAGAACCATTAAATAAAGATATAGAAAAATAAAAACAATAAAAGCTAATATTAAATTTCCAAAGTATATATCTGATGCATTCGTAGTTATGGCTTTTTCTGGTTGTGATTGCAATGGAACTAAAGTACATTTCAATATACATAAAACTTTCTTACATGATAAATCCTCTTACATATTTATCGCGTTCTTAGTTTCGGACAATATGAAGCAACACCTAAGAACGGTCATCAATGGTTTAGAACTAAAGATTACTAAAATTAAAACACATGTAAGCTGTACTAAATATTACTTAGTTCAAACGTCAAAGGGGAAACAAATTGAAGACAGAAGACAGTGAATGCCAAACAAAACCTAACAAGTAAATAGGAAGGCTTATGGCAAAATAATGTATAGTTTCGATTAATTTTATTTGAAAAAGCGATTATTGTATTTTATCAAAGATAGTGTCTATTAAATTGATCCTTTATAAGGGTACAACTATTATGTACACTGATAGTCAAACGGAGTTTTCACTAGCGACACTGTGTACGGATTCTTTCCCAAGATATCGTGCATTATGCTTGATAGATCCATTCTAAATTCAGACGATGCATGTTTTTAGATTTCACATGGATTGGTGTCTGATCCTCGTTGATCTGTAATTATAAATTATGTTTTCTTGCATACAGTATTTATGATCAATTTGCCAGTAAATTACATCGCCACATTGATAATCAAACATTGTTGACTAGTCACCGTGAGTCACTCAAAATCGAAGCTAACAACACATGAAACTCGGTCAAATTACATGTAATTGTGAACAATTATGAAAAATGGTTTGAAGAGAAAGTAATTCAGCTGCGTTTTCGTATGTTCTTTTATGTGTTAAATATTTGTCAGAAGAAGTGTTTAATAATAGGGTTATTCTAATACCAGTTACGTTGTCTAATGTTTCGTATTCCGGCACTTCTGTCGGTATAACATACAGATTTGGCACGGTGTAAATGTTTTGATTCTTGGGCCTGCAAAATAAAACATGATGGTAATTTAAGCTCTAAACTGTTTGTCTTAATCACTTGCAACTTTGCAAGAACTTGATCTTAGAAACAACATAGGCAGGGTTTACATATGTGCAAGTTTTTGTACAAGACATTAAGATAAGAACTTTTTATGATTTGTAAAAGATTTGTTCATATGTAAACACCAACAATTAAGCAACTTTTGTCAAAATTTATGTGACAAAATATGAGATAATTTTTTGTGCGAGAATAGAGCCTGTTCTATTTTCACAATTTCTTGGCTGTCAACTCAATGATAAGAAGTGTTTTTACGGGAAAAACAGCTGTGGGCGAGATACTTCAGGTACATATGTTTACGTTTGTACACAGTGGTTTGGTCAAAGGAAAAAGTTTATCTTCTGACAGATTTGTATGAAGAAAATGTTCTATATTATACAGGTGCAAAGAACTTTAACAATAAATAAAATAAGAGAATTTCTAAGATAAATTGAAAAACATTTCAATATGTACTGGTCGTGCAATGAACAGCTATCATCATATAAATATTTTATTCTCAATTAGAACACTTATTGCATTTCTTTTAAAACCACAATTACCTGCAGGTAATGAAGCAACTTCTAAAATTAAAAAAGCAAGGTAAGACGAAGAGAATTTGTTTTTCTTTGAAGTATTCTTCTTGGTCCTAAGTTCACCTGCCTGTTTAATCATTATTTTAACAAATGAAAGGAAAAAATACACAATTATATAAAGTAGCACTTCTTAAAAAGCTGTTTAAGATATTTACTTAATTAAAACGTTACTAATTATCAGGATATATAAAGACAGTAATACAAGTTACTTGTTCAGACCTATGTCGTTATATCTCAAAGCTTGTCAAAATCTAAAAATCAAACCACACTTTTTCTAAGTTTCTATTATATTTCTTTCTTGTATGTACATCGATGCCCATTTTTTATTTTTGCGTTGTAAAACAAAGGTCTTGTCCATAATGTAGGCAACATATCTCAAAATCCTTGTCATTCCTTTATCTTGAAAAAAAGATTTATAAAAACTGAAAAATATTTTTACTGAAGTGGGTGTGGTAATGATAAGAAACTGACATTATATTTATACAAGTGATGACAAAAAACCTTAGAAAAGATGGAAAATTGATATCTATTCTGAAAAACATACCATAGACATAAGAGTTTGCTATACCCGAATTCCAGCTTATTTTAAAGTTAGCACCTCGTTTTGATGGTGTATCAATAAAGATTTATTTTGTGAAAAAGTTAAATCAATGACCCATAGCATATCTAACAATATGTTAGTTTCTATAAAAAGAATAGTTATTATGTTTTTCAGCAGTGACCCCCCCCCAGCGCCCCCCTTAAAATAATAAAGTGATAGCCTAACTTCCTGTACGTCATACTTTTAACATTTACCTAGAAGGTTGTTTTTGATACAAAAACATATGTCTCCTCTATTCGTGTATAATAACCCCATATAAAATATACCGATATTCACAACTAAATTCGATAACGATTAATCGTGTGAAGTTATTTAGTTTTGCCCCGTTCAAATCGAACCGAAATATATGCATGATTATTTTTAAAACTGGGACAACACACACACACGTAAAACAATAACTTAAATAAACATTAGCGGTATAGAAATGATAAAATCTTTCAATAGTGACGATCGGTTACTTTTGCACGTGTGACAGGTACGATTTCACCATTTTACACGAGGAAATGTAGGTGAGCGAAAAATATCGCTTTTCATTTCCATTTTATTATTCTATAACGCAATTCAAACCGTAAAAACAGAATTTTGATTTTAAAAATCAGTCACTTTTAATGAATAACCAAGAGCGTGGTCGCGCAATTGACATCAGTGTTGCTTAGCGGCCAATCACTCGGACACTTATAAAATGTATCATATTTATTTAGCAATAATTTTATGTGCAAACATATGCAGTATCTACCTGTTCACTATAAATCGTAACAAAGATGGAAATTTATCTGTAAAATACATTCAACATTTTATTTTGTTTCTTTACTCGGATGTACGGATTTTATTATGAATCGGTGACTTTTCTCATTGTTCGGATTTCGCGTTATGTCATTTTGTGAATTCGGATTTTACAGTGATGTTTTTAATCTGTTAAGTTTAATATGTATTTGTTAATCAATTAAAATTAAATTTCGCAGAAGTACGTATGATGTGTTGAATTAATCATATTATAAATTTGAACAAAATCCGCATACAAATAATCCAGTTATACCGAATTATATAGGTGTCGGGTTAGAAGTGGCTCAATTACACTTCATACCGATGCTTCAGGTCAGCTTTACTCCAACTCCAAAAAGGGGTTTAGGAGATGAATCCCGGACAGGATATTATATCGCCAGTCACCTTTGAAGGACAGACGGACAGACAGACACACACACAAACAATGCCAAAACAATATAGTGAGACATAATATTTTCTATGTTACCTGTTTTTTCTTCGTCTACATACAACACAACCAGTTATTGGTGCGGCAAGCAATACTGATACAGTGATAAAAACATATCCAACTTTTCTAGCTAATGTGCCACGTGGCGTTTGACGCCAAACTGCAAAACAAATCGTTCACATGTTATATGTCTTGTGTTTTACACAGCTCATTTATAGCCTTGCATATTTTCCTTTAACCGTTCGGGAACTTTATTTCCTTTAAAGCAGAACTTAACGATTTTATAACTTAGTTTATGTTTTATATGTCCCCTTTCTTAAAGACCCGGTGTTTATGACACTTTCTGCAGAAGTCGAAGAACATCAACTGTCTTACATAATCTATATTATACGTCTGCTAACCAATGATGATTACATACAATACTGGAACGATCTTATTTTTCTACCTGTGTATATTTGCACTGACAAAAGAAATGACGGCAAAGTAAAACAATAACTACCATCTGGAAGCATCTACACATATAAGAATATAGCTTAAACTGGTTTTCATACTATCAATTTATTTATTTTAATCATAAAGTCTTAAAATATGTTGATAATAAACCTTGTTTTTGTATTTGACATGAAGGGCCAAACCAGCCAACAGCACATTGTCCATCAAAGCAGACTCCAGAAGAGACATTGCAGTTTGTTTCGACCTCACAGTGACAGCTTAAATTGCAGTCTTGCCCAAATCTACCTCTGACGCACACTAGATGTAATTGTTGAGGAAACACATTTCAATATAATCATTACATATTACATTTAACGAACAAACCTGAATATCATTGCATATATAAAGTTGATATAAATATGCTTACACAAATGCAGTCACTGTAAATGGACGTATGCTCCCACGCTATGCTTAAGATATATAACAGGTTTTAATGCAGAAAATTCGTTACGCTAAGTGCAAAAATACTATATCATACATGTAATAGAATAGGCAACTGATACAGCCTGGTTGATGCAGGCATTGGTACATATCTAATTACTGAGTGTTGCAGCTGATTTATGACCTAGATATATCCTCAAGGATACTATTTTGAGCCATAATTATGTTTCGTCGTCATCAAGCGGGAAAATCATTAAATTATTTTTAAAAAATCGTTTGACAAGTTCAAGAAAACTGAATAAGGACAGGAATAAACTTCACCCAAGCTAAAATTATAGTTCTTGCATACGACATTTATTACATTTATCACTACCTACTTAGTTTCACAATTCAGTTCAACATTATAGAAATAAATGTACTTTAAGCTTGAGCGTAACCTCTCCATTAGCTTTAACTACGGAAACTGAAATATTAAATATTGCTCCCTATAAGGGGAGCGGTGGTGCTGAAGCTCATCCGGAGGTTGCGGGTTCGAGCTCCACTGGGGTCACGACCGCACCTCCTCATATGACACCAGTACTAATTTTTTAAGGAAGCGGACTCGAGAGTGACTCGATAAGCTACAGACTTTCTTCACAATCGAGCTAAAATAAATTAGTATAAACTAAATATTGCTCCTGCTGGATGATTTGGTCAGCATTCGTCCCTTAGACAATCATTCTTTATTTTAAGTTTAAAATCAAGTCATAAAGTAGTGTTTTTAGTTTTGTTCTTTACATTTATAATGGCGAAAAACTCAAAACTGCTCAATACTAGAGTAACAGTTCTTGTTTCCTACACGTTCTTCCTGATACAGTGTACTAACATTTCATTTTAATGCCAATCCCGTCAAAAGTGTGAAGCTACTCTTAACACAAGAAACAAACAGAGAAATACACGATCTTCCTAAATGTAAGGCTTTCATTAATAGTTTGAAAGTGTTTAGGTTATAATGAAATAATACAAAAATGTACATGCAGGACCAACTAAAAAATATCTCTTGCTAGAATACAACGCACTTTTCCTTCTCGCAATTTATCTATATAGCACGGCCAAAGTCAATCCCTGATACGGATCGATGACCGACGGAGAGGCCGACAGACAGACACACATAAAGTTCGATCACTGTTTGTCCCTACCTATCAGAGCATAAAACTATAACGACTGTACGGTTGCTATGTTTGACCTTTTCAAATATCAGCATATTGTTATCATTAGATTAATATATGTACTTAAGAAACTCTAATACTTTAGCAAATGTTTCGTAAAATAGTTAAATATAATGTAATTATATAAAACATAAAAGTATTTGAAAATATTTATCATATACTATACAGATCTCATATGCATAATGCGTATACATATATAAAGGTTCAAATTTGAAAAAAATAGTACACGCATGTTTTGTCTAATGCACTGTATTTATATCTTTTATGTATGTTGTCTATTATGAGACCAGATTTCTTTTGTTATAGGTCAAGACTAGTTATCAGTGACACGGAACGACACTTTAGACGCATTTTAAAGCTATCGCAATATACCACGTAAATCATCATTTTAGACTGTGAACGGAAATAAGTCAACTTTTAATGTACATGACTGGATGAGATACAAATACATGTACCATCTACAGCATAGTATTATCCGGCACCGTTATACTTGAAAAACTTAAGCCAAACTTTTAGTGTACCAGCACAGACAAATACCGGCGTTTCCCACTGGTATGTCATGAAATAGGACCAAACTATTCAGGTCTTGTCATATATGCTGCGGATTTTATTTCTACGGTGAAAAAAACGCAGAAATATTGTCACCGCAAAAAACAAAACTCACTAATACTGTATATCCCGTATTGACATTTTCTGTGTAGCGCGTACTCTTATATGTTTACTAAACCAAGTATCTAGTATATCTTTAACGAATAACGTAAGCTTTTAATCTATTGTTGATGTATTACAACAACAGTTCAAGGGCTCATCATCTAAGAAAGTTCATTTATTCCTAGTTAAGATTGTAGATTTCACGTATTATGCTATAAACTGCCTCAATGTATTTGAGCTCCATATTTCAACGCCCAGCGATCATAAAATCTGCAGCGATAAATGATACAAATGGATTCAATATATATAATGCAGACAAGAAAAGACTAAATGTAGATTTATTGATTATCAATTATCTAAGTACCACTAAAATATCTACAAAATAATAGCCTTAATAGATCAAAGTAGATTCCTACCGTTGTCACAAGCGCCTCCTGTCCATCCTGGTTCACATGCTCTAATATCACACGCACCATTGACATTATTGCAAGCTGTATAGTTAATACAGTGGCAAGTATGACTGCATCCTGATCCAAATCTCCCGGCATCACATTCTTTAATACACACACAAAATATATATACCGCCATATTTTTTATTCTCTATTTTTGAATTCTGATAGTGATAGGTTATCAAGTATCGTTTTAGCTCGGCTGTAAGTTTTATCTTATTCATACCGACGTTGGTATTAGTTTGTTGTAGCTTGTTTTGTTTATTTACTTACTCTAAATTGCGAAACAAGTGTGTACAACTTATATTAATCGCTGTCGAGACTCGGCAGTGATGGAATCAAGCAACCAATATATAATAACAGATATCTAATTTCAACTTGGTACACTTAGCTTTAGATACAATATACATTACTGTAACAGGTTACATAACTGTGTCAACAAGCTGTGGAGATATTCCGGTTTTGATTTTAAAATACAGGTAAAAGTTGTATATGCAACATGATATGTCTCAGATTGCGCTGTTTGAAAAATGGTTTAATTTCAATTTATGTAACAAAATCTGATGATCAACAAGGTCAAATGCTTTTCGTAAATTGTATGACTGTTAATGCTGAATGTCTTGGCCTTTTTAAAGGAAAACAAGGTGATGGTATTCTAAGGGTTACTTGACGTAATCCAAAATAATATTTAGGTTCTTAAACAAAACTTTTTCATTCGACTGATGTATTTATACTGATATGACACATATTATTTTTATTTCTATATTTAATTTACTGCGCGGGAGTAAATAAGAAAAGTCGGTAGGAGCTACGTCCATGTCCGAAACTCCGCCTACTTTTCCGAGTGCTTTAATCATAATAAAGCACTCGAATTGACTATTATAGAAATATACCATAGGCATATTTGAATTAAAATTAAATTATCACTGAAACGAAATTTTAGTATGCGTAGTGTGCACATGCTACATTAAGTTACCTTTGTCACATGATTTTCCTCTCCAACCAGGCAGACATCCAGGTGTTTGGCATTTTCCTGTTACCGGGTCACATTCCTGTTTATCTGAGCAGTGACATTGTTGACTGCAGGAGATTCCGAATTTACCTAAACCGCACGCTGTAATGTATTTCTGATTGATTATTTTTAAAAAACAATTGTTTGGAATCAGAGCTTAAACATGGAAAGTTTGTGAAATATATTATAAAAGAAATAATGATAGATCTACAAAATGTGTTCAAACGTGAAAAACTACAAACGGATTTACGTAAAAAGTATACCGAGCGTAATTAATGCTGGAAACCATGCGACGATGACGTCGTTTAAATGACGTCATTTGCGCGATGTTTCTGATGACGTTTCCCGCGATTTTCGATATTTTGTAGAAATAAACTCAATAAATGTAGAGTTTTAACCATAAAATAAACAGAAAAATTGTTGGTATCGGTGTAATATCACGATAATTTCACTCGTGAACACCAAAAGTTGTTATTTTCACTCGTGGCTGCGCCACTCGTGAAAATATCACTTTTGGTGCCCACTCGGTGAAATTATAACGTGATCTTACACCGAAACCCACAAATATGCGCTCGGTATACTTTTTACGTAAATCCGGGTTAAAGATTGCAAAACAGTGAAAAATAAAAATGGTAATCCACTGTTTCAAAACTGTGGATTATCACTTTTATTTCACTGAGAAAACTCTATAATTCACTGGAAAACATAAAATAAAACGTAATCTTACACCGAAACCAACAATTATCCTCTATTTAATTATACGAGATTTCATAGGGAAAATGTTATTTGCGTTATTGGTTCTTACTTATAGGACAAGGTTGATCCCATCCAGCACGACAATCATTTGGACACAGCCCGTCTGTTTTTGAACATGGTATGTTATCTTTACAATGGCAGATGTGTTTGCAGTCTCCAAAATATCCGTCTGGGCATTCTATTGAAAAAAGAAATGTATTATCAAAGCGGAAATTTGATATCTAAAATGTATCAATTCATACGTAAGAATCTTTCATTAATGCGATTTCTCATTTGATCTTAAATGTTTTAAATCCCGATGAATATTATGGGCTTTTTTCATTACACTCTGGCAGCTAGCACTTCCAGTTCATCAAACCAACACTGTTTAAAATAGGTCCTATTTGAAACATATGTGGAATTAAATACATGTACCACTGGAAACTAATTATACATAGTTCTCTAGACAGGTCGATTATCAAAAGGTAACAATTGTTCTCACGTAGGGCAAGCAGATCCATTGCATTATACAGAGATATAGCTACCAGATGATAACAAAAGCACTGTGAGCGATGAAGGCCTGGGGCTATAGATTTACTCCCCTAAAAACATATTTTGACCTTCGTGATTTGCGATGAACCTTACCTAACGCGCGGGTCGAAGTTTGCAGAGGAAGAAATTTAATATACGACACAGAATGAATGATTAACAAATATATCGATGGCATGGAGGCTTGTTTGATTATAGAACGTACTTTAGATGAAAAATAATCACATGGTCAACATTATAAATTGTTTAAGAGACCAATAGAAATAAATCGATCTGCGCTTTGTTCAACTTCTAGCGATATGATCTGATGATGTGGATCGAAAAAATTTGTGTACCAAGGACAAGACCTTGAAACAGAAATAAACTAAGCACTACTAGCAATGAGATATAAATACTCTACTGTGCTATGTGTGTAGCAGGGAAAACCAAAAATATTTTTGTTTACCTTGTAATCGGTGAAACCGTTTATCTAAAGCGCGGGTATTACAAAACGTACATTAAATAAAAATAATCACATGGTCAACATAATTAATTATTTAAGATACTAATAATTTGATCTGCGCTTTGTTCAACTTCAAGCGAGACGAATTGGATCGAAAATTATCGTGTACCAAGGACAAGACCTTGAAACAGAAATGAAACAGAATCCTTGCCATTTATTGCTATAACTCGTGGCCCAATCAATTTATCAAATGTTTTTAAATTGTTTCTATCCAAATGTTATACGTGTACTTGTACATAGAACAATAAAATAGTATTAAACTAAACTAAACTAATAGAAATGAAATATATTTTTAAATAGATTACTGTACAGTGCGTATAACAGGGAAAACTAAAAATGATTCGTGCTTACCTTGTTAGAGCTGTTAAGAGTTGGTCGGGAAAACAAGTGATGAACAGATCTAATAGTTTAGATAGACACCCATAATGTTGGTAAGGTCAGCCTCGATAAATGGCGGGTAATTTTGCTCACGTGACTTCCCTCTCGGGAATGTACGTAAATTATATCTCTTTTTTAAGGTAATGTATTTTTGGGTAAATATATATATGTAATGGCTCTTAAATAAGAAAGTTGGCAATAAAATAACATCAGAAATTTGAATATCAAACTCTTATATCGAGCTCCGTACGTTCCGTAAATATCCGTACTTTTCCGTGATATGCATATGATTATCTTCCGTAATCAGCTAACAGCGCAGTAATTTCTAAAACAGAGTCCATGACAAAATTGAGTAATGGAGCCCGTAAGCTATGGACCTGTCTGCAATCGTTTGAAGTTGTATGTACTGTTTTTGTTTGTAATATGTTCTTATCGTATGCGACATTCAAACAAAAGATTGATCTGGTCTGTCTTGCAATACTTTCCCATAGCGCATGTTAACAGTTGTTATTTTCACTTAGCACAGTTCAATTGTCTGCAGGGTTTGAAATGTGGTATGCTAACTTAGGCCTATGGGACTTCAGTCCCCAGGCCAAAAACGAATGGATACATTAGATACCTATATTTTCTTTTTAAACCACATTCAAAAGGAAACTCATTTCTACTCGAGCCATCTGTTTACTACCATATTAAAATCATTTGTAATAATGATTGGGCTGTTCTCTCTGGAGGGCGGCTATAAAACGAACAGACTTTAAGTAATTTGACATTCACTTTATCGCAATACAGGGTAGGTAACTCGTAATTTCACTCGGTACGTTTCGGATATTTAAGCTGTACAGTATCGAACGTATCTAGAGGTGTATAATTGGGTTGATTAAGGTACATACTACTACTACTAATCATGCTTATTGTTATTTACCTTTATCACAACGTGACCCACTAAACCCAGGATTGCATCCGTCTGGACAATCACTGCTCCGAAAATCACAGATGGTGCCATTTTTACATTGATTACAGGTTACAATGCAGCTCATGCCGTACTTTTCATCACACTCTAAAAGGATACGTATTCTTTTATTTTGTATTTACATATAATTTATCAAACAACAAAGTGCATACTAGATGCCCATGTGCAACATGTCGAGTCCGCCAGCTGTCAACTCCTTACCAAGTAGAGATAGGCCAAAATACACCTTGATATTGGATGTAACATGCATGTTGTACCACACAAAAGTGGTCTCGATTTTTCTCTACGGCCAGTAATAAAAAGTTACAATATAAGCTATAGTAATAACAAAGGAAAGTAGTTCTAAAAGCAAGGGTAGCTCATGGTGGTGAACATTTGTGCCAAGTTACATCAAAATCCCTCCATGCATGAGGAAGAAATGCTCGGGACAAAGATACTCGTGAATATTTTTGAATTTGACCTTCAACCTCTAAGTGTGACCTGGACCTTAGACCTAGGGACCTGGTTCTTGCATGACACTCTGTCTCATAGTGGTGAACATTTGTCCAAGTAACATCAAAATCACTCCATGCATGAAGAAGAAATGCTCCGGACAAAGTCATTCTTGAATTATTCTTGTATCTGACCTTTGGCCTCTAAGTGTGACATTGACCTTTGAACTAGGGACCTGGTTCTTGCACATGACATTCTATCCCATGATGGTGAATATTTGTACTAAGTTAAATCAAAATCCCTTCATGCATGAAGTAGATATGCTCCGGACAAAGTCATTCTTGAATTTGACCTTTGACCTCTAAGTGTGACCTTGACCTTAGACCAAGGGACCTGGTTCTTGCGCAAGACACTCCGTCTTATGATGGTGAACATTTGTGCCAAGTTATATAAGAATCCCTTTGTCCATTGATAAGTTACAGCCCGGACCAACTAAACTCGGACGGACGGACGGACGGACGCACGCACACACACCGCACCGCCATTTGGACAACTATATCGAGCTTTCGCAAGCGGCTCGACAATAAATGAAGAAAAATGGCTAGAGCCCGTGGAACAATTCATACGTGGAAAGAAATGTTTGTTTGACCTTTGTAACGTTAATTAATAGTGGAACCCGGGATTTGGGGTAAAAAGAGAAATATTGATATAACGAATTCCTGAATAAAATAAGTATATTGTTTTAATTTATTTTTATTCTGTTTTGAAAATTATTGGCCTATAGAGGGAATACAAGATTGCAATAGAAGTATATGTAAAAGGAATTTAAGATTGACTTACTTAATTCTGCCGCTACCGTGGCCTGGTACTGCAAACAGAAAAACACTTGCAGTGTACAGAGCCACGTCAACCATTCGAGACAGAGTGTTTCATCTACCAAGCCCATATCTGAAACAACAAAAAATATGTTGTTAATGATTCATATATATATTTATTAATTTCAATCTAATTCACATACATACAGACATACCTCAACATGAAATTATTGAAAACAAACATATGCATATGTAACTTTTTTTAAATTTGTATTTCAAGAGACTCGTAGTATACCGATATTGCATTGAATATCACATATCATTGTAAAATATCAACGGTTGCACGAGATGCAGACTTGAAATATTGGAAAATGTTGCAACATAAAACTAAACAGTTTTTAGAGAAAGAAAAGAACTTTGTTTAAATTTTCGAACATGTGGTTTATGTCTGGTGTGAGCTGCAATGTAGTGTGGAAGTTTGATTGTTGTTGATATCTATCAGTTACATTTACTTAACGGTAATTCAAGAGTGAGGTAAATACTACTACATGTATGCTATTCAGACACAATATCATGACACAAGTAATCCACTGGACTGACATGTAGGTCTCCGTATTCTGTATCCTTCATCCTTTGGTTAAATGTTACCAAAACACATTCGTACATGTATGTCTAATTTTAAAACTAGCTTACCTGATTTTAATCTACCCAGCAGCATTGCAGAATAAACTGAAAATTAAAAAAAAAACAGTCGGAGAATCTTAATTTGACGCTTTCAAACGTAGTCTTTTTCCCGCAATCATGTGGACACAAAATTTTCAGTCCACCAATTATCAAGGACAATTCATAAACAGAATGATGTCGGCACAAATATGTGAAACAATATTTGTGAAAGGCATTGCTGTGTTTTTATTTCAAGAATCTTCTTCTGACCTCATTTCTGTATCCCGAGTTTAACGCCATTGGCGAACAAAATGGTCGTGATATATAATATTATATGATATATGTTGTACGTATAGGTAAATTATCGCAATATTTTAGCACTAGCACTACTATTGTTATGTGCTAACTGAATCATGTTGAACTAAAGTGGAACTAGCGCAATTTTGTACTCGCAACCAAAATGCAGTACGAAAATGTATCGGAAAGGTTCAGAAGTGGAATTGAACGCATTACGGTATGTTTCAATAAATGTGTTTAATAAATAACTCAAACAAGTTAAATGCATGACTTAGACAATTTTCAGCACAAATGCGGGCAATAATCTAATGATTAACTTAAAAGCTTCTCTTTCTTAATGTGATTTTATATCAAAATACTGCAAGTTTAGGTGACGAGCCATATTCATTTTTGTCAGTAAAACGTGTAAAAGAATAATTGTTATTGCTAATACTCAAGAACTTTAGTGTGTTCGCTGATCGTAATGACACAATATTTCTTGAAGAAATCTGGTTGACAACTCCCTAGTACCATTCATGTGTTGCAAACTTCGCCGCATTGACGGACCACGACCGCTTGAGTGGTCGAAAAAGCTCACTGCCATTTCATGTAATATAATACGTACTGTGAATGTTCAAAACTTTCTGTTTTATATATGCACTTGATTACCAATAATACCGTTTAATGTTGTGCGAGTATGTGTACGCATTTTGGTAGAACAATTACAAAATGCGCTGTGTCTAACACATTTTGGTAGAGCCCTACTACCAAAAGTCGGCCGAATGTTGGTACTTAGTACCAAACTTCAACTAAATGATTAGAAGAGAGAACGCCAAACTTGCAAAAATAGGTAATATAAACGAAATATTATAACAGTCGGTTGATCTGTGGGGTCATATCTTTTGAGTTGGCTGTATAGTTCCGGATCGCCCGAAAGGCGGAGCCTCGAGTGTGATCCTGTTCTATGCAGCTAACGAGAAAAATACACTCGCAGATCAAAAGACTGTAATAGTATTCCTTTTATTATATACCTTTACCGGATGGCATGTACAATTTTATATATTAAACGTTAATGTGTGCCATTTATGGCGAAAAGTCAACATAATGCGCTATTTTCGTTTCACGTTTTATATGACGTCAATGACGTCACTTGCCTATTCCGTGTGTAGATAAACAAAGAACAGTAATAAAAAGTCAATGCAAATTGTAAATCATCTATCAGGCTCATTTAATGCGAAAAAGATATAGTATTCATTTGTCTTCGAATGTGTTATGAAAAAGTAATGTGACGACAATATAACCAAACATATTTTACTGCAGCAATGTGGACATAGTTTCCATTATTTAGCGTGGGAATATTATATGAATATGCGTAAGTGTACAACCTACACGGTAGACAACTAAGATACGCATAATTTCATCTGATACGGAAAATTTGATACCGGATGTTGTATTTTACTGCACAAATACTAAAGAAAATTCAGATAAACATTAATAGGCATATAATGAATGTTTATATCAAATGTTAATAGTTTACGCAATATCGTTTGTAAATGGACACAACTTATTGGTACCTATGTATGTAATGAAGTAAAAACAACTTAAACAACTGCCTTGTAAGATAAAACATTATTCTTTGTCGTGAAATGAAATAAGTTATTCGACAATACAAATACATTGACACACATCATTTCATTTTGGAAATCGGATCCATGACCATGGACGTATGTCCCTAGAAGTATAAGTTTCAGCCAGAGGAAATAAAAAAATAGAGTAACAAATATGTGAGCTTACTTTATTTAAAATCCATACATAAGGTTTGTAAAGGTAGCACTTACACTAAAGATCCAAGCGTTATCACTCAGATTATTAATGTTTGTGCACATACATGTTATCTATTTTATTACATCTATTGAATAAACGATGTTTGATATTATATGCATCGAACCTTGATAACTTGTACTCTGCTGAAAGCAAAGAAATTAAATGTTTATATATATAATTGCCTTGGAGACCAGTGCAGATCATGATCAATCCGTATAATAAGCAGGTATCGTTTTATGGAACAACCCATTCAACAATAAATGGTAATATCCAATTTAATCTAAATCATGTTTCCATTTATTTACTTTTGTCTTTCTGGAAATATATTGTTTATATTGGTATATAGAAAAAATATATGTATAACAATTCAAATCTTCACAAATAAACCACACAAATCTGGGGTTTATGATATAGCAATGAAAGATGCATTTGCAGATTTTGCACACAAAAATGTAATTTCTTTTATAACAAATGCAACTGCATTCTTTGGCAACTCAGAGAAACACACATATTACAGGAATCTATCTTACTCTTTTTCAGATTTTGGTGAGAAAAAATTAAAGTTTTTAAAACTGACTGAAATTAATATGGTTATGAACGAATCATCACATTAAAAAGGTTGTAGTATAAGTTCCTGTTAAGTATTTCTGCATTTTTGAAATTATGCAAACGCTTTGAAATTCCAATATAAACATTTAGTGTAGTGATGCCGTCAAACCAAGCCCATCAACATTTTCAACAGATTTTCTAAGGTTGCTACATAGATTTGTATCTGTGTTGTTGATAGTAGTCATTGTTTTTACATTTTATGTATTGGTGTATGATATTAGAGAAGTTGAATTTTTCACCGGAAACTGTGAACATGCACCTTTAAGTTGTTCTTCAGCTTGTTCTTTAACATGAAATTATGTCATTCAAATATACGAGCATCACTTTTGTAATTTATAGTTTATACAGCGTTTCAGCTCTTTTTTATGGTTGAACATACTTGACATTAGTTCGGGCTAGCAGCATGACGCTATATTGACTGTATTTATCAGTCACTAGTGCAAAACGCTTTCGTTAAACGCTTGTGTACCGAACAAGGGTCCACTATTATGGAAAATATATACGATAAGGCGATATATGCCTCTAGTGTCGATAAGTATTTTTAATAGGACAAAGTTTAATGTTGGAAATCGTATCAGTATCGACATTCTTTCGTTACCAGTAATATTTATCATTGTCATAAGCGGTTTGATTTTAGATAGACGTTTTTAGTTAATCTCATCTACATTATTTCTATCTGTGAGTCCACCACGATATCTCGATAAATGTTTGTGTCAATCTGAATTTGAAAAATATTTTGGTAACTATGTTACATTTCATTAACTGTTACGTTTTTTTATTCAATAGTGTATGATAAATCAAAGTAAGCACAATACATTGTTGTATACAAGCATTTACCATGGGAATACCGTCACACACATAGCACAGTTTTATGGCGATATATTGAATCCCATTTAATGTTTCAGTTTAAAAATATTTTGATCAGACAATTCACTCAGCAACTTAAGTGTGTCTCTTTCCACCTGTGTATATTACATTGCTGGTACAACTCGCTATTCAAAAATTAGCATTTTTTCATAACGTTAATATTACTTTAAATGGCATTCTAATTGTTTCACTAACAAAATTGTAAGAGCTATAAAGTTAAACGTTTATCCGTTTGGATAAGTGTATACTCTTTGTGGGATGATAAACATCAAAGGGTATTTCCGAGATCACGACATTGCATTATTAACCTGTATTGAAACTGTAAATATTGATTTTCTTCCTCAATAGGCCTCTAAATTACATCCAATCTTGCAATAGATGAGACCATAATACATTTTTAAAAAGTATGGCCGTTGCTTATTTATGCCTTAAAATAAGAAATTTTGCTGTTCTTTTGTAAAGTCCCGATGAACGATAAGTCCCACATGAAATGCAAATGACAAAGTATATCACGTAAACAAGTGGTTTAAACAGTAACGTTACTGTATCACCACGCCTCACTCGAAAAAGACACTAAAGCAATAAGTCATTTCATTGACAAGATTTGTCATACTTTATATCACTTTGATGCACCTTGTAATCTGCTAAATAATAAAATACATAAAAAGTATGTTCAACATTGCAAATACATGTATACTCAGCAAAACAAGAAACGTCCCTGTTTTATAGCCGGTGAAGCTTTTTCTGTGTAGTTGCTACATGTTCAATGTACATGTATTTTAAACCCTGGCGATGTTCAGAATACGATCGTGTACAGTTTACCCGATACGCACGGTTTACATATCGGCCAGTAACCGGAACGGTCATTTGCACGTTTTGCACGTGCACGCTATACATGTCATCCATATGTTGATTCAGTTCATGTCGTACCATTCATGCGATAGGGGCTATTCTGAAAATTAAATTTTTTCTTTAAATTTTCACTGCTTTCGATATGCCACGGCTTTCCGAAAACGAGCGAAATCAGGCAATTGGGATGCTTGCGGGTGGAATGTCCGCCAGGGTAGTCGCGCATCGGTTCGGGTGCTGTCGGAAGACGATTGACCGTCTTGCAGCCCGGTATAAGCATACTGGGGCTGTTCACGACCGGCAGCGACCTGGTAGGCCTCGTGTTACGACGGCTAGAGCCGATCGTTTCATTACGTTGGCGCACTTACGTCAACGTCAATTGGCAGCCACAGTCACTGCTAGGCAATACGGTGTCTTAGGGCAGACCACTCGCAACCGGTTGCGTCGTAACGCCCAACCAATCAGGGCACGCCGCCCGTACACTGGTCAGATAATGACCCAACGTCACCGTGCTGCCAGGCTGTTATGGGCGCGACGTCATCTGAACTGGAGAAGGGCTGACTGGAACCGAGTTTTGTTCACCGATGAATCTCGGTTCACAGTTAGTCATGCTGACGGAAGATTACGGGTATACAGGCGTAAAAATGAAAGATTCGCCGATTGTTGCATTGTTGAGAATAACAGGTTTGGGGGAGGGAGCGTAATGGTCTGGGTTTACTGGATGTGCCACATTTCGTATTGAAATTCCATCTCTAAACATTCAATAACACCTTTCTGAGTTTTTGTGATTTTTTTATTTTGACCCCTACCTCTCTTGACCGGTTATCTCTCGAAAAGTTAACAAGATAGCCAGATGCAATTAATTGGTTTTGATACAGAAATGAATGAACTTGTTTTTCTATTTTGATTCATAAAAGTAACCCTTTTGGTTTTCGATAAATCTTTCATGAAATATGGAGGTACGTCTCTATTTTTGCTGAGTATAGTTACAATAAATTATTACGGTTATCTGAATCTTATTATTTTTCTATATAAAAAGGTACACATATTTGTATGAGAGTTATGTATGCTGGTTTAGGTCAGTTTCGTTATCAGGACAAGAGTTTTAAACTTTTAATATTCTTTCAATGATACCTAGTGGGACTACTACTTATTTTGTTAAGTCATTATTTCCACGAGCGGGAATGCGTTTTAACACTACCAATGAGATGATGCAAAGATTAATGCAGAACGGAGTCAGATAATATTTGTTTTGAATTCCAATGCTACAAAATGAAAAACAAATACTGACAGAAACATTATCAGAAGCAATTAATAGCGAACGGCTATTATGTTTTGACCACTGCATTTTCGTGTCTGGCTATTTGGTTTAAAACGTATGGTAAACCAAAACCACAACCATAACATTTTTTTTTAAATCGCCAAACCGATAAGTTATTTGCTTATAAAATAAACATTTCCCTTTTCTTGAAAGCCTTGATAACAATTATATATAAACGCACTCATAACTGTACACAATATCATACGGATAAAGAATATGATAAATTACAGTTTGTACGGTATGGAAATTACAATGGTTAGCAAATGTTCAGTCGTTAAACCATGTACTATCTCCGAAGTTTGATGACAACCAATTGATAAGATAATACTTCGCAAGCGTTATGAAAGAGGGACATTAATCTCTAAAAACCAGTTTCTAAATAGCAAGCTGAATATATATACATTTTTCAAAGAAGATAACCGCGACATGGAGAAATAATACCTTTCGATACGTATGTTTGGATGTTTATTTAATTTTGAAATCAATGCATGTAAGTTGCAATGCATCACATGACCACATGAACGCGTATGGTCAAAAATGCTCATGGTCCAATTTATAACAATAAAAATAATTCTTCATATAAATTCTTTATTTCCTGGAAAAAAATCATTATGGTTCCACATAAAGTCCAATATAAGAAGTCTTATATACAGTAATGCCTTCTTTTAACAGATTAAACAGCAATCAACATAACAAACCCTTTTTGCATGAACAAAATCAACTGAATGAATGTTTAATGTCTAGATATAATATATTATATATTATGGCTTATAACTTTTAATTTAATTCACGCTTAGGCAGAAGTTAAAAAATATATTGATTTTCTAAAGATATTTACAAAAAAGATTTCATCAGAAAATGAGAAGAATAAATGCATCATTTAAATTACATACGATAATAATAATTTGAAACATACTACCCAAACAAAAATGAGTGATTGCGCCAAGTAGTTCTTACTCGTATTTATGCATTTCAAAGAACGTACAGTGTGAACCGAATGATTTTCAATAGGAGAATCGCAACAGATTTCAGGACTAATTAAACCGATTAAAAAAGTTAGCGGAACTTGCCATGAATATAGTACATCGCAGTGAGATGAAGCACGCGCAACTTTCGTCCGAATTGTAAGAGTTATTCCCCTCTAGTTGTTTTTTCTTAAAAGTCGTCAAAAGTAATTAAGAATCACTTTTCAATGGAATAATTGCTTCTGACAAATGACATATTTTTCTCTGAAGCCATGTTCTTGTATGTATCGCTGTTTATTTAATCGTGTCACCTAATTTCCGGGCAGCTTTTTTAAATTTTAGATGTACATGTTAGTTTATCTTGATTCACTTAACTAACCAACCATTTATAATGCTTAGGCGCATACCTAAAGACAAAGCAGCAATAGTTGTCAGGTGATTGATGGCAAGGCAACCTCAATGTCAAGTGGCATTACGCACATGGTGTAAGATCATCGGATGTAATTCCTATTGAACATGCATGAGATGTGCTTCAACATTTTGTTTCAACCCGCCGACCTAACCAGGTAACGAAGGTTTAGATCGCTGCTGCATTTGTTGACGACACTCAAACAAACAATAGAAAACTCATCGACAGTTTTCTAACTCGAATATTGAGTATTATTTCTGTACGAGGGGGCAAACGTGTTTCTAATTGCCTAAAAATCTTATCTATATAACGTTTATGCCTAGTTGTGTATAAATGAATTGTTTGCATATTCAGTAATTCTATACTATCAACATTGGACTATATATTGAAAATAAAAATACAACACATAAGAGAGGTTTTCATCTTGTCTTTCTCGAAAGACGTTAAGATTCTTGAGTGTGCAGTCAATGTAAAAACTATGTCCTCTGAAACCGCTGGTTGACAGTCTATTCCAATTAGCTCAAATAATGTGATGATTAAGCTTTCTATTATCGACACATGCATCCTTTACCCTCGTCCCTCCATTTCCCTACCACTCCTGTTCACTGCAGTAGCTTTAAATACATTCTACAAATGTATGTAAGCTTACCAACTTATTCTACTTACCTACTGATCACATGTTTATAGTGACAGTGTATATAAATACAAGATTTGAAACAATTCTATTTCACCTATCGCATTTCCGGGATTCTCTTATACTCTATCAGTGTTTAACATAGTACGAATACGTAAACTTTAAGGCACCCAGCTACGTTGTTTATCGATCGTCTAAAAATGTACCAGTCGTTTCCATTGTGCGGCACAGTCAAGTATGCGATGTTAAAGGTTGACTATTAGCCTATATTGATTATCATTTTCCGCAGAAAACGCCGACAAAATATGGATGTGGTCTCACATCTCCCGCCAGTTCTCATACTAGACAAAACCCACACTGTAAACTTAAATTTACCCCGCGTATGCTATTGATATAATGCAATGCGGGAACCCTATTTTGGAAACGTCATGCATACTCTAGATGTGGTTTGTGCAGATTTTTTCTCAAAATTATCTAAATCCAATCGTATTCGATGCAGTTTAGAGTGGGATTTGATTCAGTTAATCGCTTTGCTTTGGAAAAACCGTGTGAGTTATTTCTTATTTACACAAATGCCTTAAGTATGCGATTGGTGTTTTCCGTTGTTTTAAATCTTGTATTCGTGTATCTGCCGTACAACATAGAACCAGTATACCTAGCAACTATGTACCACACTAACCCCTGGACGATGAGGACAAAATACTTACAATCGTTTCTTTTTTCTGGAAATGCTTTTTATAATTCGATTGTGTTTCGCACAAATAAGAAATAATTGGAAAATGTACAAAACAAATTGTTTTGGAAATTAGAAGTCTTTAAGAGGGTGTAGCGTTTTCCTCGCATATTCTATATGTAACACTTAAGAGTTCTTGTATATTCTATATTAAAATATAATAATCGCTTTTCTATTAAACGAATTGTAACAATTTAATTTTATGAGTATAATTAATAATGTAGTAGATGTTTTATGACAATTGGTACAACCCTTTTGAAAATAAAGCCCGTGGGTAGGGGCTATAAAACCTATATATTACTTCTTTGAAATCTGAATTGTATTTGATCTAGTTACACAAAGAAGTCAATGGTCCCTAACCAAAACTGCTTAAGGAACACTGATTTTTTAAAAAAGAGACCCCACTTGGATTAAGCTCTTTTTAATATCAGTTTTATAAAAACAACGGCATAATTTTATTTCATTTCACACATATTAACAACTCATAAATTAAGTAAATGTATATACATGTATCAACAATTTAGCCAAGTCACAAAACTATAATTATAATAATTTACAAAATTATGCATGCTTGCTCACGTGTTTCTCTAAAATTGTCAAAGGTAGCAAAGTGCCATAGCAACTGCTGTGAAAAAAAAACAAGTAAAATGAAATAAAAGATAACTTAACAATAATTTGATATTCGGAGAGAACGCGAATAAAATGTATAATTGAAAGCCGAATACAATACAGAAAACCGAAACAAAATCTTATCATAAATGCAGTACATTTATGATGTGAATTAGAATATGCTTTGATCCGCATAATGAAACATAGTAATTTTGCTAATATTTTACAAAAAACGTACAACGTAACTCATACTCCTTTAATGGTTTCTGAAAAGTCGCGAAGCATTGTTTTGTCACGTACGAAGCAATTCTGTATATCAACATGTTACCAATTCTGTTGTAGAGCTTGCTAAAATCCACTGACTTCTTCATATTCATTGATGTTGCTTTCTGGTCCTCGTAGATCTACAATTACATATTTGACTCGACGTGTAAATAATAAGTATAGCATATATGGTTAATATTATATTACAATTCAAATTGGCAACATTGAACGTAATTGCATAATAGTAGGAAAATATGAAGACCGTTAATTAAACATTGATATTGAATGTTTTTGGTGATTACCATTAACGTTGTCTAATGTGTCGTATGCTGGTGTTTCTGTTGGAGTAACATACAGATCTGGTGTAGTGTACAAGTTTTTACCTCTGGACCTGCAATGGAGCAAGATGACAATAATTATGCTACACTGCTTACCTTCTCGTTTTGTCTGTGCAACATTGATAAAGAATGTTTACTCGATTCCGCATCCTCCTGGATGGGCGGCAGACACCTTAACCTCTACGCCACCGCTCCCCTTGCAAATGTTGTTTATGGAATAATAAAACCTTTTTTTCAGGCTCTTTGCATGTAGAGACAAATTCGTGTGATGTAAGAATTATTGATATATAACGAATAAAAACAGAATGTTACAAAATGAGCCTTCTTGTTAGTTATACATTTTGTATTGAATTTCGTTACCTATGTTTATGACGTGACCTATATACTACGAAACCAATTATTGCTGCTACGACAAGCAATGCGACAGTGACACCAGCAGTTACTCCTGGTATTAATAATTTGTTCTCCACTTCAGAACCAGCTGCAAAACAAGAAGAACATCACTTTAAAGCTTTGCTTATTTAAGATAACTGCAAACATTTTTCCAAACATGTATATTATTATTAGCATTATTTGCGACGCTTTAAGGTTTTTGCATGCTTCCATTGTAAAGTTGTATGTGAATGTTTAACAAAATTACTGCATATTTGCTTCTGATATTCTAAAACGTCCGCTATGTAACAGTAACACTATCTGTTTTAGTTAGAGGTTGGAGGTATACAGTGACTTACCGAAATGCCATTCAAAATAATTAATCATTTCGTAAAGCTACGAATCGATACCTTCGTTACATTGCGGACCACCATATCCACTTCTGCATTTACCAGGACATTTGCCTTGATTGCGTGTACAGGTTCCCTCTGCACAGTAACATTTCTCGCTGCACTCCCCACCGAATGTGTCTTGAGGACATTCTAGCAACAACAAGCAAATGCATTGAATTTATATTCCCCTGACAAATGAAGCAATTAACTGATAAAGAACAACTGGAAAATTCATTGCTTGTCTCTTTAAGAAAATATTTTTTTCTTAAATTTCATAATTACACTGTTGCCTCATTTTTGAGGAATGACATCTTTATTCACCACCGCCGAACTATATGTTAACATGGATATGGAATTTCAGAAGCGTTTGTAATGCTTTACAAACATATATATACTGGAAACTTTTTGTTCTATTATTCCTTCTAAACTATATTATGTTCGGAGAACTTTGTTTTTTCGCTAAAATATTAGAACTAGCAGCTTTAAAGTGATGTAGTAACTTTCTAACATAATTATTCTATATAGAAACTGAAGAATACTTGTTGTCTGAAACAAGTAGTACTGATTTGATTTTACTCACAGCAGTTATGATCTTTCTATGTCAAACCAAGCTCGCTAACTGTTTCAACATATTTTCTCAAATCTGCTACATGTTATCAAAGATACATTATTTCATATAAATAATTGAAAGATGTAAAATGTAGACCACTGACTGCCAATAAAGTAATTGATTTTAGATATCTAAAATATAAAAAAGAATCAGTTAAAATTTCTTTGTATTACTTTATGTCGAATTTTCAGAGAATAGCACGAACTATTCTTATCCACACTTCCGTCGCCATCACTTCGTGTTTAAGTTGTGCATGCCATGTCCTATCTTCCAAATTATTGCAAGTAATAGGTTTAACAAATCTTAAAAGTAGTGACTTAAACTCGATATTTGTCTGTAATAATAGTGTCTGTTGATCGATCATTTCAATGCCTAAATACACAGTTTTAAGCGTGTTCTGTGTGGCGTATAAACTTAATTGTGTATGCACGGTTCTTTTTGCTGATTATGTGTAAAAGCATTACCTTTACATGATATGATATTTCAGGCACAGTATGAATTTTGACTGCTTTTTGTTGTGTGTAGGTCTAGTTTTTATTTGAAGAATGCTGCATTTATTACTTTCGTTTTATAAAAGGGAAGAAAATGAACTGTTGTCTATGGAATGTGAAGTTTACAAAATCTCCTGTAAAGAGTTAATTACACCAACCATTGTCTGAAAATACTAAGTATTTCATGTACCTATTTTAAAATAAACTACAACATTAAAAATGCTTCAGAAACATAATATCGACAAACAAGTGAGCAGAAGTTTGGTTTGGGACTTGAACTCAACTTACACAATTACAAGGTTATCGACCTAATCCCTACACCACTGAGTCTGACTAGAATAATGAGGGGAAAGTTAGCTAATAATATATTATATAAAGTAAAGGCAATTGAAGAGAATTCATTTGAAGGTTCTTCGTTATAGGTTGAAATCTTGATAAAGACTTCATCGTTTTCCATAAATATTTGCTTTGCTTCAATTGCTTTTGCCTTTCCTGGTGGTTTAAATCAGTTGAGCTCAGCCCTTGACAGTATGAAGGCCTTTTTCTAAGGTCATTTATGATACGCGTTTCTTTTAAGCGGACTAATCAACACCACATCATGTGTATAGAAACAATTTTGTTCTTTCAGTTTATTAGAAAGACTTTGTTACTTAATGAAAAGAAAATAATAGTCTAGATCTAGTCTACGAAATAAAAACACAATACGTACCAACAAGAACATCTAGATGATACTCTAACCTACTTGGAGTCGTGTAACTTCCTCCTGGTGCGGATGGAGATGAAGGATACCCGCTGACAGTAACGTAACATCGAAACGAAAGGGGGTGTGCAGATTCATAGGCAGTGATGTTGTATGATAATGTTGCTGTTCGTGTGTAATCACACTGGCCATCGCTAAGAGCAGTGCCATCATTGATTGTATAAGCATCACCAATGGCGGCTATATATCCGGATCCCGTTTCTGATGACATTTCCCACCTTATCTGAGTTGTATCTATACTGCCTATGCTCGCTACACATGTAAGTTGTAACATATCGCCAATATTGAACTCGGCTTTGTTCGATAAGCTGCCTCCATCTACTAATTGCCCATTTTTCTTCCCTTGCAGTGAAGTCATTTTTGGCAACACTGGACAAAATATGTTTATACATTACTGCAAATACGTACAACTAACAATTACGTGATGTTGGCTGTGTCACTATGAACAATGGACTGACATCAGCAAAATATAGAACTATTACTTAATGTGATGTAAACAAACAAAAAAACAAAGGACAATCACTCTGTAAAATAAATCCGGATAAAACTCTCACAAGGATGAGTTTGGCCAAGAGTTTCAGAGATGAAGTTCGAACAAGATGGTGCCTGCGGACAAACTGAATCAAGTTTATCCGCCTTCAAAGAGTGGGGGTGAAGTTGTTAACATATTGTAACCATTCTAAAGAGTCTTAATTGAAATCCAACCATGTTTAAAGTCAAGTTACCAACCCCTATATTAACGAACAATTTTGTATATTGCAAGAACCAACCAGCATTCTCTCAAGTATATTTATAGATTCTTAACCTAATACATTTCAGACTGGAAAGAATTTTGTGTTCTCAAAATATGTATTCCATAATCTGCAACTGCATGTGTGAAATGGCTGGCGATGCACAAGAGGTTGCTACCAAAACAGTTGCTTTCATAATCATTTATTATCATTTACCATGCCAACAGTTTCATTATAATTCATTAACCATGCGGACATTTTTCTAATCATTCATTTACCATGCTAGCAAAGGTCAATTATAAATCCTCTTTCATCAATCTGAGTAAAGCAATCGATTCATTCTTCAGATGAGATGAATTATATCAGATTGGTTCTTTACCTGACTAATCTTCACCGGTGCCTCACTCCTGTTGATAACAATATCATATCAGTTTAATACATGTGATAACTGATAAATATATTAATTGATAAACTTACCAAAAACCTCAAGGGTAGCGTTTTGACGTAACGAAGAAGTAACAAGGAAACTGGTTTCATAAGTATAGTCACACGTATAAAGTCTGGCATCACTGCAGTCTATTTTCTGTATACTCATAGTCACTTGAAGGTATGGTTGGATACCACTTTTATCCCCTGACACTATAAACTCTCTATTATTTGTTATTTGATCACCTAATCTCGCCTCATCTAAATTAGTATCTGGATTGTGTACAAAAGATGTAAAATGTTGAAACTGATTGGAACCTTGGTGTGTTTCTCGCAAAATCTTTATGTTATATACCTTGTTAACATCAGCTTCATTGACAGAACACTTCAGTGTTAACCTCCCTGAGACTGTATCATCTTTAACAACTCTGGCTGGGCTCGAGATAAAATATATGCCAGTACCTGAAAACAAGAAACACCAACGTTTTTTCAAAAAAGTACAATGTGAGTGTATCATGTACTCCATCGTATCACGCTCAGGAATTAGAAAGAGAATTTAGTACAACTTTAATTTTCACCTCTGTTTGTCATTCAACGAAATCAGACTACAAAATGTATGGTCTTTTTTCATTTACTAATTATTTCATGCAACAGCAATACAACAATACTAAACTACGTTAAATTCCGTTCATCATATTCCTTTATTAGTTATCGTGAAGGATTTCTTTGCAATATGAAATACCCCCTTATCCAATGAAACCAATGGGGAATATTCAAATTCAGTGGAAGCCGTTGAATTTCGACAGGATAATTTAACAAAAAGTGTTTAAAACAAGTGACGTCACTCGTAAGTGACGAATGCCCCCAAGTAGTGACGTTTCAATATTACTCTTGTTCACTTCACAAAATAACCAATATTTAAAGTTTTGAGTGAGAATTATACACAACAAGAACTGTCACTTTTATGGCCCTGGCCTTCATTGTGTGGACCTAATTTCTTGCTCGTTACACTATCTTTATGTGATCAACATTTTTCGAATTTATTATAAAATTTGATGTATTATTATAGATCGAGAAAAAGTCTGAACAGAGAAAACTGTTTATAGACACAGTCAGTTAATGAGAAATTCATTTTTCGCATGACAAGTCTCCATGCTCTCAACATTTTGCGCCATGTAGTTTTAAAGTCCGGACACCAATGTGTGCAAAAAAATGTATACATGATTCTATGACATTTTAACTTGTAAATGTTACCTTGACCTTTAAGAAAGGAGTACAGGGCTTCCACGCAACATATCATATTCAGGTAGTTTTAAAATCCTTCAATGCAAACATGAGATACAGTCCAACCAGACATGAGTGTGTGAATATATACTGGGCCCGTTACCTTTGAACTGTTAGTATGATATTGACCTTTGATGCTGGGCCGTCTTGTGCGTTGCAGTGTTTAATGTACCAATATTTCAATCAATGTCAAGAATGCGTGTGCCTAGTTTTCATTTCTCTATATGGCCAGCGCAGTCTATGGCACGAAATGATCAGTGTAAGGCAAAAGAAATACTCCCGACTTGCACTCAGTTTGCATTATATATGATCAATCCTACATCCCGATATATCGGTGGGCTGATTAATATGCTGAAGGAGACCATGATCGAAGCACCGAATTCTTATTTGTGTTCAAATTATTGCAGGGCCGCAAAAGCGACCCGCTACATGTAGTTTGCGTGGTTGAAAATGTAACATGTAAGTGAAGTAGTTTATAGTTTTCTTCTGTCTCTAAAGTTTGTTAAGTTAATTAGCATCTCTCAATTCAAAATATTCACATGAAAGCTTTGTTTGTATGTCCGTTGTTATACGTAGTATTACAGTTTTTCTGGTCTTACTTACTGTAACGTGGAATTTATTGAAACCAAATTTCTGCAAAAAAACCCCAAAAAAACCCAGTGGATCTGAGATTGGGCTGTTTGTAAGCTACAAGCAAATGATGTTAAGTTAAAAAGTGTTCTTTACATCACCTGTATTCTAACTTCTGTGGTGAGACTACATTACTATGCACATTCAAGTCAAAAACAAATGTGCTATACATCACCTGTATTTTTATTTCTATGGTAAAAACAAAAATAATATCAAACAGGGAATGCCACGTACCAAAAACGCAGCCTCCCCAAAACGAGCCCCACATCACCCAGAAGTGCACACCACCAACACACACACACACACACACACACACACACACACACGACACACACACACAATCATGTACACACACACATATACACTACCAACACACACTAGCATACAAAGCAAACACACGAGGACAAAACGAACAATTAAAGGAACACAGTGGGGCACCGCCTTGGAACGGTCAGTGGCAAAAACACCACTGGGGAGCTTAAACCGGTTTATGGTGCGCACCCAACCTCACTCTTACTCTTAAGACTAAATAACTGTCCATGTGCTGTGGATTTTGCAAACAACTGAAATCCATTAATTCCGTATTGTACGATGTTCTTTTTGTGAGTCGCACAAAGACATAACGCAGAAAGTTTGTTCAGGAAATGTTCACATGTTAAGTCCTTTTCGTTGCCTCTTGTCAAATGAATGTTTAGGAAGGCTATGACAATGTTATTTTCAGGTAGACCAGCGCGTGGAGGCACTATTGGCTTTCATTCTCCTTATTTCAATAGTAGCAAATTATTGTTTCACCTATCGTCGTATCAGCAAAACAATACTTGAGACTCATGGCTGGTAATTTCATCCCCGTCCAGTCAGCATTAATCAATTTCATAGGACCATGATTGCTTATTTGCGGAGATATGTCGCTATTAATTCTTTCACGACTCCGTAATTTTTTTATTGACTGTTAGGCGTAATGATACTTTCTGTAATTCACACTGATTAAACATCATGGTGCAGTATTCATATTTAACCGGATGTTTTAAATGGTAACCGTGATTTTTAAAAAAGTCAATTTCAGTTACTTCCATTTGCGAGGATGGTTCAAAAAGTCGTTATTGGCATCCAAAATGCCGATTCGGGATAATAGAAAATCATGGTTGTTTTACAGATCTGACATGGAGTCGCTGATTTAAATAATATACATCGGAAGGAAATAAAAAGATCGCTGTACACAGAACGTCGCTGAAAACAGGCGATTGCCAAAACAATCTTTACTGCATATTTATTTTATGCATTGTTTTCAGAAAAAAATATATATACAGATTTGTTGATAAACGTTGGCGATGTTACTTTATCGTGACGTCATAATTGCGTCGTTCAATTTCGTTCAATTCGGTTCAAGTCATGTCTATATATTGGTTGTATCAATACGAAAAAGGTCGCCTCAGTGTTTATAGGGTTGGTAGTGCGATAAGTATATGTAGTGGAGCACGTCTAGAAGCGCAGCAAGTCCAAGTAATGCAGCTTGTCAAAGTAGCACAACAAGTCCAAGAAGAGCATCAAGTCTAAATAGCGCAGCAAGTCATAGAAGTGCAGCAAGTCCAGGTAGTCCAGCATGTCCAAAATGGAAGCTAGTCAAGGAAGGACCACAAGTAAAAGTAGCGTAGCAAATCCGTAAAACATAGCTGCTCCAACTCTTACCAAGTCTTACCAAGACATTGTCACCTCAGTATATAATCCCCCATTGGTAACGTTGACACAGGTACTGTGCTTGTAGACTTGTCTGTTTTGAAGTCAGCTACAGTTAGAAGAACTTCTGCATTGTATATGGCTGCTAGGTGATTGTTGAGAACATTGCTGGGTGTCCCATGTTGGTGTTGGGGGACATTTGGTAAATTTACAACAGAAGTGTGCTCCAACTGAGAAATTCACCACCTTGGTCATTGTGAGATACAACTCTGCACAAACCAAATCTACTATATACATGACGTTTTAAAAATAGGTTTCCTGCATCGCAGTATATCACACAGTATGCGCGGGGTACCATTGAGTTTACAGTGCGGATTTGAAACTTCAATTTTTTTAGCGTTTTCCGCTGTAAAATAATAATTAACGGAAAATAACATTTTGGGGCGATCAAAACGCGCATGTGTCTGTGAATGTTTTCTATACAACAACTCTGCCGACCAACTTATGAAAACGACTGGAACCTTTTTTGCACGATCGTATAACAGCGTAGCCTGGTGCCTACTATTTTTAGAAATGACACAAACACTATCCCTGAGATGTGATAGAAAGAATAGAGTTGTTTCAAATCTTGCATTTATATATGTTCCGTACAACATTGGACAAGTATTAGATTGGGTGGCGAGTCCATACCCCAAGCATCTGTGGTGCGGATAAGTATAGACGAGGCTTATTTTAATTTTTCGTAGGGATTTGGTTCTTGTTTTCCAGAACGGCTTTTTCAAATCTATCAGATAAACAAACATTAATTTTATTTCAGTCCTTAAGATTTAAACACTACTGAGAGATATTAGTTTTACACACAGATGCTTGGGATCTGGACCTCATCCCCTTGAGCCTGACCCTCGCCCCTGCTCACTGCAGTACCTTATATACATCCTACAATTGCTTGTAAGCTAACCAATTGCAAATGCAATTCCTTATTCTACTTACCTACTGATCACATGTTTATGGTGACAATGTATTTAAATACGTATTTATATACGTTCCGTACAACATGGGACAAGTATAGATTTGGTAGCGAGTCCATACCCCAGACATCTGTGGTTTTACACGGGTGATCATGATTTACCGATAAAATGTTACCTTAAATTATGATAAATTTATATCTACCATTTATCAAAAGTAGTGGTGTAACATAGTATCGAAACGGATTTTCAACATTTTCTGGTCGGAAAATTATACGATAATAGATAAAGGATGCGCTGCGCTTAAAATCTCTTAATTTACGTATAAGCATTGTATAGTGGTCCTCTAATTATGATCCCAGGCTAAAATTGACTCTAAACGGGGTCACTCGTTTTCACACACGCTTATATAAGAAATAGAACACAATTGTTGTTTCAGTGTAATATGACGTTTTAATTTCATCGAAAGGGCACATAAAGTAATATTTGCGGGAGAAGCCACTAGTAAAAATAACTACAGTACATTTGGTGTTCATGAATGAAACTATTTCGATATGACATCGATACCAACAATTTTTCTGTTTATATCTCGAACTCTCCTTTTGTTGAGTTCATTTCAGTAAAATGTCGCAAATCGAGGTCAACGTCAACAGAAAGCATAGGAAACATGACGTCATTTAATAACGTCATCCTTGTATGGTATCGGACACCCATTACGCATGGTATTCACTTTGACGTTAATCCGAGTAGAATTTTTTTATGATTTTCACCGAGTTGACAGTGAGTTTATCGGAATATAAACCACCGTTATATTTCGATAAACCCTCACAAAGCAAAAAATAAAAAGAGGATTAATGGTTTAAGTGATATTATATATTATAGGTGAAAATACGTTAAGTGTTAACGAGTTAAATCATCGTGATATTTCATCGATATAACATTTTTTTCTGTTTATTTTATGTCTTATACTCAACAAAAGTAGAGTTTGTTTCAATAAAATGTCGATATTCGAAAGCGTAACAAACATGACGTCATTATAACGGCGTCATCGTCGTATGGTTTCCGGCAATTATAACGACCGGTATACATTTACAAATTGATGTTAATACGTTTGGAAAATTTTGATAATTTTCACCCAGTGGACAGTGGTTTTATAGGGATAATCCACTTTAGATTCTACATTTCGTTAAACCTGCGAGAAACATAAAATAAAACATTTGAAAAAATTATGTCCTAAAACCCAAAGGCCTAGAACTTAGATATTTAGCAGATAACATTGCCTTATCGTCATCTACTAAAAGTGTTCAAATAATGATCCCTGGTCAAAGGGGCACACTTGCCTTTACATTAAGATATATATAGGACCAATTTTTAAAAATATTCTTGTCTCGGACCACAATGCATAGAACTTAGATATTTAGCTTAACGCATTGTCTAGTATATAGTTCCGTAACAAGGTGTTTCCCTTTGGTCAAAGTGCGCCAGGGGTCACTTGACCTACTAAACTAATTTCTTCTTGTTTTTTATTTCTAATCTACAGCAATGGAATTTGAACTAAAGTACAGTTTTCATTTATATTCCAACGGCAAATTGTTCAGTTTTCATGACGAAAGAAACAGTGGCTATACATTTGTATCTATAAAATTTCCAAGTTTGTTTGTTTTTCTTTTAGGTGCCTCTCTAATAATTTGCGGATATTAACAGAAAATCAAAAGTTGTAAGCCTTTAATTCAAGTAAGGTTTTGAAAAGGGATAGACATTAGAACTAATAATTAATATTTTCACAATTAGTTGACGGTAAGTAAATGCATTTTCAAATTGTTAGAGACTACCTTAAAAATTTTTTTATACAATGTGTGTGATATTGTCACTGCCTTCCAGGGGTAAAAATAGTCATATACATGTGTGTCTTATTTTTAATTTTAGCCCCTGAGAATAAAATCTAAAGCTTCAAAACAATACTACAAAAACCTCGATCAACTTATAAGACACGAGTACTTTCTAATGACTTCTTATGTAGTCAATTGTCAGCCGATAAGTCCATTCATGTCTCATGTTTCAAATCTCTGCATTCAAATCTGATCTTTTATAACTAAATCACGCTTTTATTTTGCTAAGATAATAATTTGTCGAAGATCAGACATTCATTGATGCCAATTCGTACATTTACGATTGCGTCTTATGATATAGGGTTATGTCTGTACGCTTTTGACACAGCAATGAATAGTTTCAACCAAACCGCATTTTACAGGTTGAAGGGACTTTCAGATATTCATTTTCTGCAGAACCAGTTTATGAAATAATTCAAGAATTGAAACGAATGTCCTACCTGATTGTGGAAAATGCGTTATAAATAAAGCTCCATGCACTAGAATTAGTACCACAAGATCCATTTAGAATTCAGTTTTTAAATAAATACCTTACAAGTTAATTCAGTTTTACAAAATGTTCATGACACTATGTATATTGGGCCTAATTATATATTGCAGTTTACATGTTACATATACGAGGGTGCTTCAAAAAGTAATGTTTCTTATGGCTTTCCATAGTAAAAACGCGCGTTCTGGTTCAATAATTATTTTCAGCCGAGTAGGCCAATTTGATAGCTACATAAGCACGAAAACCTCAGGTGAATCGGTGAACATTTGACAAAGTAATCAACTTTTATAGGTGTGTTACTCATATACACTGTGCAAGTTGCTGTCTTACAAATGAATACTAAAGTAAAAGTAGAAATACGTGCCTACATAAAAGGCCGCGTTTCTCTAAGTATACCGCCAAAACAAGTTTATAACGAACTGAATGATATATATGGGCCTTCCCCGGTATCGTATATGACAGTTTGCAGATGTTAAACAATTTAAAGCTGGAATATTCAGCATTAAAGATGCGGGTCGAGAAAGGGCGACCAAAGACATCTGTTACAGATAAAAACATGTCTGCCGTGAAGGCATTGTGTGAGATATACGATGGAAGAGATAGCCAATAAGGTAGGGATATCAGAAGGCAGCGTCCATGCTATTCTGACCAAACATTTGGGACTTACAAAAGTATGCGCTCGTTGGGTCCCTAAATTGCTCACCACAGACCAGAAAAAGCAGCTCATAAGAGTTTCTGAACAAAGAAAAAGTTAATGTCTTGAAGCATCCTCCCTATTCACCCGATTTAAGTCCGTGCGACTTTTTTCTGTTCCCTCGGCTCAAGAAAGTTCTTTCTGGGCGGAGATATGACAGCAGAAATGCACTTGGAAGTGCAGTGCATCAGTGCCTGAGACAGATACCAAGGGCAGACTACTTTGGTGCTTTTAGGAAATGGATAGCATGATTACAAAAGTGCATTTCTGTTAAGGGGGAATATTTTGAGGGGTTGGAATAATTTCATCTGAGGTACTATTCAACGTCTTAAATTTATTAATCTTGTAACATCACTTTTTGAAGCACCCTCGTACTATCTGAATTTAATTGAAAGTTAACATTTTAAAGTTTAACTTTATGTAGTAGCGAAAATACTTGAAACCTTAAACCTTCACATACAGGTAAATGAAATAAGATCACGATGAGGACAAAACAATCCTTGTCAGTAATGAAAGATTGTAACTTATGTTTGATTCATTTAAAAAGCAGTAGCAAATTTCTTCATTATGAAAGATTCGAAGACATAGAAGTGAAAATAAATATTACACATTCAGTGTAAAGTAAGTCGTTAGCAAGTTTTGCATCGTTTCTATGAGACAGCAATTAAATAATTAAAAAATTGAAATCTATCACGGGTCCACATGTTTTTCAGTCTTTTATCTCGGAGTATTTTTATGGAAATTTCTCTTAATGAGAATGTTGACTCACATTGTACTTTACAAATTTTGGCCATAACTTATTCTAAAATGGAAGCCCCGCTATGTCTTTGAAATCCTCAAAAGAACGACAATAGAAAATGTGGGTATATATGCATATTTGCATTTTCCTGCTTTTAGTTTAGTACACTTAAAGAATAGCTTTAGAATATAACCGAGGTAAAGAGTAGTACTGCAGTCAACGGAATACTAAAGTTGAAATTCCATCTTTGAAACGAGGCCTAGCTTAATTTTGCCATTTTGTTCGATAGAAACGTACATTAATAGATAATCACGGAGACAATTGGTATACTAGCTTCTGAATACTTTAAAAGTGTCGACTTCGTCGGTTTGTCTACCAAGAAAAATGTCTGCCCGTCGGCAATGAACTTTATTTGTACCAAAACATTCATGACTTTACTTTTTAAATTGATATACGTTATATCGACCATTATTTTTTCAACGACACATTGCTTTCAGTTTAATACATCAAACTAGATTGCACGTTCTCATTCGCAACAAAGAATATTAAAGTTGCCACAAACACGCATAATTAAAGTGTTTTACATTATCTCTATTCTTTTGCTTGGGCTCTTTTATACTAATTGTTAACACGCAATTACTATTATTACTAGACAATGAAGAGATACATAATAGCCATGTTATATGTATATTTTGTCTTGATCTATACTGTAAGAAATATGTCCCCTGTTATCTCATCCAATCTTAGACGACAATGAAGAAAATGAAAAATAATTGCAACATTCAATTGGAGTTATGCAAATGGTAAATGGTGAACTAAACAAACTTGTTTTATATTTATAATGCAACTGACAGTTTAAACAGACATTTTAAAAATTCAGAAAATACTAAATATCAAATGTACCTAAGTTTAAACACAATCTAACATGTTGATAGAGGAATCGTTTCAAATTTGAAAAAGCTTGAATAATACCAAACTATCAAAATGTGTCAAAGTTTTGGTAATATTATTGACTAACTGTTGAAATAGAGTTTACTTTTAGTGATACACCGGTTAGTATATCACTGTGTTGAGTATAGATGCGCACTAATCTAATCGCGGAGGCCGTAGGCCTGAGTTATTAATTACGGTGCATCTAAAGGACAAAAAGTGATATACTATACGGTATAGCACTCAAACGTAAAATATATTTTCATTTTAACACGTTTATTTAAACACAAACAGTTTGAAGGCGTACTAATTACTGCGCTAATATGAACTTGCTGCTTTGAACTCGTACTTGTATTGCTCCGGTATCAGTTTATTAAAGTATAATGTTTGACTTTTTAGTACTCATGGATGAGAACTTGTGAAATATTACAAAATATCTATTTTGAGTTTATATCAACTTATGTAAATGCGATGTAGGCTGATTACCCTTCAATGTTTACTTTAAACCTGCCGCGTAGTCGAATGACTTAAATTCACTACACCCCTGATTTATTATTAAGTGTCAGGGGTTCGATCTCTGATAGCGACTTGATTATTTGAGAAAAATGGGACATTGTTTTAATGAGCAGTAAGGTCTGATATTGGTATTCCCAAGACCGATGTTTAGTGTAAGTATCCGTTTAATAAAAATGAACTAGTATTCATCAAGCGTTAAACCCAAACAAATTTCGCTTTGCACATGCCAGGAGTATTTTCTATGTCATGTAAGAAACACACGATTCTCAGATTTTCTCGTTAGCAGTTATCAAGTTGTCGGTGACTGTCACCTCTCTCTGAAGTCAAGATTAGATGTATAATGGTTTACTTTACAGTTCAAAGTAACGATAATTAACTGAAACATCGGAGAGGGTAATGGCATTGAATAATTCGATTTGGATTTATTTTCTTTAAGCGCTGATCATGACATTTAAGGCTTTATCATATAGTTACTATAGATACACCTGCATTTTCCGGAATGGAAATAGCTAACAAATCCGTCATCACGGAGCTAGTTCATAAAATAATCTTATTTATTATTTCCAAAATAGGATGATTTTCCCGGTTCATAGAATATTCTATCATACGATCGACATTGAAAATGTCATCTCTGATTTGATGAAATGTTGTCGGTAGAGCATTCGCCCTGTAAGCGAAAGGCCCCGGGTTGAGCCCCGGTCTGGCTGCACATTTTTCTCACCCTGTGACAAATATCTTCACGTACAACTCCTATATCGTGTTTAGTTTTTTCTTCTATGTTTATGCTTAATTCTAACATGATCTTCAACTTTTCGTTTAACGATAAAGAGGAAAGGAAGCTGTACACTATTCTACGATAAAATAAATCACATTTTTCACGGGCAACACATACAATAAAATATAGGAACACATTTATTATTTCTTAAATCATTTCACACCAGGGTATTGATACAGGCAAGTATAAAATGTAATTATCAGAAATGTGACGAAGATCCCGAAATGGCGCTGGTATGACCCGTCCCACTCCTCGGACTATGTAGCATTCTAGATCATTTTTGTATCATTTTTCTGTACAGGCATGTAAATGGTTTGAATCATATCTGACTAATAGACAACAGGTAGTAAAAATTGGTGAACACAAATCACAATACAAAACTATTATTTCTGGTGTACCTCGGGGTTCTATACTAGGTCCACTTTTATTTCTGATTTACATTAATGATCTGCCCCTTGATTTGCATAATAGCAATGCTGATATGTATGCTGATGACACTACACTGTACGCCAGTGATTACTCAGCCAGGGCAATACAAAACAAGCTACAATCTGATGTTGATAATGTCAGTAAATGGTGTTAGCTTAACAATATGGCTTTAAATCCTAAAAAATCAAATTGCATGCTTCTTGGCTCTGTTCATCGGACTAGACATAATGACAGTCTTAACATTGTCATAGATAACTGTCAGATTGATTGTGTTGAACATCAGAAAACACTGGGTTTACACATTGACAGAAACCTTACTTGGAATATTCACACTGCAAACGTTTACAAAAAGCTTAATTCTAAACTGGCCCTTTTACGTCGAATTAAGCCATATTTGAGTCAGGATACGCGAATCCTTTATTTTAATGCATATGTTCTACCAATTTTTGATTATGGAAGCGTACTATGGTCTAACAGTAGCATGAAGCACCTAAACAAAATTTTGAATATTCAAAAGCGTGCTGCAATAATGATACTCGATAAGAATTACGATTACCCATCTGCTCCATTATTTAAAGAACTAAAATGGCTACCCTTTTGCGCAAGAAATAAATATCATATTGGTATACTAGTGTATAAAACACTTCATAATTTATCCCCATTGTACATGAAAGATACTTTAGCAACATGTGCTAATAAAACACATTATGAGCTCAGATCGTCATGTAAAAATGATATAGCTCAACCTTTTTTGAAGTCACGATTTTCAAAAAGTACTTTTCAATACTTTGCAGCACACGTGTGGAACAGTCTACCATTTAAAATACGAAGTGCTGATAAGTTAACGCAATTTCGTTCAAAATTTAAAACTTATCTCCTTAGTAGCAGCCCTTAACAGGTTTTGCTCTTTTCGTCTTGAAAGCAATTTGAATAGATAGACAGGTTTTATTTTATTCTATTTCATTTAATCATTGTCTGATGTATGTTTGTGTGAAGTTTGTGTGAATGCCTGTTCATTTGTATGAATGTTGTTATTGTGTTTGAAGGCCTCGAGGAAGATAGGTCACAACCTATTCGAGTCACCTTCATTAAATAAAGAATATTATTATTATTATTATTATTATTATTATTATTATTATTATTATTATTATTATTATACTGTACCAATAGCTATGTTCATATTGCAGTTTATTCGATGCGTTTTGTTATTTGATTAATATGCAGCCTTTGATAAGCAATGAAATTGTCGCAGAAGACCGCAAAACCACATTTACGTGCCAGGTTACAGAAGGCAGAAGTAGGGCATATGAAGATACTTGTTATCCGTTTCCTCCACGAATTGTGGTGTGATGAAACTTACGGGCTGTAGTGGTAGGCTAGGCTGGTAATTGAGCACCAGGGTTTGGAGGCCATGTGTTAGCGCCGTGTTGGTGTTAGTGGGTGGGATTCGCGACTCTCTTCCTTTGTTTCTATGACCGGATGCTTGCAGCAACAATTTTAATAACAATAATAAATCAAATACAAAAACATAAGCCATAATAATTGTATACTGAATATTAGGTTATAAAGTTTCAAAGATCTAAGTCAGCTTAAAAAAATGCTACAAGGAATCTAGGTAACCTGGTATTGCTTGAATCAATGATGAAATGTTTATATTATCGTCAAGACCATTTTCTGCCTATTGAACTTTCAAGGAGAAATATAGGTTTAAATTGTGCATAAACAAATCTTGATCAAACACTATCATTTTTACATTATTTCTGTGTTTCATTTCAGCATTATGAATGTAACTTTAGATTAGATGAAACACATCATTTGAAACATGATCCTTTCATCAATATCACGAAGATATCACGAATGGTATGATACATAAAAGATAATTATACAAAATTGAAATAAAATAACAACATTTAAAAAAGAGCTAGAGCTGTCACTTATGAGTGAAGAATGCCCCCCTGATGCTTTAATAGATTTCTTTAGCATATTATTCATTACTATGGTTTGCCAAAATATTGCCCATCTTTAAAGTTTGGTATAAAAGCAATGCACATACAAGCAAGTTAATCTGACAGAAAAGTTACAGTAAAACAGGAGATAATTTACAATTAAGACATTGCAAGTTATAAATCTTGGGCATTACGCTGCCCTTTCATGTTCTCTTTCATTGCATGCAATTTGACCGAATTTTTTTAAGCACCTTAAGAGTTATGCCCCGGACAAGAAAGTTTACGAAAGAGGAGTAACTAAGAATAAGGCAACGCTATCCTTATGATTAAACACCGCAATTTTACTCATTGTGCTCTATCACTCAAAATTATGACGGTCACGTTGACGATTGAAGTTTGAAGGTTCTAGTTTCAAATATGTGTGTAGGGTTTGTTAGAAAATAACTAATATATTCATGTGCTGATGTAAAAATCGTAGTCAAAGACCAAAAAATGATAACAAATCAATGATATTATATTTGGTCCTGGCATTTGTCGTAAGGCAGCTGCTATTGACTATGACGCAATATACTTGCTTGAGAACAAAGGGCAAGGACAAAATAAAAGCACACAATATTTCTTGAAGAAATCTGGTTTAAAGCACCCTTGTACCATTCCTTTGTTATGAACTTTTCTGCATTGACAGACCGGTGACTGGTCTCAAAAGCCAATAGATTCAATGCCTGTTCTTGTAATCTATATTATACACATTGTTAATATTAAAACAGTTCTGTTTTATTTATGCACCTTGATATCAGTGATATATGCTATACGTACATACATGTACGTACAAAATGCGCTGTTTCTTATACATTGTGGTACTTAGAACTAAAGCTACGGTTGCATTATTCGAAGTGTGTATGGCTCAACGATTATCAATAATTACATTCTATTAAATTATCAGCACTATAAAACATCATAAAGCCACACATAATGTCTGAAATTTGTCTCTATAATCATCCCGTGTTGCTCTCCAAACAGCGTTCCTCTACGTTCTATTTTAGCCGTTCAATACAGACTTCGTCGTTCCTGTTAGTCATATTTCTCATCCCTGCAAGCTTTAACATTGTTATTTTTGCAAATCCTGGCCTGATGACCTTGAAAATTTGAAATTCATACAATCATGTAAGTTTAAATGTGCAATATGACCGCGTCTGATACAATCTAGCTCATGGTGCGATTTTATAACAATAATAATAATGTTTATTATAATTCTTTATTTCCGAAATAAAATAATTAGGTTATACATATATTTCAATAAATGAATATAGTAATCCAATAAGGCAATCTATCAACAAAGTATTCAACAAAGTAACATAACAAACCATGTTACATGAGGAACATAAATACTCGTATTTAGCCGATCGCTACTGCAACAGTTTCATCATTTGTATGAACGTTGGGTTGTTGTTAGGATGAAAACTGGTAAGTAAGAAAGTAAAATAAAAATGTGAGGTCACCAGCCTTAATTAAAAGTGATGGACACTTTCTGAAGAATACCCCCAAAGCACTGAAAATGACCCCTGTCTCATGTTTATCAATAATCAAACTCTAAATTGGACAATAAACCATTGTGCTTTATTTCAAATGTTAAACAATTGATCCTTTTTTATGTATTCACCCTGAAAATAAGCCATAAAAAGAAACGAGTTTCTGTAAAAAAGTTATACCGCCAGTTTATACTTATTTATTTTAGCTCGATTGTGAAGTTAGCTTGAAGTTTATCGAGTCACTTTCGAGTCAGTTTCTTGGAAAAAATAGTACTGGTATCATATGAGGAAGTACGGTCGTGGCCCTTGTGGGTTTCGAACCAACAAACACCGGGATGAGTGACAGACACCTTGACACTGTTCCTTTGCTGTCATTTATCAAAGTATCTTTTTTTTTCAATGTTCAAGCATCAAGAATTTTTTTATTTATAGCAGAAGAAATGTTCAAACATCACTTTCTTGAAAACTACTTTAAAAGGACTAATTATTGAGAAAAATGAGCTTTTGTCTCGGATGGGAGGGTAGCAGTGGAGGGAAGCCATGTTTATAATGCTGACACTGAAGTAGATACTTTAGTCGGACAAATTGTGTATAGTAAAACACATACAATAATATGTATCTTTCTATAAACATTTAAATGGCCCATTGATTGAAAATTTTCTTTTTAACATTTGAATATTATTCGTCAGCAAATGCAAATTTGATCATTTTTAACGAAAAATATCGAGTGGTTACCTGTCCGTAAGCCCATAAAGTTCTCAAAAAAACACACCTGTACGGAAAGTGTCCGCTTAGTCGCTCATGCACGACAAGAAAAGACAGAAAATGTATTTTGAATTCGGCCTGTGTAGAATGATCTCGATCTATTCAATTAAATTATTTTCTATAGGAATAAGTTGCATAAGTTTCTTTGTTTGTTACAAACGTTTCCAATCTAGATTTTCCCAAGTGCAACTTTACTTGTATAACTTAAATCATGCCGAATTACATCATATACGAGGATATTAGGTTGAAACTTTTGTTACAAAATGTATTTTATTACAATTACTATAATGATATTATTTAAGACACATGTTTTTAAGATCTAGTCTTTATAAAAAAAGCTGGCATTTATATTCAAAATAATGTAGAACAAAGGCCCTATATAGAATAAAACAGTTACTCTACTAGAAGTTTAACTTACATGGTGCGGAACACTCCAGTAATCCATAAAAGTTTCAAATCCTTAACAATATCTCGTTTTAACAACGTCGCCATGGTAAATAATTAGCGTAGATCTAACCATTGAAGGAATTACAGTTAATCTAGCCCAAGGGCATAAGTCACAACAAAGGATGCGATATGATTTGTTGTTAATTGGCGCCCCCCTGCCAGCAGTCTAACTGGTCACACACTATTGCATATTGCACACTGGTCAATTGCACTTTATAATTACATAACAATATACAACAACAAAAACAACAACAATACAGTTTATTAACATGCAAAGTGCCCAGTTAAATTATGAAACCATTATTTATGTTTTCAAGTTTCAATCTTGAAAAACATAAATATATACAACTTGGTAAAAAGCAATTCAGCAAAAGAAAGTTTCCAGCAACCCTATAAATGTTCAGAAAGTATATCTTTTTGGTTGCCCATGACGCATTTTATGTACTGGAATGAAATATTTTTTTTAAAGTGAAATTTGACACATATTTTATTAGGTAGATATCGTGATTTTAATTTTAATGAGTTTTCAAATAGATTTGCGTCAGAATTGTTTTTTAACCAACAAAATCGTGTAAACTATTTTGATTTACATTCTTAATTCAACTGTAAATCTAATTCTTTAAACTACCCTCAAGAAAACTAGGGCTAGGGTCAGCAGGATCTTATAAACAATCGAAGAAAAAACAACAGATCTAAAGCAGATAACTCCTTTTATATAGAATGAAAGCTAGATATTTACGTCATGCCAAGTGAGTAATTAATCCCAATACTTTAGCTATTTTAGCCTGGTGTGAGTATTCTTCTGTACGTGCCAAAAAGGTATCTCAATAAAGTATTTTTTGTGCGGTGTTCGCAAATGTTTATTATCCCTCGCCGACTAAAATGTCACATCACCTTCTTTCCGTCAGAATAAACCCTTTTTGATTGACACATATTTACTTTTGTAAGACCTTTTTATCAATGGAAGTGTCACGTAATGGTTTGTAGGAATGTCCATCTAACAGTCAGTCCGTCTGACTGGTGCCATAATTAAGCAATTAATTCATAAAAATTCATAAAACTTAAGATAGGTATTGAACAGCAAAATGCGATGTAGCACACGGATATTTTGTCAGGAACGACTTACTAACTCCAAAGTTATTGCCCTTTGATTGTGTTTTTATTACACTCAACAAAAGATGTGTAATGAGTACTTCCTGTTTTATGACCATTTTGAATACTTAAGATTTTATAGTTTTACACATTTTGTACGTTGATGTATTGGTAGATCGTCCGTTTTGAAATCAAGAAGTCCTATTTTTAATCCCGACAGGAGTCAATTTTTATTTCGTTATTTTTTTCTCTTTTTATGTCATTCTGCAAGATATAAGAACTGTGTTTTAAAGGGGCACTCCCTATATCTAGCAGATTATTTTCTCAAAACATAGATTATGTGTTCAATGAACGTAAAATGATTGATAAATTTAATTTCAAAGAAGAACCTATGGCGAGCAATGCCTCATTTTACCACAAATAATCAATATTGAGGCTTTCTGTAATAAATCGCATCCACCCATTAATTGCACAACGACAACTCTACATATAATATTGAATGATTTACGGTACTGTAGTATATTCTAAACCGCTGATTTTATAAAAATGACTGGAAATGCATAGATTAAACGTTTAGGTTATTTTATAATACATCCAAAGAATCTGTTATATATGTTTTGGAAGTCATGTAGTTTGACATCAGTTATAGAGTATGTCCCTTTAATATACCTTATTTTTACCATGCTATATAATTACTAGAAAATACAAAAGTTTACCTCGATCATCTTTAAAGTTCAATATCTCAAAACGTAGTCGCTAAAACACTTTTATTTTTCTTATATTACAGTTCTTTGATTAGTTATAAAAGTTATCTTATTAGTAGTGATGTCTCTACTCCAGATCCTTTGCTACCCTCCTGTAATTTTATATACGTGATATGTCTTTGGACAAAGTTAGATAAATTGTATACCTTATATTTGACATTACTGCTTATTTTGAAACCAGTGTTAAACTTGTAGAATTTCAATGCATGTTTTGTAATTCTACATTGCCTGCAATAGCTTTTGGAACATAGAACATAAACAAACAAAAAAAAGGAAATACTTGCAAACATACCTTTGTTAGCTATGTAGGCATTAAATATAGCCAGTATTTCTTAAATAGGGTGGGGCAACAAAATAACTTTTAATTAAGTGAAATGTCTTCAAATTTTGCACACTAGTCAGTTAACAGATATAGAATATGAAACTATTTTATAGCGTCCATTACGTATTGTGAATGGTCACCCATATGTAAAGCAATTGCTTCTGACAAATGTTGACATGAATAAGATAAATATAGCATTTTTTTTTCTGCTTAGTCATGAGATTGTGTGTACCGCTGTTCGTTTACTTGATCACCTCAAATTCCCCGTGTAGCTTGCACTAACTGTAGCTACCCGTATAACTGATGTCTGATTGAAGTGTATAGAAATTACTAAATGATGGATAAACAGACTGACCTGTGTTTGCTGTAACTTGATCTTAGTTCACTAAACCTACCAAATTAAACATTTATGATGCTGAGAATACATGCCTAGAGACAACGCAGCAGAAGCAACCGGGCGGTCGTTGACAAGACAACTTTAAGGTCAAGTGGCATACGCACAAATGTGTCATTCAGTGCCTCTGACAAACGATTTTGGAATCAGAAACAGCTGCTGCACGTCCCAGAGCGGCCACCAACACCAAAGGGCTACGTTGATTCATAATGTTGGAACAATAGTCTTTATGGGTGGGCGGTTCTATCTTTATAATCTGTATAGATCATGGTGATCAAATGTAATGTAATCGTGTCAAATTAATAATCTAATGACCTTTGATCAAAAATTACATCTGTAAGGTTTCCATAAGGCTTTGGGCTGTTTAACTTAGCTGCCCTATTCGGCAGAGGATCCCCTTCAACGAAGTTTTGCTTGTTAATAATACTTCTTAAATGTCATCTATGACATTGTAGACTGTAAAGGTGTTCCCTAAACTATACAGCATCAATCGAAACGTGACACAGTTAATTCGAATAAGGTACAAATAGAGTCAGCTCATCTATGTCGCAATGACATTAAAGATAACTTAGTAATAGCTTGATATTCGGATATAAAGCGAATGAAATATATAAATGAAAACCGAATAAAATAAACAAAACCAAAACAAATATTTTATAAATGGAATACATTTGTAATGTAAATTACGATGTACTTTGATTTTCAAAATGAAACATGGCAATTTTGCTAATATTTTACAACTAGATGGGTGTTCAGTAGAACACTTGTGTCGCCCTCTTACACTTTGTCAGAATAATTAATGATTTTGTGACAAAACCTTAGTACAAAAAAGAGGTATAACTCTCAAATACGACCTTATAACTGTCAAATACGACCTTCACTTAACACAGTTGTCAGTGTCATGACGATTTTGTTATAAGCAATGCAATTTGAAAGTTTTATGAAGAAATCTTAAGAAATGGCAAAGTGATATCCAACGTTAGTTTTGTGACGGACAGACCGACAGACAAAGCGATCCCTATGTATCGCCTTTCCTCCTTAAAGGTAACACAAAAACCGTACACTGTAGTTCTTAGATCCTTCAGTGATATTTTGTCACATACGAAACAACTCTGTATACTTTTCTTCATGAAAAAATGGTGCCAGTTCGGTTGAAAGCTTGCTAAAATCCGCTGACTTTTTCATTTCCACAGGCGTTGTTATCTGATCCTCGTATATCTAAATTACATATGTATATGTTTTGACTCGTGTAAATAATTAGCATAGCATCTATGGTTAAAGCTATATAACGATTCAAAATGTCAATAATAAACTAAGTTGCATACAATTAGGAAAATATTAGGACCATTAATTCAAAATTGATATTTTAGATTTTTAAGGATTACCATTAACGTTGTCTAATGTGTCGTATGCTGGTGTCTCTGTTGGAGAAGCATGCAAATTTGGTGTAGTGTAATCATTATTACTGCTAGACCTGAAAAGAGCAAGATGACAATAATATCATGAACGGGTTACCTTCTTTTTGTTGTCTGTGTTACATTAATAAAGTAGCTTTTAAAACGTCTTCATTAATATTACACTTATAATAGACACAAAAGCAGGAGATGACATGAAAAACCGATTTTGAAACGCATGTTTGCCGTAGCGAAATCATTGATGATTCGTCTACTGGTTAATGAGACAAAACAACACGAATTAAATCTACATTCAGTACGCCCATATTTACAGCAACTGTCGAAGAATTCTAACAGCTCAAGTTGTTCAGTGTTTGACAAACATCATGAACATTTTCGGATTCAACGTTCATGACGAGACTCAAAAGTTGTTTCAGATCATGCAGGTACGAAGCAATGCATTTTGTAATGAGAGCAAGTTTTGTCATGACCTGCGACGCCGAGCTGTAGGGGAAAGAGAGTGCTTCAACTGACAGCAAAACTCTTTGAATTAACAACAAATGCGTCTGTGACTTCGAATTTTTACATTTCAAGTATATATACAATTTTTAATATCTCACTGTATTCAGTCTAGTTCGTAGATGTTACAGGTACATTCTCGTTGGTAAAGAAAGTACAATGTAATATATGAGGTTGATTATTACTCTTTATGAAATAATATATTTTCCGGCGGTGTTCATCGTTTAATCAACAATAAATTTTAGTTCATGATGCGCAGTAATTTACGAGGACCGGCGTCCTAAGTGGCTTATAACTGCCTCATTAGAACGACAAAGATTTTTTTATTATACGATGACGACGTCACAAACGGATGTTATTTCGATTCTAACAGATATCTGACTAGATATTACAAAAGATGAATAAACGCAAAAGTTTTTTTTTCTACGCGGATAATTATTTAACGTCATGTCTCACAAAATGACGGCATTTATGACGTCATATCGGCCCGCGCGTTCAAATGTTGTTTATGGAATAATAAAACCTTTCTTTCTGCTCTTTGCATATAAAAACAAACTGGTGAGTTATGTTAGAATTATTTGTTAATTCAAAGCGCTGTGGCGCTGAAGGCCCGAGGAAGTTACTGTCGGGAATGTACGTAAATTCTATCTTGATTAAAGTTAATTTATTTTAGGTTAATATAGATGTAGTTTATTGTAAATAAAACGTTGAAATAACATAATAAACTTGAAAAACAAACTAAAATCTCTTATATCGAGCTCCGTACGTTCAGAAAATAGCCGTACCTTTCCGTGATATGCATCTGATTATTTTCCATAGTCAGCTTAAGTTGACATTTATTTAACAGCGCAGTAATTTCTAAAACTTAAGTCCGTGAACACTACGCTACGAACTACTTCGAAATCGTTTGAAGCTGTTTATACCGTTGTGTTGTAAAATGGTCTAATCGTATATGCTACATTCAAACAGCGGTGGCTTAATCTGGTGTATCTTGCACTGCTTATCCAAAGCGCAGTATTACAGTTGTGTTCAGGACGATTAAGACTTAAATTGCCTACAGTGTTTGAAATGTAGCGTGCTAACTTTGACATTGGTGCTTACAATTCCTAGGCCAAAACTTCTACACTTCTAAGTAAACCTGATATTCTTGTAAGTCATACGTTCGTTCTTCAATGAATTGTGTTACCTGTTCTTGTGGCATGCCCTATATACTACGAAACAAATTATTGCTGTTATGACAAGCAATGCGGCAGTGGTACCAGCAGTTCCTCCTATTATTAACGATATGTTCTCCGTTTCACACCCAGCTGCAAAGCAATTACTACATGTTTAAGAAGTGGTTTTTTTTTAATTTCATACAGCTTAACTAAAATATCGTACATTGTGCATTTTGCATTATGCTAATTTGCTCTCTACGTGACTAAATACGAGGATGCATAAGACTGGATTTAGAACCCAGATGACGGGATGCAAAGTGACAAATAGTCTAGTTTCCCTGATCCGATTTCACATATAAGCAACAAGTTAACACTGGAACTGAATATTGAAGTAATGCTTCGTTAAACAGAAAGGAACATTTCTCGTCTTTAAAAGAGAACTTTATGAAATCTTATATGTCCTTTTAGTCCCCTTTCTTATAGGTCAGACAAACCATGTCGTTTTCTATGTTATAGGGTTATCAGCGGTCGATGATTACCATCTGCCCTACGTTATATCTATCGTTATAAAGATTTGCTTATTCAGGATAACTGCAAATAATTATTCCAAAATATTAATTATAAGTAGCATTTCTTTATGATTTGCTTCGTTTTGATCTTGGTGCATGCTTCTTTTGTAGAACGTTATTTGAAAATTTAACAAAACTACTGCTTATCTGCTTCTGATATATTTAAAGTTTAGATACTTGGTAAGAGGTTGAAGTTTATACAGTGACTTAACGCAATGCGATTTCAAATAATAAAGCATTTCGTTATCGATACCTTCGTTGCAATGCGGACCACGGAATCCACTTCTGCATTTACCAGAACATATGCCAGAATTATGTGTACAGGTTCCCGATGCACAGTAACATTTCTCGCTGCAATCTTCACCGAATGTGTCTTCGGGGCATTCTAAAGACAAGAAGCAAAATCAATGAAATTATATCCCCTGCCAAATGTAGCAGATAATTGCAAAAGGTATTTGTTGTCTCTTTTCCGTGCATTTTTTCGAACTTGGGTTGGTATCGTGTAACGGGTTTGGTTGAAAGTTGAAAGTTATACATGTATCTATATTCATTATCGATTTTATCGTGTCCTGGCTAAACTATAGAATTGGTAAATAAGGTCTACCGCATAGCAACGACGAGAAATTATTTACTAATTATTATTTACCAGAATTTTTGAGAACGAAAGTAAATAAAAATATCTATAAAGTTATACATTAACCAAAATGTAAATTATTAATAACATTTCTTTATTATCTGCTCCGTTTTGCTCTTGGTGCATACTTCTATTGTAAAGTGTTATTAGACTAAGTATACTTTTACAAAGCTACTGCTTATCTGCTTCTGATATATTTAAAGTTGATATACTTAACAATAACTCTATCCGTCTTGCTTAGAGGTTGAAATTTACAAGTAACTTAACGCAATGCGAATTAAAAAAATAAAGCATTTCGCTATCGATACCTTCGTTACAATGCGGACCACGGAATCCACTTCTGCATTTACCAGGACATATGCCAGAATTATGTGTACATGTTCCCGCTGCACAGTAACATTTCTCGCTGCACTCCTCACCGAATGTGTCTTGCGGACATTCTTAAGAAACAAGCAAATGAATTGAACTTTTATTCCCCATTAAATGAATAAAAAAACCAAGAGTTGTCCCTAATAGTGACGAATGCCCCCGAAAAAGGTATCTCACAGTCTTTGTCCTTTACATGTGCTCAATAATTGTGGTATGTAATTTTAAAATCCATGCAACACATCGTTTTGATGTGCTAGACATTTGTGCCAAGTTATTTTTAAATCAATCAATGCATGACAAAGTTATTGTCTGGACACGAATGTGTGCATATATACAGGATTCCATTTCCTTCAAACTCTAAGTGTGACCTTGACCTTTGAGGAAGGGGCGAAGGTCTTACACGCGACACGTCGTCTTGATGTACTAGACATTTTTATCAAGTTATTTGAAAATCCTTCAATGCATGACAGTGTTACAGTCCGGACACGAATATGTGTATATATACAGGATTCAAGTGTGACCTTGACCTTTGAGGTAGGGACGTTGGTCTTGCACACGACACCTCGTCTTGATGTGCTGGATATTTGTGCCAAGTTATTCTAAAATCATTCAATGCATGACAAAGTTATAGTCAGGGCACGAATGTGTGCAGATATTGAAGATTCCATTACCTTCAAACTCTAAGTGTGACCTTGACCTTTGAGGAAGGGACGTAGGGCTTACACGCGACACGTCGTCTTGATGTGCTAGACATTTTTATCAAGTTATTTTAAAATCCTTCAATGCATGACAAAGTTACAGTCAGTACACGAAGTTGTAAGTGGGGACGCACAGACAGACGAACGGACGGTGCGATTGTAATATGCCACCCTTCGGGGGCATAAAAATAACAACTGGAAAGTGTATCATACAAGGTACACTGTAGTCTGTTTTAGAAAATACTTCAGAACAATTTTTGGATAGAGAAAACCATTGTTTAGACATCTCTAAATATTTCCAAATATCTCGGAAAATGGTTTGGTACGCGCCATCAAACCTGTGTTATTTTACATTGTTATTGTTTACCTTTTTCATAGAAAGCACGTGTTGAAAATGAAATGTCATTAATATATATTTGCATGTATGACTGTCGATTTCTTATTATTCTGTATGTTCTATTTCAGATATTTCCAAGATTGTTAAACAACTATGTAATTCCAAACTATCATCACCAATATACAAATTATATATCGTTCAGCCTTCATTTACTATACCCATACCAGTGCCATACCCCAACATAAACTATGTAAACAAGAAATAGTTGTGCTAGCTAGGGCAGACAAGGGGCCGGCGATAACAGGACAACATTGTACATCCCCTTAAAGCTGCTCGCTCTCCGATTTTGATGAAAAGCAAGGTTCTTGGAACATAAAATATTTTTGAAAGAATAATAAAATAACATATCGTTCCAGCATATATATTTCTGTAAAGTATTACAAACGCTTTTGAAATTCCAATAAACATGTAAACATATAGTGTAGCGGTGAAGTCAGACCAAGCTCGACAACTTTGTAGGTAACTTGGCTTTTCTAATTGATGATTGTCCGTCGTCTGTCATCATTTTGATTCAAATGACATCTTTTCTGAAACCACTAGGCCAATGATGATAACACTAGGCAGAAATGATCCTTCAATTTTGTTCAAAGAATTCCATTCCATGAAGAACTCTGGTTGCTATGGCAACAAATAGGAAAAACCTTAAAGATATTCTTCTCTGAAACCGCAAGGCCGCGCAGGTAGTCACTTAGTTTTGCATAGGCTTATATAGAACTTTAAAAATGGTATTTTCTGAAACCACAAGGTCTAAAGCTTAGATATTTGGCATTTAGCATTGTCTAGTGGACCTCTACCAAGTTTGTTCAAATTGTGACCCCCGGGTCAAAATTGACCCCGCGCGGGTGGTCACTTAGTTTTACATATGCTGATAAAGGAAAAACTTTAAAAATCTTCTTCTCTGAAACAGCAAGGCCTAGAGCTTAGATATTTGGCATGTGACATTGTCTAGTGGACCTCTACCAAGATTGTTCAAATTATGACCCCGGATCAAAATTGACCCCGCGCAGGTGGTCACTTAATTTTGCACAGGCTTATATAGGAAAAACTTTAAAAATCTTCTTCTCTGAAACCACATGGTCTAGAGCTTAGATTTGGCATTAGCATTGTCTAGTGGACCTCTACCAAGATTGATTGTTCAAATTGTGACCCCGGGTCAAAATTGACCCCGTACGGGGGTCACTTAGTTTTACATAGGTTTATATAGGAAACACTTTAAAAATCTTCTTCTCTGAAACCACAAGGCCTAGAGCTTAGATATTTGGCATGTAGCATTGCCTAGTAGACCTCTTAAAAGTTTGTTCAAATTATGCCCCTTGGGTCAAAATTGACCTTGCCCGGTGGGGATATTTTACAAAGACGTATATAGGTAAACCTAGTTGGTATATACATGTAACATTATCTAGTGATCTTCCACCAGGCAAGTGGACTTGTACCAAGGTGAGCGATATAGGGCCATCTTGGCCCTCTTCTTTGACATATTTTCTCAAATTGCCTACATGTAAACCATGATATATTATTATTAAAGAATTAATTACACTAACCATTGGCTGCAAATCGTAAGCATTTCATGTACCAATTTAAAAATCAGCAACAACATTAAAACTTATGCTCCGGGCACTCAATATCGACAAACCAGTACAAACGAACATAGGTAACTGCTGAATATCACTCACTTCATTACCGAAGATGATGTGATGATATTGTTATTATAACTGATATTTCTCGTATCAGTCACGTTCAGAAACATGCGACTTTGAATAGTGTCAATACCTATATGTTTTAATAAAAAGCAAACCGCAAACACATCGCTGTCATGTCAACCGTGATGCACAATCCCCGGAACTTTGGTACTTAATCAAGACGAAAAATTTCATACAAATATTATAAGAGGGAAACTTCAACAATAACACGTGTTCTTCTTTATGATTTATATGATTTATAATTATGTTCATCAACGTTTTAGCTGACATTTTAACGCACATTTAGCACGTCTTTTTTAATACAAATATATTTAAATTGTCTGGATTTTTTTCTGCGAAATACAACACAATACGTACCAACAAGTACATCTAGATGATACTGTAACCTATTTGGAGTCGTGTAACTTCCTCCTGGTGCGGATAAAGATAAAGGGTACCCGCTGACAGTAACGTAACATCGAAACGAAAGGGAGTTGGTAGAATCATAGGCAGTAACGTTGTATGCAAAAGTAGCTGTTCGGGTGTAAGCACACTGATTATCGCTGAGTGCAGTACCATCATTGATTGTATAAGCAACACCACTGGCGGCTATATATCCGGATCCCGTTTCTGATGATCTTTCCCACCTTATTTTAGTTGTATTTATACTGCCTATAGTCGCTTGACATGTAAGTTGTAACAGATCGCCAACATGGATTTCAGTTTTGTTTGATAAACTTCCTCCATCTACTATAAGCCCATTTTTCCTCCCTACCAGTAAAGTCATACTTGGCAACACTAGACAAAATATGTTTATATGTGTTGTAGACATTTACAATCAACATTAAGTGAAGTGACTCTGTTAGCCTAAACAATAGACCTACATCAGCAAGAAATACAACTATCACTGACGGTGATGAATACAAAAAGACAAAGGGTCATAACTCTGTGAAAAAAAATCCGAACAAAACCTGCACATTATGTACAGTTTCATCCAAATCTTGTGAATGGTTTTGGAGATGAAGCTCACGAAAGAATGTGGTTGCAGACATACTGAATCAAATTCACCCACCTTCAAGGGGTGTGGGTGGGGGCCGGGTATGTAAACATCTTGTAGCCATTCTTAATTGTCTTAAGAGTTATATTGTAAATTAAAAGAACCAAACCGTATTCTATTAAGTGTTTTTAAATATATACAATACCAACTACATCTCTAAATGGAAGATATTTCCACAAAGAGTAAAAGTAAATCATATTTATGAATATGTTCTATATAGTCATCAAATTCAAATATAAAATTCCAATGGGTGCACAAAAGATGGCTAATAAAAACTGTTGGTTTCCTAATCATCCATGGACCATACCGACAGTTTCCTAATCACTTATTTACAATACGGACAGTTTCCAAATCATGCATGTTCCACACCCAGTTTCCTTATCATTGATTTACCATGCCGTTAGTTTCCTAATTTTTCGTTTTCCATACCGACAGTTTCCAAATTATTCATTCACTATGCTAGCAGTTTCCAAAACATTCATTTACCATACCGACAGTTTCCTAATCAATCATGTACTACGCTGTCAGTTCCCTAATCATTCATGTACTATGCAAAGTTTTCCCGAACATTCATTTACCATACCGACTATTTTCATACCGTCAGTTTCCTAATCATTCATTTCCAATGCCAAAGGTTTCCCAAGCATTCAGTTACCATACCGATAGTTTTCATACCATCAGTTTCCTAATCATCCATTTACCATACCATCAGTTTCATAATCATTCATTTGTAATGCCAACTGTTTCCCAAACATTCAGTTACCATACCGACAGTTTTCATACCATCAATTTCGTAATCATTCATTTACAATACCATCAGTTTCCTAATCATTCATTTACAATGCCAACTGTTTCCCAAACATTCAGTTACCATACCGACAGTTTCCTAATAATTCATGTAACACACTCTCAGTTTCCTAATCATCCATTTACCATGCCATCAGTTTCATAATCATTCATTTATAATGCCAACTGTTTCCCAAACTTTCAGTTACCATACCGACAGTTTTCATACCATCAGTTTCGTAATCATTCATTTACAATACCATCAGTTTCCTAATCATTCATTTACAATGCCAACTGTTTCCCAAACATTCAGTTACCATACCGACAGTTTCCTAATCATTCATGTAACACACTCTCAGTTCCCTAATAATTCATTTACCATGCCAACAGTTTTCCAAACATTTATTTACCATACCAACAGTTTCCTAATCATTCATGTAACACCATGCAGTTCCCTAATCACTATTTTACAATGCCAACAGTTTCTAATCATTTATTTACCATACCGACAGTTTCCCAAACATTCATTTACCAACCGACAGTTTCCTTATCATTCATGTATGATGCTCAAAGTTTCTTATCATTCATCTACCATACCGACAGTTTCCCAAACATTCATTTACGGTACCGACAGTTTCCTAATTATTCATGTGTGATACCTAAAGTTTCTATTAAATCATTTACCATGTCAACAGTTTCCGAAACATTGATTTACCATTTCAACAATTTCCACAACATTCATTTACCATAACCACAGTTTCCTTATCATTCAGGTATGATGCCAAAAGTTTCTAATCATTCAATTACCATGTCAACACTTTCCCGAACATTCATTTACCATACCGAAAGTTTCCCTAAGATTCATTTACCATAACGACAGTTTCCCAAACATTCATTTACCAAGTTCCCAAACATTCATTTACCATACCGACAGTTTCCCAAACATTCATTTACCAACCGACAGTTTCGTAATCATTCATGTATGTTGCTAAAAGTTTACTATCATGCATTTACCATACCGACAATTTCCTAATCATTCATGTATGATACCAAAAGTTGTTATTCAATAATTTACCATGTCAACAGTTTCCGAAACATTCATTTATCATGTCAACAATTTCCCAAACATTGATTTACCATAACGACAGTTTCCTAATCATTCATGTATGATGCCAAAAGTTTCTAATCATTCATTTGCCATGTCAAAAGTTTTCCAAGGATTCTTTACCATACCGACAGTTTCCTAAAGATTCATTTACCAATTCCTAAACATTCAGTTACCATACCAAGAGTTTCCTAATCATTCATGTATGATGTCAAAAGTTTCTAATCATTCATTAACCATGTCAACAGTTTCCCAAACATTCATTTACAATACCGACAGATTCGTAATCATTCATGTAACACACTGTCAGTTCCCTAATCACTGTTTTACCATGCCAACAGTTTTCCAAACATTCATTTACCATACCGACAGTTTCGTAATCATTCATGTAACACACTGTCAGTTCCTTAATCACTGTTTTACCATGCCAACAGTTTCTTAAACATTCATTTACCATACCGACAGTTTCCCAAACATTCATTTACCATACCGACAGTTTCCTAATTATTCATGTATGATGCAAAAAGTTTCTAATAATTCATTTACCATATCGACAGTTTCCAAAACATTCATTTACCATACCGACAGTTTCCTAATTTTTCATGTATGATGCAAACAGTGTCTTATCATTCATTTACCATACCGACAGTTTCCTAAACATTCATTTACCAACCGACAGTTTCATAATCAATAAAGAACTACGCTGTCAGTTCCCTATTTTTCCCTATTAGTCTGTTCAACAATTTCCAAAACATTCATTTACCATAACGACAGTTTCCTAATCATTCATGTAACACACTATCACTTCCCTAATCACTGTTTTATCATGCCAACAGTTTCTTAAACATTCATTTATCACACCGACAGTTTCCCAAACATTCATTTACCATATCGACAGTTTCCTAATTATTCATGTATGATGCCAAAAGTTTCTTATCATTCATTTACCATACTGACAGTTTCTTAAACATTCATTTACCATACCGACAGTTTCCTTATCAATCATGAACTACGCTGTCAGTTCCCGAATCATTCATATACCATGCAAACTGTTTCCAAACATTCATTTACCATATCGTCAGTTTCCTAATCATTCATGTATGATACCAAAAGTTTCTTATCATTCATTACCATGTCAACAGTTTCCCAAACATTAATTTGCCATGTCAACAATTTCGAAAACATTCATTTACCATAACGACAGTTTCCTAATTTTTCATGTAACACACTGTCAGTTCCTTAATCATTGTTTTACCATGCCAAAAGTTTCTTAAACATTCATTTATCACACCGACAGTTTCTCAAACATTCATTCACCATACCGACAGTTTCAAAATAATTCATGTATGATGCCAGAAGTTTCTTATCATTCATTTACCATACAGACAGTTTCCTTAACATTCATTTACCAACTGACAGTTTCATAATTAATCATGTACCATGCAAACTGTTTCCAAACATTCATTTACCATATCGTCAGTTTCCTAATCATTCATGTATGATACCAAAAGTTTCTAATCATTCATTTACCATGTCAACAGTTTCCCAAACATTCATTTGCCATGTCAACAATTTCCAAAACATTCATTTACCATAACGACAGTTTCCCAAACATTCATTTACCATATCGACAGTTTCCTAATTATTCATGAATGATGCCAAAAGTTTCTTATCATTCATTTATCACACCAACAGTTTCCCAAACATTCATTTACCATACCGACAGTTTCCTAATTATTCATGTATGATGCCAAAAGTTTATTATCAATCATTTACCATACCGACAGTTTCCTAAACAATCATTTACCAACCGACAGTTTCCTAATCAATCATGAACTACGCTGTCAGTTCCATAATCATTCATGTACCATGCAAACTGTTTCTAAACATCCATTTACAATATCGTCAGTTTCCTAATCATTCATGCATGATATCAAAAGTTTCTAATTATTCATTTACCATGTCAACAGTTTCCCAAACATTCATTTACCATAACGACAGTTTCCTAATTATTCATGTAACACACTGTCAGTTCCCTAATAACTGTTTTACCATGCCAACAGTTTCTTAAACATTCATTTATCATACCGACAGTTTCCCAAACATTCATTTACAATATCGACAGTTTCCTTATTATTCATGTATGATGCCAAAAGTTTCTTATCATTCATTTACCATACCGACAGTTTCTTAAACATACATTTACCAACCGACAGTTTCCTAATCAATCATGAACTACGCTGTCAGTTCCCTAATCATTCATGTACCATGCAAACTGTTTCCAAACATCCATTTACCATTCGTCAGTTTCCTAATCATTCATGTATGATACCAAAAGTTTCTAATTATTCATTTACCATGTCAACAGTTTCCCAAACATTCATTTGCCATGTCAACAATTTCCAAAACATTCATTTACCATAACGACAGTTTCCTAATTATTCATGTAACACACTGTCAGTTCCCTAATCACTATTTTACCATGCCAACAGTTTCCCAAACATTCATTTACAATATCGACAGTTTCGTTATTATTCATGTATGCTGCCAAAAGTTTCTTATCATTCATTTACCATACCGACAGTTTCCTAAACATTCATTTACCAACCGAAAGTTTCCTAATCAATCATGAACTACGCTGGCAGTTCCCTAATCATTCATGTGCCATGCAAACTGTTTCCAAACATTCATTTACCATATCGTCAGTTTCCTAATCATTCATGTATGATACCAAAAGTTTCTAATCAATCATTTACCATGTCAACAGTTTCCCAAATATTCATTTGCCATGTCAACAATTTCCAAAACAATCATTTACCATAACGACAGCTTCCCAAACATTCATTTACCATATCGACAGTTTTCTAATTATTCATGTAACACACTGTCAGTTCCCTAATCACTATTTTACCATGCCAACAGTTTCCCAAACATTCATTTACAATATCGACAGTTTCCTTATTATTCATGTATGCTGCCAAAAGTTTCTAATCAATCATTTACCATGTCAACAGTTTCCCAAATATTCATTTGCCATGTCAACAATTTCCAAAACAATCATTTACCATAACGACAGCTTCCCAAACATTCATTTACCATATCGACAGTTTTCTAATTATTCATGTATGATGCCAAAAGTTTCTTATCATTCATTTATCACACCGACAGTTTCCCAAGCATTCATTTACCATATCGACAGTTTCCTTATTATTCATGTATGATGCCAAAAGTGTCTTATCAATCATTTACCATATCGACAGTTTCCTAAACATTCATTTACCAACCGACAGTTTCCTAATCAATCATGAACTACGCTGTCAGTTCCCTAATCAATCATGTACAATGCAAACTATTTCCAAACAACCATTTACCATATCTTCAGTTTCCTTATCATTCATGTATGATACCAAAAGTTTCTAATCATTCATTTACCATGTCAACAGTTTCCCAAACATTCATTTGCCATGTCAACAATTTCCAAAACATTCATTTACCATAACGACAGTTTCATCATCATTCATGTAACACACTGTCAGTTCCCTAATCACTATTTTACCATGCCAACACTTTCTTAAACATTCATTTATTACACCGACAGTTTCCCAAACATTCATTTACCATACATACAGTTCCCCCAAAGATTCATTTACCATACCGACAGTTTCCCAAATATTCATTTGCCATAACGACAGTTTCCCAAACATTCATTTACCAAGTTCCTAACCATTCATTTACCATACCGACAGTTTCCTAATCATTCCTGTATGATGTCAAAAGTTTCTAATCATTCATTAACCATGTCAACAGTTTCCCGAACATTCATTTACCATACCGACAGTTTCCCAAACATTCATTTTCCATACCGATAGTTTCTCAAACTTTCATTTACCATACCGACAGCTTCCCAAACATTCATTTACCATACCGACAGTTTCCCAAACATTCATTTTCCGTACCGACAATTATCTAATAATTCATGTATGATGCCAGGAGTTTCTAATCATTCATTTACCATGTCGAGAGTTTCCCAAACATTAATTTATCACGTCAATAGTTTCCTTATTATACATTTACCATGCCGTCAGTTTCCTAATCATTTATTTATCATACCGTCAGTTTCCTTATCATTCATGTCCCATACCTTCAGGTTCCTTATCATTCATTTACCATATCAAAATTTCTTAATCATTCATTTACAATGCCAAAATTTTCCTAATCATTTATTTTCCGCGCCAATAGTCTCCTAATGATTTGTATACCATGCAAACAAAGGTTATTTTAAAATTTTCTTTCATCAATCAGACGTTCGTTCTTAGCAAAGCGTTTTAAATGAGATGATTCTTATCAGAGTGTTGTCTTCATCTGACGATGCCTCACTTCTAATGATTACAATATCATATCAGTATTATGTAATACATTAGCTGATAAATATATCTTTAGGTCAACTCACCAAAAACCTCCAGGGTAGCATTTTGACGAATTGTAGAAGTTTGATCGGAGGTGCTTTCATAAGTAAAGTCACACGAATAAAGTCTGGCATCACTACAATCCATTGTCTGTATACTCATAGTCAATTGAAGGTATGGCGGGCTACCACTTTTATCGCCTGACACTAAAAACTCTCTATTATTTGTAATCTGGTCTGATAATTTCGCCTCATCTAATTTGGTAACTGTGTTTTGTACAAAAGATGCGAAAAGCTGAAACTGGTTGGAACCTGGGTGTGTTTCTCGCTTGATCCTTATCGTATACACTATATTCACATCAATTTCGTTGACAGAACACCTCATTGTTAATCTCCCTAAGCCTGTATCACCTTTCACAACTCTGTTCGGGGAAGCGGTGAAGTCTATGCCTGTAACTGAAAAACAAGAAATACCAAGTAACAGTGTGAGTGTTATTATGTATTTCTAAAGTATAATATTCCATTGTATCAATCATTGTCTTCGAAAGAGTTTTGAACAAGTTCAATGTGCACCACTATTTGCTATTCATTGAAATCAGACTACAATATTACTGGCGTTTTTTTTCCTTTAATTCTATACAACGGATATAGATCTATACTAAACTACGTTTAAATGGGAGAAATATTTTTGCAATATGAAAACTTCCCCCCGTCCCCTGAGATGAATTGGGGATATTAAAATTCAACGGAGGGGGTTCAATTATAACAGAACAAATTAACAAAAATAGTATAAAACCGACGGCTCGGGTAATATCAATTCAAACAGGCTATACGAGGCAATATACCCCGTCAAGAATCTATATAACTAATAATGTTTAACCCTGAACTATATTCGGACATAAAAGTGACAACGACCCAATGAAACTGTACCGCAGAGGATCTATCCCCATCTTTATCATCTTTATCTTCATCTTTATCCAAGTGTTCACATACATTGTTTGTAAACAGTAAATTCAATAATCATCTCAATATATGCAAACCGTTTATCTTTATAAAACTGTTTCTTTAAATCAGCAAGTTTTGATGCGTACATAAATTTTATGTTTACTGCCTATCTAAAATATGTGCAGCCAATCTTCTCTGCAAGCACGGCGACCTTTTTTATCTAGACTCGGTCCAGCGATCAGATAAACTGGACATCTAATTCCTTTTACACCCTTTGCGTATTCAAACACGATTTCAAATTTATGTGCGTCTTACGTTTTCTCACCATTTTACATATACATGTACAAATATAAATGTTATAGAAATAAACAGAAATGCCAAATGAAGGCTTTTTAATTTATCGAAACATATATCGTTTGCAGTTTGATAGAAACGATATTGTAAATTTTTCGTTTTGGGGTAAAAATAAGTGTTCCTTATATCCGAATATTCGTTATAACCAGCGTGCGTTATAACATTTTTTACATAAACAAAAGAAGATAACATCAGGCCGAAATTTTTTTTTCGTAATATCAGAAGTCGGTATGTTCGGAGTTTAGTGTATACAGGATTCCATGACCTTTAAACTTGAAAATGTGACTTTGACCTTTAAGGAAGGGGTAATGGACTCCAACGCGACATATCGTCTTCATGCACTTAACATAAATTTTGTTCCACGTTGTGTCAAAATCCTACAACATATAAGAGCGTTACAATCAAGCCAGACACGAATGTGTGGATATTTACACGGTACGTGACCTTTAAACCTTTGTGTGACCTTGACCTTAGATGTAGGGCCGCCATGGGCTTTGGAGGCTACACGTCGTCTTCATGTGATGAATTTTTGTGAGATGATCTTTCTGAGAGGATTTAGGCAAACTGTGGATCTCCTTGCAGTCTGACAATGTATTTAACTCATAAAGTTCGATGTATTGGCGCAACAATGATCCTGCTAGATTTTTATATCCTGATTTTCCTTGCTTGAAAACTAGGAATCTTCCGCAGGATTTTTCTGTTAAGGGTCCCCAACTGCAAGGATAAACCTGTATTCCTATAGTCTTGAAATATGCCTTGAAGAGAAAAGCTGAGATTATTCAGTGATCGTCCTCCAAGCATAGATATTTCGTCGAGTTTTGAATATGTTGTTTTAAATGTTTTTTCTGGGCTAGGTTTCCTGTAGTCGATCTATTATTGAGATTGTTTAAGTGGAAGAGCAAATGCTGAATGCAGAGTGTTCCATTGATGTTAGCTGCATCCTAGCCTTTTGAGGCAGTGAAAAGATCTGTTTTCCAGGGCAGCTCAAAGCTCGAATGAGACTTTGATAAATGGTATTCATCTGGTCTGCTTTCCACCAACACAACCACCAGGAAGACATAAACTGGCAATGGTGACTGATGAGATAAGCTGGTGTCAACTTCCTATAAATTGATATAACAGTCTCTGCTTTTCATTCAATGATGTAACCTTTTAGTAGAAGAAATAATCATCATATTTGACTGTAATAGTTGTAGTTAATGAAAATGACTGGCCTGATTGTTAACATGATTTCAATTTGTCACAAGTTGTGTTTTCAGGATCTAAATATGATAAAGTTTTATCAGGGGCAGTGGTGTTATTTTCTTGATTGTTCTGTTTAGTGTGTCTATAAATTGCCTCATTGATATATCTTCATCAAACTTTTCTAGATGAGATGGTAATAATATGTTTTATTAAGTCCGGTTCTATCCAGTCAAGCACTGCACAGGATCACAGAGAGTTATCTAAAATTTGCATGCTTTGCTGACACTTTTGTTGGGCGAGGGATTATCTGAAAATATGTATAGACCCCAGTTGGGAATAGTGTTGGAAATGCTATCGATTTCGAGTGTTTGCTGGTGTTTGTTTCTGACCCTCAGCAGGGGCCAACTACAGCAACTCATTGATCTCAATTTCGACACCGACTACTGGATGAATATATGTATCTGAGTTTACACTGCGAAAACTGTAGTAGGGTAAGGAATTCGGAGGGATTTCCGTGCTGAAACTCATTTTCACTGTTAATAAGAGTTTCAATGTTATTATAGAATCATTTTAAGTTTTCTGTGTATCATGCTTGTGGTTGCATTGTTGCACTCATAATCACTAATGACTTTCAGGATAAGTTCAGTAAAAATGTGTTTTCATTCATATTCTGAGTTTGTTCATCAGGTTCAGTTTTGACATATGCTGCATTCTAGAGTTCAGGATTTTCCTCTTGACTGACTGACTGACTGCTAATCTGCAGGGAAAGTACATCTTTGAAAAATGCATCGTTATTTTTCAAATATGGTTCAAAGCGCTATTTACATAGTTGTATCTTATTTACACTTAGAGTACAAGATTCTTATCAGTTGGTCTTCATGTCAGTGCAAGAGTGATAATCTGACTTTCAGACGATCGTCTTGGTAAATACATGTACGTGTTGATTGTATTAACACTTTTATATAAAAGTCGAAAACAACATGTGCAGATATACGGTAAACCTCCTTTAATAAGAGTATGAAATTCAAAAATAAGACTTTCATTGTTCCTGAGAACTGTTACTGCTCTACTTGTGTGATACAGTTCTGATAATGTTATCATTAATTAGATTTATTAAGAAACAAATATTCTTATAGATATTTATTTACTTGTCATTCTTTAAATCATTTTGCAAAATTATGTTTAAACAGGTGTCTAAGTCCTTGTTATTGACTTGATGTATGCACGTTTATACCTTTTTGGCTGATACTAATCGAATTCCATCTGACATTTTAGTTTTTTACAGTGCTGGCTTTCCCAGTTTTCTTCTTAATCATCATATCCTTAGAAAATCATTATTTGAATTTAACTATGACCAGTCCTTTCTTCTGTGACATCTTAATACCATATTTATATTATATGCAGTAAATCGCAGCTCAGGAATGTACTCATGTACTTTATATGTCACAATATTTATACAGTTTTTGTTTTAATTTCAACTATGCTGTTTGCATGTTCTTAAGACAATCACAAATTACTAGCTGTTTTTCTTTGTGTGTGACAACTCGTTTTTTCGAGGTTGTTTACTGCTGTTTTAATTTAGCTCACCTGGCTCAAAGTGCCAGAGTGAGCTATAAGGATCGCTTCCCGTCCGTCTACGTCCGTTGACATTTTGTCTGGTTACCATGGCAACGGAACAGCAAACTTTAAAAATCTTCTTCTCAAGAACAGGAAAGCCTAGAGCTCAGATATTTGTCATCACCTAGTAAACCTCTACCAAAAGTGTTCAAATTATGAGCCCCCAGTCAAAATTGTCCCCGCACGGGGTACACTTGTTTTTGCATAGACTTTATAGGAACATTTAAAAAATCGACTTCTCTGAAACAACAAGTCTTATATAGAGCTTATATACTTAGCATGTGGCATTGCCTAGTGGAAATCTACTAAGATTTTACAAATTATAACCCCCGGCATAAAACTGACCCCACCCGGGGGTCTCTTGGTGTTACATATGCTCATATAGGAAACACTTATCTGAAAGGCCTAACGCTTAGATATTTTGCATGTATCAATGTCTAGTTGATATCTTCCAAGAATGTTCGTTTCATGTCTTCCAGATCAAAATTAACCCTTTTCTGCTATCGAAGACTTTGTATCATAACCAATGATAGCCAGATGAGCAATATAGGGCCATTTTGGCCCTCTTGTTTTCTAATATTTTCCTTCATATTGTCTTAATTGTATTCCTAAATTAATCACATCACTGTTATCATGTTTTTTATTAGCCAAGTTTTCTTTCTGTTTTCATTTTATTGGTGTTTTCATGCCTGTGATTTCGACATCTCTTATGAATTTCAAACTGTACTTCCAAGTCTTCATATCTACCAATCATCAAAAAGATGTCAGCAGTTTTGTACCATAGTAACGTTTTACAACATTATCTGGTCGGACAATTATACGATATCCGATACAGATGGCTCAGCTCTTAAGATCTCTTTAATTACACATTAGCATTGTAAAGTGGTTCTCTACCAAAAACGTTCAAATCACAACCCCCAGTTAAAATTGAATCCACCCCTGGGTTGCTTGTTTTTATACACCCTTATTTAAGAAAATGTTTACAAAAATCTTCTTTGCTCAAACCACAAGGCCTAAAACTTAGATACTTGGCAGATAACATTGCCCAATGGTCATCTACCAAGATTTTTCAAATTATTACCCCCGGTCAAAATCGATCCAGCTCTGGGACACACTTGATTTTACACTGTGATATATTGAAAAATATTTTGAAAATCTTCTTGTCTATCTTTTGCTGAGATCATATTATTGCAGAGGATCAGACATCCGTACGTTTACGATTGCGTCTCATGTCATAAATTGGAAGGTTATAACATGGTAATGGATAGTTTCAACTCAAGCACATTTTACAGGTTAAAGGGTCTTTTAAAATTAATTGTTTGCAGTCTCAGTATACGAAATTATTCAACAATTGAAACAAATGTCCTACCTGACTGTGGATAATACGTTATAAAGAAAGCTCCATGCACCAAAATTAGTACCACAAGATCCATTTTCTAGTTTTTAAATAAATGCGTGTTCCAAATTTTCATAACATTATGTATCTCGGACTATAAATAACACATTATATGTTTACTTCCTGATTGTAATTGAAGTAAACATTTTAAAGTAATTTATACCGCGAGTAGCTTTATGACAAAGCATAAATACTTAAAACCTTGAAAACTTAGTTAATGACATTGCTAGTAGTTTATGGTGAATAATGTCTTTATTGAGACCAAAAGAATCCTTGTCAGGACTGATGTTTGATTCATTTTAAAAGCAGTAGCAATAGAATTTCTTATGATCGATGTGTGTTAGTTTTCGAAGACCAAAACAAGAAAATAAATATTACAAGTGAGTGTATAAGTTAGTCGTTAGCAACGTTCGCATTGTTTCTAGCAGACATCAGTAAATCAGCTAACAACATTGAATTCTCTCTCTCTCTCTCTCTCTCTCTCTCTCTCTCTCTCTCTCTCTCTCTCTCTCTTGACAATTCGGTCGATTGCAAATTGCAAGTTCATTTTGTATAAAGATTAATGTTTAAACGAAAGGACCAATCTTAAGGTATATTTTGTTTTTATTGCTCTAGAGAAGGGATATAGGGTACATGTACATGTAGTATACACACTATTTCTGATCAGCATTTTGCAACTGGTTCTTAATATCTATTACGTTTTTTGTATCCTTAAGTTAAATGACGCCCTCGTTATTAAATATGTGTAGAGCCATGTGCAACTTTTGTTATAATGAGAAGCGAGCGTATAAAATGTATAGGTTAAGGTGTCTGTCCCTCATCCCGGAGGTTTTCAGTTAAATACATCAAAAGAGTTTGTACGTACTCATTCGCAGCAATACTTATCGTTGTCGTTCATTGGTGTTAAATGTAACTGTTTTTCCAGGACGTGGACTGGAGAGTGACTCGATAAGTTACACGCTTTCTTCGCAATCGAGCTTAAATAAATTAGTATGAACTATAACTTCTGTAAATGTAACAACAAATACTTAAAGAGTAGTTTATAAAATTGCTATTCCTAGACTTTGCTTCTATTATACAGATTATTCAGGCGCAAAGTTGCAGCGTCCAATAAGTACTGAACAAATTAGCTATTATTACTAGAAAATGAAGAGATATACATGTAATGTGTATATTTGGTCTTGATCAATACTGAATGAAATATATGCCCTGTTATCTCAAACAATTTAATCGACAATGAAGTAAAGAAAAACTTTTAACATTCAGTTGAAGTTATGCAAATGAGGAATGGTAAACAAAACAAACATGTTATAAATTTGTAGTGCAACTGACAGTTTAAATAGGCATTATTAAAATAGAACTGAAGTAAAAGTTATAACAAAATAAGTACATGTATTACATTATACTTTTATGGTCTTTATAAATTCCCCAAGGCAGATCGTTATGTGTTTAGGGATATATATACTTGTTTATCGACTGATTTTAACTGACTTAAGGACTGATCAAGTAGCAAATGATTTATATTGTTGCGGTATCGGTGTAATAAAATATTATGTTGGATATTACAGTTCTCATGGATGAGAATATATGAAGAATGACTTAGGATCTTAATCAAAACAGATCTAAAGCTTACATTTAACTAGTACATGTCATGTAGGTTGGTTACTTTCCATTTTTACTTCAAACCTGCCTAATGTTCGAGTGGTTAAGGTCGCTGACTTGAAATAACTTTACCCCTTAATGATTATGAGTCATGAGTTCGAACTCAAACGCAGATTTGACTATTTTAGAAAATGGGTAATTTTTTTATGAAAGTGGGGGCCTGGTATTGGTTCTTTCCGAGAAAGATGTTTAGTATAATGGTCCGCATGTAAATAAATGGACTAGTGTTAATTGGGCATTAAACAGATCATAATTCTCTTTGCATGTGTCAGGAGTATTGTCTATGTAATGTAGGAAACACACGACTTTCAGCTTCTCTCGTTAGCAGTGATCCTGTTGTGGGTGGCTCTTTACCCTCTTTCTACCCCCTCCCCAAAGCCGCTAAAGCTTGAAAATGTGCTTCATTCGAGAGAGTTTGAAAACTCGCACTGCATCAGCAAATTTGCACCACCCTTCTCTCAGTGTATGCAATTTGAACAAATTTCCAAAGGAAGTAATAAAAGATAAGGACTGGTAGAGTTATGGTTCTGTAAATTGGACTTCCCTAAAGGTCCTCTATCACTACATGAAGTTTTAAATAAATCCCTTTCATACTTTTGGAGTTATGCCCAGGAACAGATAATTCAATCTATAGAAAAAATAACAAATAAGGCTATATAACGTTATGATTATTGGACACTTAATGTTCACTCTCATTGTATGCAATTTGAACGAACTTCTTTCAGTACTTTTAGAGTTAAGCTCTGGACAGGAAAATGTAAATATTAAGGATACTTATAAAATTTGGCAAGGTACAGTTATAGTTCTGGTACACTGTACTTCCTCTCATTTATCATTTCCAATGTAAAATATAATAAACTGTCAGTTAACGTGGGTCAAGTCTAAGTACCCAGTAAGGGTTTGACTAAATGGAAGACAGATATATAGGTAGGTAGGTAGATATTATGTAGGTAATGGAAGGTATGTAAGTAGGTGGGTGCGTGGGTAGATGATGGATGGATGGATGGACAAAATAGTTTCTAACTAGTCAACCAAATTATCACGCTAATGTCTGCGTATAATAACCTTTGTCTGCTTTCGACTTATCAAAGTTGTTTTATTTTTATTTTTGCTTATTGTTTTTTTTCTATATGGAAGACGTAAAGGGTTAGATATTTGAGAAATATGTTTGTATTCGATTATAACTCAACAAAAATTAATCAAAAACTACAAATACATGAAATGTGTTATAAACCGTTATGAATTTAACGTGTTGTAGTTGTCTTTATCTGGTTTTGACTGTTCATATGCATGTTCCATTCTCGCAGTAATTCCTCTGTCTGAAACAAAACCTCATTTAAGATAATAATAATAATAATAAATTCTTTATTTCATGAAGGTAAACACATTAAGTGAAAGTACATACAAATTGCAAATTACACTTATTTACAATGTGGCCTTCAAACAGCAAATGAAACAATAAAACAAGAAAGAAAAATAATAATAGAAGAAAAAAGGCACACATATCAGTCATTCTTAAACATACACGAAATAGCACATACCTGACAAACACTCTGAGATTAATGTATTTATGGTAACATTACAATTAAAAGTAAAAATCTAAAACATTAACATACATAGTATTTATGTCATACAGACATGTATCACATGTAATCAACACATTAATATATTTATGAAAATTGCAAATGTAATACAAATTTCTTTAAGTTATATTTGAATGAGTTCGATGAATTTATCTCTCTTATACAAGGGCAGAGCGTTCCAAATATGACTACTGTGGTAAGTAAATGTATCCTTCATGTAATTAGTTTTGTGTTTTTGTAAAACAAGATCACGTCGTCTTGTAGATCTTAGAACATAATTTTCATTGTATGCAAATGCTAATAGATCTGACATATAACCAGGAAATAATTTATTCTTGCATTTAAATACCATTATTGCTGTATGGTAAATACACCTATTATTAAAAGTCAACCAGTCTAGCTTTTGAAATAAATCTATGGAATGCGTATTAAATGGACTTTGTAAAATGATACGAGCAGTACGTTTTTGTTGTTTAATAATCTTATTTATATCGCATTTAGAATGAACGCCTTTACCCCATACAGAACAGCAATAATCAAAACATGGAACAATGTATCCGTTATAAAACATTTTCATCATATCATCATTTAAATAAAATTTAATTTGTTTTAAGAGTGCTATTTTCGCATTTACTTTCTTGCATACTGATGTGATTTGCATATCCCAAGAAAGAGTATTATCAATATAAATGCCTAAAACTTTTTGAGACGTAACGTTTTCAATATGTGTACCGTTAACGGAAAGGTTTAACTTTCGGATATTTTTCATTCTGTTTTTTGATGAAACTAACATACATTTTGATTTATCTGGATGCAATGACATGCTATTCCGAGAACACTAACTCGACACAGCATTTATACTTTCTTGGAGGTTTAATTCAATGACATTTACATCTTTGTGAGAATCATGGATTGTTGAGTCATCAGCAAACAAATCAATTTTCATGTCATTAGAAATAATACTTATATCATTTATGTATATCAAAAATAACAATGGACCTAGGATTGACCCTTGTGGAACTCCGGACTTTATACACATCGGTTCAGATAGTTTGTTATTTATTTTTACCCGTTGCATTCGGTTACTTAAGTACGACTTGAAAAGAATTATAGAGCGTTGAGAAAAGTGATGCAGTTTCAGTTTATGTAACAAAATACCATGATCAGCCATATCGAAAGCCTTTTGTAAATCAAGAAAAACAGCACCAATGTAATTACCAGAGTCTATGTCCTTAAGCCATGCGTCAATTAAACGCGTTAAAGCTGTATTACAAGAATGTTTGGTCTAAACCCGGATTGTGTTATATGTATAATGTCCGTAGATTGAAAAAATGAATTAAGTTGGTTTGCAGTGTGCCGTTCGAAGATTTTAGAAAGTGTTGGCAATATTGATATAGGTCGATAATTTGAAGGGTCAGTTTTCAAACCTTTTTTAAATATCGGAATTACAAATGCTTCTTTCAAGGCATCTGGAAATATTTTGTTTTTGATACTAATGTTAATTATGTGAGCTATAGCAGTTGTTATAAAATCCCCACAGTGTTTCAGAATGTTTGGACCTATACCGTCATGACCTGTAGCCTTCTTTGCGTTAAGTGTATTTATCAATTCCTTCACTCCAAATGGTGTAATGTACTCAATATCGAACTGGTTGTGTTTCTCGTGAAGATATTTCTCTACTTTTGTGAAGTTACTTGTAACAAATTCTGTTTTCTGGATGATGTTAGCAATATTAACAAAATGATAATTAAGTGCATTCAACATATTAATTTCACCTTCAATAGTTTTATCATTTACACTTAGTGTCTGGTATAGATATATCATTTGAAGCATCATCATTATTACATATTGTCCTGATAGATTTCCATAAGTCAGATGCACGTGTGTTATTCATAATGGCGTCGTTATAAAACATTTTCTTACTTTTCCTTATAATGTATGTAACTTTATTTCGCAATTCTTTGTATTTGTCAAATTGTCTATTTTTATGTAACTTATTTCTTTGTAAAATTGCCTTTTTGATTTCATCATTTATCCATCCGGGCTGAGTAAATTGTTTTACTCGCTTGACTTTAACAGACGCGTGTTTCAACAAAATATCATTAATTAATTGATAGAAGTAGGTCAGGGCCTCGTTCGGATCACTAAAAAGTTCAATAAAATCTAAGTATGACAAAGCCAGACTATTTTGAAATTCTTTCTCATTAAACTTTTTAAAACAGCGATATTGTATAGTCTTATGTTCTGTTTGTTTTACAAGCTCAGGTTTAGTAACTCGAGTACAGCAAACAGGAAAATGGTCGCTTATACTGTAGTATGGTACGTATGTGTCTGCGAGCTGTTTTGGTTCATTTGTATATATATAATCAATAATATTTGAACTTCTTTTAGTACTTCTTGTTGGTAAATCAATAAGTTGTTTTAAATCAAAATTATTAATACATGACCCTCAGCGATTGTTTTCAAATTTATTTTTACTTCTTAATGGGCAATATTTAATGTTGATATCCCCTAAAATATGTATTTCTGTGGAAATACTATCTGCAATATCCAACTCAGACTCAAAGAAATTTATCCAGTTTTGAGTTGCATTCGGTGGTCTGTAAACAAAGTTGACAAGAAACGGTTTACTTCCTTTAACATTGATTTGAATCCAAATTGATTCTATCTTATTTAATTCTATGTCTGTACGGCGTCTATATGATATTGATTTAGGAATGTAAACAATTATACCACCACCCTTTTTTAAATGTCTATCTTTTCTCTCAAACACATAATTATTGATGGCTAAATACTGTTGAAATGGTAGAAAAGCAACAAACAAATTACAACAACGTTTTCATGACCAACTGAGCAAAATGTTTCATATGCGAATATTCAAAGTCTATCATTTTACTAGGTGTTACACCTGTATTTTATGTGGTAGCTTTAAGTTAGTGGGGGAATTTATTTGAGAAAGGGAACATTTGTAACAATCTAATTTAAAGGATTTCCTTATACTACACCTTGCTGCAATAGTTAACCTCACATCACCATTTTAAAGTAATACTGAAGCCTGCTTTTGTATCAAACCATTTATTGTGTAGTGAGATGATCTTAGATTCGAACACTTAAGCTCATTTTAGTTATATTGCTGTTCAAACTGACAAACCTGCAGTTCACATAATATATTTAAAACATATTTAATGTTTTAAAAATTGTAAGAAATTAACGCAAACTCTTTGATTTCTCTTATTTCAGATTTAAATGAGAAGAAAAAACTCGGGAAATGGGTAAATACAGGTCATAGAATAAAACTGTTTAACATAATTTGTTAAAGGAAAGGAATCAGTAGGAAAACTGTGAGAAATGTAGGATGAGAGATTCTATAGTAAATAGATCTGCCTGATGTGACAAAAGGCAGAAGTTAATTGTAGAATCTTTAAATATAAATAAATATAAATGTTCTCATAGAGTTGAGGTATGGAGCATGTAATCATATAAGTGATTATATTTATATTTTGCAGACTTGTTAACATTTGAGAATGTAATTCTATTTATGCTTAAATATCTGTGTATTCATTTCTAAAGTTAGACCTGAGTCTCCATATAGTAAGGTGGACTGTGTAACAGTGGTTAAACATTTGAAGTTAGATTGAAGCTTTCCCCTCTGCAAAAAATAGCATAAGATGTATGTGGACACATTTATAAATCATAATGCTTGTAATGTCTATTGCATTTGGTTTCTCTAACATTCTCGGCATAGCATATTTCTACGAGATTATCACTAAAAGTATATTGTCTTAAGTACAGAAATACAAAATAGCAGAAATAAGTTTCTTTATTTCTTTTCTTCTTGAATATCAAAAATGCCATACTTTATATGTATTCAATTGTAAGCATGTGTGAAACAGCATTTATCAATTTTACATATGTTAGAATATAATATACGGCTCCAGTTGTAATGTTGGAGTCCGCGTAGGGTGGTTTGTGTGTGTGTGTGTGGGGGGGCGTGGGGCCGTGGGGGCTACCGCTTAAGTATTCATCATGGATTTTCTTGCTATCACTGTAAGGCCGGCAACACCGTAAAACGTGTTGACGTGCAGCTGGAATCATGTTGAAATCTCTTTTATTATGCATAAAGCCTGTTTTTAAATATAGCGCTGTCACCATGCTTGTAATGTCTATTGCATTTGGTTTCTCTAACATTCTCGGCATAGCATATTTCTACGAGATTATCACTAAAAGTATATTGTCTTAAGTACAGAAATACAAAATAGCAGAAATAAGTTTCTTTATTTCTTTTCTTCTTGAATATCAAAAATGCCATACTTTATATGTATTCAATTGTAAGCATGTGTGAAACAGCATTTATCAATTTTACATATGTTAGAATATAATATACGGCTCCAGTTGTAATGTTGGAGTCCGCGTAGGGTGGTTTGTGTGTGTGGGGGGGGGCGTGGGGCCGTGGGGGCTACCGCTTAAGTATTTACGCAGTTTTTTGCACATTTGAGAATGTAACAATCAACATATCTCTTCCAGCTTCTGACCCGAGAATTGTAAAAGTTTCTGAAATCTTGAGGTTTTCATCATGGATTTTCTTGCTATCACTGTAAGGCCGGCAACACCGTAAAACGTGTTGACGTGCAGCTGGAATCATGTTGAAATCTCTTTTATTATGCATAAAGCCTGTTTTTAAATATAGCGCTGTCACCGAAAGATTTTTGCACCATACGAACTGTTTGTTGTTTTTTCGCGATATTGAAAACAAATATTGCGTATCTTTATTCCGAAGTTATTTGCAAAATTTGAAACTAGTTATCCGTTTGTTTACAGAAATGTTGTTAAAAAATTCATATATTGCACATTACATGGCTGACTGTACAAATCTGACGTCATGTACGTATTCATACAAATGTTCTGTTTACTACTCTCAAAATAAAGAAAAAAAAACATACATTTCAATAATTCGGCTCATTGTCCCTTCAAATACTACATCAAATTAAGGAAACATCTAAATAGCAGCCGAAATACGTGACGCTAGTGTTTTGAAATTATGCACTGACAGTCTGTAAAATACATTTTCAAAGTAAAGACTTTTAATAGACAGACCAGTTTTAACATACAGTAGAGCGTGTCATTACCCAGATTATTTATTTGCAAAGCTACACAAATAAACTATATAGTTTAATTAATATCTCTTGTTACAGAAAAGGAACAATTAAGACAGATAAATTTCTTAGTTTTAATGGGGCCAAGGCATGACTAACAAAATTATTCGTTTTACATGACTGTCACTTTGACATCTTATATCACATTAATCATTATGTCGGTGAGTAAAAGGACATCAAAGGATTTCTATAACCATTGAAAGATTATTTTGCTCTCTAACATAGAACCTACGGCAACACGTCAAAGAACGGTAGATCTCCATCTGCATTGTATCTATCCAGGCAGTCATGGTCTCCTGCACTAGTACATGGTTGGAACACATTTGTTTTATAATCAATCCACCCACTTTTGTCTCCTGTTGTTATCCAGTGCTCAGCATGCTGATATATTTCTCTACCATACCTGTTCCTAACAAACAATCCGGGATTTCTTGGAACATTTACCCATTTTCCGTCTAACATTATCTTAGTTGGTTTTATTCCTTCTTTGATCAACAACTCGCTATCCATCTTATGCTGACCATTTAATTCTATATTCCATCCTTTAAACCGCATTCTAAATTGTCCACCTGCTGTGGTGTTGTCCGCACAGCACCATCTTTTATCAAAATCAGTGAACGCAAAATAATAATTTTCAAAATAATTTCTAAGTTTCTGCAATGCTGTATAATTTGCCGTCAAAAATGTCAAATCTATATCCCTTTCCCAAGGTAGTATCTTTCCTAGCTTAACGGCACCAAGTGCTGTACCTTCTTGTAGCTCACAAACTATGCCCTCCTCTTCACAAACATTCATGATTATCTTTATGGCGTCAGCATTGTACTGCAGGCTGCATAGCGGTACAATTTTGGAAGGCGATACATCATATATGAAACTAGAACATTCTTTTACTATTGAGTCACCCATTGGCGTTACACATCTGAATATATTCCATTTCTTCATAAATTTGTTCCAATTTGTTTCTTGTTTATTTTGAGCTTGTATGTTGAACATTGAGTCAGGACAAATAACAGACTCTTTGCTACTCTGAAAATTTCTCAGAAACCACTCTTCGAACAATCCTTCATTCTCATTTAAATGATAAAAACTATTTTGAATTAGATAGTCTTTCTTGGTCACAAATGGCCCCTGAACAAAGTCACAAAATAAGCATTCATGTAAAGATTCGTCGTACCCTTCCAGATACTTTAATGTGAAGTTTTTAAAAACCGACTGGAAACAACCTTTCTTCCAATGTCCTTCTGCATTCCTGAACGCTCCTCCAGCTACTGTCACGTCCAACTGTTCAATTTCTCGTATAAGTCTTTCAAGCCTCATATCATGTGTAAGAAATTCTACATTCCTAGCTATCAACACGTACGGCGTTCTCACTTTATCAACCAAGTCATTTATGACATTTCCCTCAGGTTTACCTTTCAAATCTATCAAATTCAATTTCGGATACTTTGTTCTGATGTCATATGAAATTTGGGACACATCTAAACCTATAAATATATTAAAGTTGGAATGCGATTGGTAAGCAGACGACAAAAATGTATCTAGCTTATTTTCGTTGGCTTGTTTATCATGTTCTTGTAGTTTAAATACCTTTATGATAGTAACAACTTTCCAAATCGGTATAAAGATACTGCATCCATTGGTTTTAAAACCGTCATAGAAAAATGGCGCCCCATAGAGGGTTCCCATATACTTTTCAGGACAAACACTTCTAGACACGAAAGTTGTTCTTTCATATAACTGACTAGAATTTATTCCCATTACTGTCAGCAATTTGCTCATAGTATCTGTCGCTTTCTTCAGAAGGTCGAATGTTTTCGATCCTCTTACATGTTTCTTTGCATTGTGAATAAGTCTTGCAACCGATTTGATTTTTGCGGTGATTGCAAGAATGGAAACTTGCGTGAGATTCACATTTGCATTTTTAGCGTCCGATCTCAAGTGTCTCTGAGTTTGTAGCCTAGATTGGGAGTCGTCGGATAACAATCCAGATTTAGAATAAACAACTCGTACCTGAAAAAAAACACACAAATATATGTTAAAGATAATTTGTAAAAATAACATATTTAGGAAGATACTAAGACATATTAGCAAAACATCAATTCCCTTCTGGACCTTGCCTTAAAGAATTCAAAACTTTATTGCTGTCTCTTTCGTTACCTTTAGATTAATGAAATTATATCTTGTAAGCATTGATGATCATTGTATTGGAGAGAACATTAACTTTTAATGAAGTTTAAATAAAACGTCAGTATTCAGAATACAGTAGGCCTTAACTCCGTATATAACGACTCCGGTTATAGCAAAAATCCGGATATAAGGAATACATTTTCTCTGCCCGATATATTTTCTTTCATTTCCTTTTATGAAAATGATGTACGGATATAACAAACTCCGGATAGAAGGAACATATTTCTATGGTCCAAATAAGTTCGTTATAAACGGAGTTTACTGTTATCTGGCATGATCTAGTCTCATAATACTATGATAGCTCAAATATGTCTTTGAAATTTATTCCTGCGATTAAAATAGTGTAAAATTTATAGATCCCAAAAAGAGAAGGATTTTATAAGACTTTCCCTTTCGTACTTATCCATTTAAAGTTAGGACACTGGACAGGACTTGAAGAATAGTAAAATGTAATACAGACATCAGTTTGACATGTTAACTTGAGTTTTGAATGTTAAGCAATAAAGAAGTTTTAAAACATTTACAGTAAACTTTATATATAACGAACACGTTGGGCGATTTGAATTGGTTCATTTTTTTCCGGAGTAAATAATCTATGGCTTGGGAAATGCTTCCATTTCGATAAAGCACTCCAAGACATAGATTATGTCGATTCTTATAAGCTGAATTTTCGAAAACTATCGTAACTACTACGGACCTTTTTTTACTTCTGCGGTAATGTAAAATAGCATAGATAGTAGATCTAGCTGTTGGAATTCACTCCCCTATTCGGGCAACCAATCAAGATATCATACATAACTATATTATACAAACTTATTTTGGTCTAATCATCTATAATACATAAAATATAAAAAATACCTGACTGTGACATTAAGCAGAAGACGTCAGATTCAGAACCTAGCAAAGCAGACAATCGATTAAATGCGTACCGTTAATTTGAACTGTACAACGTTTTAACGTGGAGTTATGACGTCAGTGTGATGACGTAAACGTTTTCATTCATTGTTTTGTCTCCCGGAATCAAAACACTGTATGACTGCTAATGCTGAATTCCTTGGCCTTTTTAAGGAAAACAAGGTGGAGGTATTCTAAGGCTTACTTGACGTAATCAAAAATAATATTTAGGTTCTTAAACAAAACTTTTTCATGCGACTGATGTATTTATACTAATATTATTTATATTTCTATATTTCACTTAGCGCGCGGGAGTAAATTAGAAAAGTCGGAAGTAGCTACTTCCATGTCCAAAACTCCGCCTACTTTTCCTACTCGAATTGACTACAGAAATATACCATAGGCATATTAGAATATCCTATAACTCGCTGTATTCAGCGTCATTATTTTTATACTAATTAATTTATTATCGATTGCGAAACAAGTTCTTACAGCTTATAGTAATTGCTCTCTCGACTCATTCGAGATGGAATCAACCTAGAAGAGAGGGCCAATGTGGAATTGTTTGTGTCTTGCCTAAGAACACTACCAACATGACTATGGTAGGGATCGAACCCGAAACCCTTCGATCCTGATGCGAACGCGCTATCACTGCGCCACGGCGGCTCCATCCAGCGCTGTTGTATACGGAGATTACTGTTCTTAACTTAAATAGAGGTTGCACAAGAGAGCCAACATCCACAAGAGAGGCAACATCCACAAGAGAGGCAACATCCACAAGAGAGGCAACATGCACAAGAGAGACAACATCCACAAGAGAGGCAACATCCACAAGATCCACAAGAGAGGCAACATCCACAAGAGAGGCAACATCCACAAGAGAGGCAATATTCACAAGAGAGGCAACATCCACAAGAGAGGCAACATCCACAAGAGAGACAACATCCACAAGAGAGGTAACATCCACAAGAGAGACAACATCCACAAGAGAGGCAACATCCACAAGAGAGACAACATCCACAAGAGAGGCAAAATCCACAAGAGAGGCAACATCCACAAGAGAGGCAACATCCACAAGAGAGGCAGCATCCACAAGAGAGACAACATCCACAAGAGAGGCAAAATCCACAAGAGAGGCAACATCCACAAGAGAGGCAACATCCACAAGAGAGGCAATATCCACTTAGACGGTAGTAGTATAAAAATATGGACAAGACACTAACAAAAGAAAACGTCAATACCTACAATAGTTGAAACTATAATCAAAATCATTTTAAACGTTTGGAAATAGACAAACGTGTACTCGTACATTTGCTATATTTTTTCACGCATTTGTAATGGTTATAATATGAATATAATTTGACATGCATGACTAAATTGGGAAATTACTAATAGTTACTTTTTAGTTCTTTAGTTATTTATTAAATAACGTTATTAGTTTCTACATCCTATAATTATGATGCACGGATACTTAATAAAGTATCTATTTTTGAAAGATAACTAATTTATCCTTTCCGACAAAAGAACATTCTGACAGAGGAAAATATCCACGTAAAACCCGATAAACAAACGGAGTTTTTACTGAAACATTAT